>BROG01000081.1:0-577500 GCA_030159075.1 Atrina japonica
GCTTAAATACATATGTTTAGGATAATGCATAATTCTTACATAGTCAATGGCTATCACATATTATTGCGCTAAACAATACAGCTGCGTTCGTAGTTATTCAATATTAGGAAAGACGACAATAAAGTCGCAAAATTGTGGGGCGAAAAGAAGACAAAACGCCAGGCTAAAAGCAAATCGCTAATGTGTGGATTATTTTGTCGTCTTTTCATTTTGTTGTCTTTTAATTTTGTCGTCTTTAAGAGGCGACAAAATGTTGATTTGTCGTCTTTTCGCCCCGATATAACAAAAATTCGACATGGCACAAATTACCCACCATAGGAAGGGGTAAATCATTTACCTTTTATTAAGATATTTTAAGGTTGCAAATTAGCGATGCCAATAGACGACATTTTAAGGTCACCAATTTCCAGGACGAAAAGTCAAGACTAAAAGACTACATTTAATATGTATATATAATTAAAGAATAACTAACTCTTGCCCTAAATGTTGCTTATTATTGAATATCTCTTCAAATAATTTTTCATGTATCCGGAAGTACTTTAGTGTATATTTATTATATTTTTACACAGTTTCAAAATTTAAAAAATATATATGGTAGCTATGTGCACCGCGCAATTGAAAATGCATACGTAGCTGAGTTGTTTTTTTTATAAACATGATCATCCACCAGTGAAAATCTCTTTGATGTTTGATTTCACTGGGAAATAAAAGAAATAGTTGTACTATTGTTGTAAATAATAATACTTCTGAGGTCGCAAATGCACTCCAGATTCCGTATACACGGCTCTAAAATGAAATCAATAAAGTTAACAAAATTGAATAATGATTGTGATTAACGATATCGGACATTATACATTTTGTTTATTTGTGTTTTTCGCCACACTAAACAATTTTTCAACTATATGTTGGCAGTCAGCTTTTATTTCTCTCCTATCGACCTGAACATTTCTAACAGGAATGTATGTTCCCGTTGCTAAAACATGTTGTTCTACCCGTATCTTTCCTCCGTTTACCGGAAGATTTTTAAGGGTGTTTCCCCTCGGGGAAGTTTTCTGAACTTATTTGTAAATTTAATGGAAAGGACCGTCGGTTTTAAATGGAGGCCAATATGACGGAATCTAGATATTCACATGGTAAAAACACTACCTTCACGCACAAAAAAAAAATAAAAACAAACAAAGAAACAAAAACCACGTACACATATACACACGTTTTATAATAATCTAAAAGTTCGATTTTATAATGATAACTTAGAATCATAATGACCCGAGTGCAATGGGAGCTAACAAATTATTGCTCATGGAAACAACATGTTTTCGTGCTCATGAAATGAATAAATATTACTGAATTAATTATAAAAACTATTGAATTATAAGGCATCGGCCAGATGTTGTTGAGATTATAATTGGCTATAGTCCACCAACGTCTTGACAACTTCGGAAACCCATGACGACGAGGTACATCATCTTAAATCAGATTTACGATTTTGATTTCGGTCGAATCCTGCAATCCCTGTTTCTGAACTCGGACAAAATTAGAAGCATTTAGTTTTTTGTTGTTGTTGTTGTTGTTGTTTTTTTCTTCTTCTTTTCTTTTTTTTTTTTTTTCTTTAATATAATTTCTTTCTCTTTTCGTGATCATTCATCTTCATCTCAGCTAAATTTGCCGGGTGCATGTTCTATTTTAGTGCAAGAAGTTAATTTTCCGGGGTATAAATGTTATTTCAACGGAACTATAATAAATATAAATATTTTGACTATATAGCATAATTATTACGGATTGGACCGACTTATAGAAAAAAGAACTCCACCCTTTGGTAGGTCAATATATAGCTTAGTTACTTCAGATTGAGCCGACGTGCAGAAAGTGGAGACAACCCTGGTGTAGGTGACATTAGAGCTCAATTATTACAGAGCCGACTTAGGCTATAGATACCAAAGCCTTTCACAGCTATCTCACACTTACTATAATTGTGTTATACAATGTGTCTGAATATTTGTTTCCGCTTATCATTTGAATGTAAACAATATTTATTGCCACATTTTTATTCTAGCATAAAGTGAATAATATGGAATAACAATAAGATATTTTCCTATTTAACATGTGTAACATGTGTAACTTAAATTTTGAACATTGTACATAATCTGCATTCCAAATTTCATTACCAACAAGTATTACATTACTTTAAAAAAAAACAGTGGCCATTCACATTTGTGATACATTTGAGTTTCGTTAAATGTTCATATTCTGGTGCTCCTTTAAGTATTCAGCTGTTTTTTGGTTTTTTTTTTTGGTTTTTTAACCTCGGGCCGTCACCATAAAACTTGAGAATTTACTTAAGTCTGAGAATTTTCTCAACCTGGCCTGCTCACCCAATCTCAGGATCAACCAAAGTTGGGTAAAATATTTACACTTCAGTAATTCTGAAGTTTTATGGTGTCAGGCCTTGGGCCCCCCTGCCAATAGTCAAGTGAGCCACAGACTATTTTTCTCATTATTCGCTAAAATAAAAATCGGCTAATTTTCTGTTCCTGTTTGGTGGATATATATTGAGCGATCACAGAGAAGTACTTTTGACTAGCAATAAATAAAGCCTTGACTTTAGAAAAAATGTGCTACATGTATTTAAATGGTAGTTTACTTGCCAGGATTTTGCATAAAATTACCAGCCATATTTCGTATCAGAAAAAATCTCCATAACCTGTTTTATGATGTCGCTGCGCTGCGCCATCGTTAATTAACATTTTATTGCGCCAAAATTTCCAAGTGTCATCGTAATATATGCTACTGTAGTGTAAACAATTTTGGTATTGCAACTATTTTTCATTGTTTTGATAAAAGGTTATTTATCCCCGATTTATAAATTAACAGGCCTGTATAGACTAAGCAATATATGATATACAAACACAGGCCTTTCTACAGAAATCATCAGCCGACAAAATCATCACAGTCGCGACTCGTTTGCTTGTTTTAATTTTTTCAAGGTGGGTGGGGAAGTCGAAGTTAGCTCCATTGTTAAATTTTGACCCATAGAGATCCCTGTCAGACTCGTATTCAATGAGAGTAAGCTAGTGAGTTAATACAAATTTTAATTGGCTAATATAACAAAAATCTTGGACGGCTTTTTTGTTCACTGTTTTTTTAATCCAAGTTAAGCTTTTTTTAACTCTTTCCGATACAGCATGATATCATGTTGAAGGGTGAGTACTTGTCTTTATGTAGGTCTACGAGTCATGTGGAAATATTTGTCAAATAAGGTGCGCATTTTTGGTTTATTTATCAACATATTTTATTTCTTCGTCACAGCATAGACGTATATACGTCTCTGATTTAGCCAGGTTTTGGAATATCTATGTCGGAAACCACATTGAAACATGAAGTTTCCGCATGGTTCCAGCAAGTTTCCGTAGATTTCAGCAGGTGTCAGCATGCGGAAAAAGACTGGATTCGTGGACGGCTTGGGTGTATGCATGCGGAAACTTACTGAAACCTACTCAAACTTTACGGAAACCGCATTGAAACCTGAGGTTTCCGCCAAGTTTCAGCTAATTTCCATCGGTTTCCGCATGCGGAAACAAACTGGAGTTTCTGAGTGGAAACGTGATGGAAACTTAGATTTCCGCTTGACTTTCTCCAAGTTTTAGCAATTCGGAAACTGTATGTTTTGTGCAGTGATGTAAATGACCATTTCAAGAAGTTTTACTTTTGAAATCGTACAAATAAGAACCGAACTGCGCTCGCTTTCAAGGATTTGCCTTAATTCATATTAATGATTATTAAATGTTGCTTTACTGATCATATCATTCCGAGGCAGTCACATTTTAAATTATTTGGAATGTTTTATACGCCTCATTTTGTCCAAATTCTGATATACTGAAATATGACGAGTAAAATAGGCAGGACACCAACGATCTATATTGAAGGTTACTACTATTACTGAATGGAAAACTAATCGCGTCATCGTTAATCAATAACAGTTACCGCCCTTTGTTGGACGTTGCATCCGGTGACGTCACTGTTGTACCAGTATTCCCTAACGACCTTTCCTTGTGGCATGCAACACTAGTCTACAGGAGACGACAATTTTCAACAAAGATTTTGATAAGTCATTCATTACAAGTCAAAATATTGTCTACAGTTCGGAGAAAAATATAGATCTAGTCCTATATTATCATCATGGGTGAGTAGTAGGTGATTGATAAACTAACTTTCAACTAAGAGATGTAGTAAAGAATTTGTAATTATATCCAATTGTTTTTTATTTTACTTAAACGAGCATTGGCCACTAACTTTAACCGTAGGCCTATACACATTTACTTAGGGTTTGTGAATTAATTTTTTCGAATATACCAAAATATACAGAATACATGCATCGCACGGACAAAAGTTTATAATTTTTATCACTATCAGATTTTTCTGAAAATTGATTGTTTGAAAATTCAAATTTGATAATCAATCTAAAACTTTATAATTTTCTAGTGTAAGATGCCTGGACGAAATATAACAGCAAATCTTGTAAAAATAATTTCGATAAAGTAAATGCATATAACTGACGTTTGTAGTTTGCAGTGTTAGTGATGCTAGGGCCGAGTGGTTGTGGAATTGTGTCAGCGTGCGTTCGAATCTCGATTAGACATATTACGGTTACATAAGAAATTGTGCCAGTTTATTTTCCAGAAGCCCTATTTCTAGGTAAACAGATACAGGTCGCCGGGTCATCTGCATTCATAAACCCGGACACTGTTCATAGGTAGACAGAGTGATATAGGCAGATAGAATAGGATAGGATTCGATAATACAGAGAGAGAGAGAGAGATGATCTATAGATAGAAAAAAAGTAGATCGATAGAGAAGTAGATATATATGTCATAAACATTAATATAATAGTCTAACCAGTCCATGCTGTCACCTATAACTAGCAGTCCCCTTCTTTAAGCGAACAGTTTTAATTTTTTCCTCACATTTTCCTTGATTAATTGTACCCCAATAAGCCGTCACCTTCTTAACGAGGTCCGTGGCCACTCCTTTCACGTACAAAGTTATCAAGCTGACCGAATTAAATGGTCAGTCAAATATATCCCGGTCACTTGTGGTCCAAACATATACTGGTCCTAAAACTTATGATACTTTAAAACACGTCAGAAATATTCAGATTAAATATTTTTGGATAAAAAATTACAGAAAAAATTCGTAAATCTTAAGTTTTTAAATGATATCAGTTAACTATATATCATGTACTATTTTCTTACAGAAGCCTCTAATTCACCAAACAATATGGAAGAAACATGTGAAGAAGTGATTGAGAAATATGTAAGTTTTCAATTCATTCCAAGCTTACCCGTTTTATCTTCTATATCTATAAACCTGGCGGTCAGATATATATATACATAATTTCATGTACAGACCATTTACATGTTGATTGAGCAAACTCGAAACATTTTAAACATGTGCATAAAATGGAACAGGAAGGATTGTTTTAACACATACAATACTTCCCCATAGATATACAAGCCAATACCAACCGTCAACAATATTCATGCGATAAGGCGCGTTCGTTTAAAATATTTTACGGCGTATTCCTAATATATTTCAATTAATTATTTTCTATTATTATAAATGATTTTATATGTTGTACAATTTCAGTTTAAAACGTTTATAATATTATTCATGATTTTGTTATGTTGTATGTGGATTACATTAAAAACGAAGTAAAAATGCCGTTATTGAAGGCTATTATTGACGAAGGAATAGACACTGGGGTGAGTTTGACTGACATTTCTAATTGACTGTTGGACATACTGGGAGTTTGTGCGCGACGCACAAGGTATGCAACATCGTCCACCTCCACGCGTTCCAAGATCTTTATTACTTTCGTTGGATTGCATTAACCATCACGTTGAACAGTTTTGGCGTCCATGACTGTGTAGCTGGAAGTTAAAATGTAGAAACTTCATGAACCAATGAAATTGCGTCTTACATTAATATAAGAAACACTCAATTTAAAAAAAAAGTAGTGAAGGAAAATCATGTCCGAAAAGAAAGTACATATATAGGTTATGATTTACATGTCATTTACTGAAATTCTTTATCCATTAAAACCATGTCAATTTTAGTGTGCTTCTATAGTGAACGGTGGAAAGATACAAACTTCTACAAAAAAGAAATCTAAATAATATAATACATATTTAGCATGTCATACATGCACTATACCGTTGCGCACAATTGATACTGACGGTAACACGTGTTCTATATGCGCTAATAGTGAATGGAAGTAGATTGTGACTATAGGCGGCTTTCGCCTTTGTCAACGCCTAGCAAAAAGGCATTAATTGTAGAATACCATATAGTTCATTTCAATATTATTATCTACTCGATCTATTTCTAGTTTTTGTTTTCTTTACAGGATCATATATTTCAACAGCTAGTAAAAGATTTCTGGGCTCATGTGAATAGGCCAGATTTACAATCTGCACTACAAAACCAAAATAGTTTGCGTCAGCAGATATATGTTTTAAAGATGGAGGCAGAAATAAAAAATCGAATTTTTCAAGGATCTATGACACCCAGTGAGTTACTAGTAACCCCGGAAATGGAAAATGCCTTGACAGGAAGTAGCATACTGGAAGAGGAAGAAGCCGAAATACGATTAAAGATGGTTGAAGGATTAAAAAACGATTTCGATACAGAGATTACCAAGATCGAAAACTTACTCCATATTAATATTGAACAGATAATGGAAGCTTCCAATGGCATTGAGACAAATAAAATAAGAAAAGAAATCAACGATAACACAAAACAACAGAAAAGGAAATTGTTTAGAAACATCAGAATTGATATAAGAAAGAGGGTGTTCGAAAAAATAGAAAAGGAAAGAAATAAAAAAGAGATGCAGTTAACGAGAAAAATGGGAGAATTACGAGTGCAAAACCTTTTGAGGGAAGAAAAAAGGCGGGAAATAGATCAAAAAATGGAAAAGGAGCGAGAAATATTCCAAAATGATTTCGAGATAAATAAAAAAGAAAAACTGAGACAAATATATGACTCCTACAACATGGAAAGGGTGAAATTAATGAATGAAGCACACCAGAAAGCTACAGTACTAGAGAAACAAATACAGACAGAGAACGATCTAAGGTTAAGGGAAATGGCAGTCCTTCTTAAAACAGAAAAAGAAAGAGAAATGAATGAACGTTATGGGAAGGAGGTGTCTCTGATGGAAATTAACGAATATCAGCAAAATATTTCAAGTAATCAAGAAGTCAAAGAAAATACTGATAAGAGCAAAACTACGAACCAAACCGGACGCAAAAAGAGGTCGTTTTTACGAAGATTATTAAACTTCCTCAGGTGTTCGTAATCAGAAAACAATTGTCTTTAAAGTGCTACCTGCGATAACAAAAGTTTTATGTTTGGATTTTAATAATGAATTTCAACATACACACAAATTTAAAGATTGGGCTGGGGCGTTATCCTATTTTTCAAATTCAATTCATGCTTACAAGAGTTATCTGTCTTTGGGCAGAATTATTTATAACATGACCTAAAAGAAATGACCTAACTTTGCATGTCTCAGTCTGTTTCACTGTGTTTTGGTCGGATTGCGAAGCACAATCTGGTTCATAAAATGGCGATGTCCGTCCGTCTGCATCATCTGTTTGGTTTAGCTCTCACGTTTTTTCGGCTTGACCAAAGTAGTAAAAGGAGTTGGGTTGGCATTAGAAACCTATGGTATTTTCATATTTCATTATAACTTTAAAATAGTAGAGCTTTTATAAATTAAACAATATATTACCTGTTCTTATGGGAAGAAAAATCATTGATGTAAATCTGGGATATGCCCAAGCACCTTTAACCTATTTTTATGAATTACTTGAAAACCATTCACAAATAACCAACAGGGCTGAATAAATCTCATTGGCTGAACCCGAACTACTATTGTAATGAAAATGTTTGCACCTGAAGTTGGATCAGGCCAGTTGTACGAGACCAAAGTTTGCGATAAAAGTAATTAGAGGGAAAGAGGTCTGTTATTGAAGTGTTTAACAATGTCAAGTTTCCTACCTTTGACATATTCTTCTAATCTGAAGAAATTGTGATCGAAACGAGATACAGGTTTAACGCAAGTCCATGCCTGATTGTGTTTAGATGTGATGTAGGCTAATGTTCCATACTACGCAAGTTTTCAGTTATGGAAGAAACAACTCGTGTAAGTTGATTATCATGTTTATCTAACTCTCGTTAGTTAATTTTCAAAATTTGAAAAGACACTGGCGTCTTCTCAAATTTTAAAAATTGAACAACTCGAGTTAGATAAATATGATAATCAACTAACATTCATTGTAGAATCTCATTTAATCAGGTTCCATCATTATAGTTATTTCATTTTCGTGTTTACATTTTTGTTTGGTCTAAATCGTAAAGGTAATTTCCCATTTTTCCGAGTTGAGTGTATTATACCTCATTAAAACTTACGATGGCCACTTACTTTCAGTACTTTGATTATTGACATGTCTGCAACTACAAGTAGAGTAACAATCCGTAAGACCCATGGCGTCAATTTCATGTGTAGAATGCTTTTTGTCAAAATAGTTACTACGTGTTAACAGAGGTATGGACGATCAGAGCTCTCGGAGTGTAAGGAGAGTGCCAAAAGAACAAATCCTTTTAAAGTGGGTCTGTCGGTTAATTTTGACACAGATTGATTGATTGTTTCAAGACTTTTGTGTTTACTTTCATGTTTATACATGACATTTTGTTGGAAATACATATATATTTAGCTATAGTATATATAACAAGTAAAACTGGGGAAAATGTATTATCTCGCCGAGTTGAACTGGCAGCATGAAATCATTATCCATCAGTGAATGATTGTTAGCGAACATACGATGATTGAATTAATCACTCAGCTAATTGCAAGTATGGCTTTGGGTTAGATACATGTATATATTCTCCTGTCATACCAACTTTTTTATTATATACATAACATCTATAGCTGATGTAAATAAACTCGTATTTTAAAGTCAATATGATAATCTTGTTTTCTATAATTATGTTTCACTGCCGGGAATGTATATTGGCTTGATAGTTGTTGTCTTATCGTCAATATCAGTTTTAATCAGAAAGTACGTGGTGCACATATAGATAGTGGATTCTTATCGTCTATAACAGCTTTGATCAGGACATACGTGGTATACATATAGTGGTTGTCTTATCGTCTATAGCAGCTATGATCAGGAAGTACGTGGTACACATATAGACAGTGATTGTCTTCTCGTCTATATCAGGTGTGATCAGGAAGTACGTGGTACACATAGATAGTGGTTGTCTTATCATCTATATCAGCTTTTATCAGGAAGTACGTGGTACACATATAGATAGTGGTTGTCGTATCGTCTATAACAGCTGTGATCAGGAAGAACGTGCTAGATAGTGGTTGTCTTCTCCACAATATCAACTATGATCAGGAAGAACATGCTAGAGAGTGGTTATTTTTTCGATATTATGAACTATGATCAGGAAGTACGTGCTACACAGTGGATGTCTTATCGTTTCTATTAGATGTGATCGGAAAGTGCATGGTATGTATATAGCTTCAACGGGAACATCATGTTCATTTCATTCAAAATATACTTGAGGATGACGAAGTCTTAGTTTCTGATCCAACTCGTCGTCACCTACTTGTCTTTGATGATATGATGGGTAGTTAAGCTTTCGATTCTATCGTAGAATGGTTTACACGTAAAACACATCATCGGAACACAAGTGTGATATACAATACTTGTTTGATCGTGTTAAACAATATCGTACCATAAGTCTGAATGCTCATTATCTCGTCCTGTTTAAGAATCCTAGAGATAAATCTCAAGTGACCAGCTTATCACGTCAATTAGATCTACCAGGATTAATCCATGCTTATCACTATGCTACAAAATCGTTCTCATGGTTATCTCTTGATTAATCTCACATCGTCTACTCCTGATGATCTAAGATTAAGATCAGATCTGTTTCATCCTTGGTGTACGGGAGGTATAATGTTGCATACACCTTATAAGTAGACAGTAACTTTCTTTACTCCGACATTTCTCGTATTCCTGTTAACGTAGAATCATGAATCCTTTACCTAAAGAAAATTGCAATTGGAGAAAGATCCCGTAAGACGCCAAAAACTGTTAGAATTAGGTAGAGACGCTCTATTAAAATGGTTTGGTCTGAGGGATAAAAATCTTCTGTCTGGTACACTTCCAGTGACCAAACCTACAGCACCGTTAATACAGAGAAATGCTGATCATTTAAAAATCATTGCTGACCCAAAAGCTGATGCAGAAGCTAAGAAAACTGCTATCTTAAAACGGGGAGGGGCAGGGTTCTTAGGTGGGGTATTAATTCGATCCCTATTACAGTGGGCTAGTCGTCTAAAGAAGAACACTGTACATAAAAAAGAAAAACACCCCTCCTCCTAATCAGAAGAAGAGCGCTAAGAAGAAGAAGAGTCCTAAGAAGAAGAACCCGCAATTGGTTTTAAACTGAATCTGAAACAAATTCGTGAAGCTGACACATTGAATCAGGCTTCTCCTACTCGAATATCGTCGCCACCTGTAACCATCAGCCCTGTATACCAGGAACTTCTGCTACTGCAACACCTATCTATGGACAACCTATACGTCTTACTGGTAGACCTAATATCAAAATTACTCAACGGAAACAACCTCCTATTACTAAGACTAAAGCAGTCTAACAGAAACTGAATGTACCGAAGAAGTCTACTCCTACTGCTACTCCCAAGCAGTCCTTGTTATTTCCCTTATTACCAAAACCTTTAACTGCAAAAGATGTATCATCTCAGCTGAACAAACGTGTTACGTCTACTCCAAAGTTTGATCGTTTACGATCGTTTGCTTCTACCTTTGGATCTCCCATCAACAGTCAGCCTAAGACACATGCTACTTCATATATGAATAGCTACAAATGTCTATGGTGTAGGGTTCTTTTTACTACGAGTAAAGAACTTCAAGATCATAAACGACTTCAGCATCCTATGTTGCTATAGGTTTATAAAACTACCTCAGATCATGTATTGAGTCATTTGTATAGAATACTTAGTTGTAGTTACATCATGGCACCCAGAAAAGGTAAGCATGGGCTTGAATCTCATGCCGCTTTGATTAAAGTCTTAGGACAAAAGCAGTATCCTATTGAGTTTTAAAAGATGATCTTACGGTATGCCCTGATGACACGATCATGAAAATTTGTGAAGTGGTGTATAACATCTTAAAAGGAGTGATTCCTTTAACAAAACGTCAGAAACAGCACTTGGGTTCAAAGAAACGGGTCTTAACAAAACTAGTTCATTCTCAATTACTGTCCCTCTAACGACGTCGTATTCTAACGAATCAACAGGGTGGTGTTTTACCTATCTTACCCTTATTAGCGCCATTACTAGGAGCCATAGCTTAAAATCTATTCTATAACTATGAGCACACGAAAAATGATCTTAGTTCCCAAGAGGACCATGGAGGAGCTCAAACAATGGAGAGAAAGAAGTTTACACCCTTTGTCACATACACCTGAAGTACTATTTTCGGTACGTTTAGGTAATGAATTAGATGCGATTGTAGATCGTGATGATTTGACTCCTGAAGCTAAGGTAGCCAAGTTTGGTCAAGAACTTCATTGATACCGATATCTACAACAAGCTCGTCATCCTGAAGAACAGAGACCATGCTCTCAGAAACAGAAAAAGTCAAAGAAGTCAAAGAAGTTAAAGCGGAAATGTCTCCTGGTGATCAAGATCTTATGACAGCTATTACATCGAGTGTCACTGCTCCATTAAAACCAAAAGTCCCTTTGTTATTCAAACATCTCAAGAAACATTCTGATATACTAACATGGGAAAAAGACGGTCAAATAAAATACAAAGAGAAGACCGTACCTGGGACAAATGTGGTCGATCTCGTAACTGATGCCTTACGGACACAACCTAGAAAAAGGTATCAACCCTCGGGACTTGATAGTTTTGTACAAGAATTAGTGGAATCGAATGTCCTTCGTTATTGGATACGTAACCCTAATTATATCAAAGTCATGAATCAACCTACGATAAAACCAAAGGCTATGAGTACCCCTAAACCTCTGGATGATTATAATGATGAAGATGACACGGGGTTCTATGACGCTATGCCTACTCTTCCTTCTACTGTCATAAAAGATTCTGCAAAGACACCACTTAGTCAGAAAATTGTTAAGGATTGGCAAAGATTGACTCCTTCGGCCTGGTCTACCATTAAAAAATCTCGAAAGAATTCTCATCTTCCAGAAAGGATCAAAACTTAAAATCTTCGCAAAATGCCAAATTAGTATCCATCTATTATGATCCTTCTAATCGGGTGGGTATGTAGGTATACAACCTCTCTATAGAGAAGTGAAACGTCGAAAGTACCCCATTTCTCTAAATGAGGTCAAACAATGATTGAAAGAACAAGACACGTAAACGCTTCATAAATTTATTAAGAGAAAGTAACCAAACGAGAGTGACCGATATGGGTGAACAATGGCAATTAGATTTAGCTGATGTATCCAACATCAAGTCACACACAATTATGGGTATACGTTTCTCTAATGCGTCATTGATGTTCTATCTTAATATGCTTGGGTCATCCCTTTGAAAAATAAATCTGTCAAAGAAATGGTACGAGGGTTTCAAGCAGTATTAAAACAAGCTAAAGGACGACGTCCTATTCGTATACAATCCGATAAAGGAAAAGAATTTCGTCAAACGTTTCATGATATTCATTTCTTTACGACAGACAATACAGAAACAAAAGCTAGTATTGTAGAACGATTTCAACGATTTTCTATCTTGGATTCAAGTTCCCATGTTTGAATCCATTCCAAAGGACTGTATTAATAGTGACACATTATGACACTCATCGTTCAGAAAGGGTATCGGCTTCTCTTTCCTTAACTGACTCAATCGTTAACTCATGGCAGGTAGTATAGTCAATACACTCGTAGGAACATTTCGTCCCAGAGCATCTGTTATGCAATATGGTAAAGGTATTTGGTCAGACTTTCTCAAACCTACCATGACGAAAGCCATTCCTCATATAGTCAAATGTGCTTTGAATACGGGCATGGATGTGATACAAAATAAACGTTCATTGAAAAATGCTCTTATTCAACGAGGGAAAGAAGCAATGACCAACTTAATGACTGGTCCTAAGAAAACATTAGCTCGTGCACCCTCTCACGTCGCTTCTCGTTTAGCAGGCAAGAAACGAACAGGAACAAAGAGTCATACGAACAGTAGTTTAAAACAGAAACGAATGAGACGTCCCTTTTAGTCTACTTCTACAAGTAAATCAAAATAGGTCGGAAGAGAGCAAGATATCTTTGACTAACAAGATGATGATGCAAAAGGATTCGTGTGAGTGTAGTAGTGAAGCTTTAGCGTTGTTTAATGTCCCTCCCACCAATGTAACCTTAGAAGAAGCAAGGTGAGTGGAATATTACCCCATCTCTAGTGTCAATACACTATCTGCTCCTATTGAGTTTGAAATCAAAGGACAAGGCGATGAGTATTTGGATTTGAACCAGACATATGTGTTCGTAGAAGCTAAAATCGTCAAACAAGATGGAACTGATCTAGCGGATGATAGTCAAATCACCCCCATTAAAAATTTGCTGCATAGTTTGTTTTCCGAACTCGATTGTAATCTAAATGGAAAAGTGATCACTCCTGGAACCGATACCTATTCCTATCGAACTTATCTCAAAAAGTTGCAGTCCTTTTCTGACGAAACATTAAAACATCAAATTAGTGCTACAAGTTTATGGTACAAGGATCAACCTGGACAATTTGACAAGTCACAGACGGCTCCCTGGCGTGCAGATTCAAATTGACCAATCAGAAGCCAGGATTCTGATGACGTTATCAACAGCGCCACTGGTTGTGCCCCCTAGCGGTAAAATTGGAATCTGCACGCCAGGGAGCTGCCCATAACTACTCATACCAAGCTGGGACACAGGGAAACAATCTTTGTCAAGAAGCTAGAATAATAAAATAAAATGTCTGGAGGATACTAGAACGAAATTCTTCTCCGGTTTTAAGTAACATTTTTTGCTGATCCAACCTTCTTTTGAGAAGGGTAATCAATGTGATTTGTATTTTCACGTCAGGACGCAGAAAAAATGCAGAAACGGACTTCCAAATTAAAAAAATTATTGCTTTTATTATATGCGTAAAACACGGTCCCCTAATGAAATATTGCCTCACGATTAATCCAACACTTGAAATTTTGCGTAGTGAGCAGGGATAGCATGCCACTAAATTTGATAAAATAGATTTTAAAAGTCGGAAAAGTAAAAACAAACTTTCTCCAAATTTTCGCGCCTTGCTCCGCTCGGCGTACTGTATAACTTATTTATATTCCACTCAAACTTTAATGGTGTACGCATTGCATCACAATAAGTACATGTATATATATATTTTATATCAGCAGCCTCAAAAACATTACTTAATCAATAGGCACATGAAAACATGTTTTTTCTACCGACAAAAACAAAATGCCCCTCACCCTCCCACTTTCCTACCTTGTTGACATCTATACTGTTGGTTTGCAGATGGAAACCAATTTGCACATACTAGTATTTATTTAACTTACGATAATTGACAGTTGTAAGTTAATGATAACCCTATTGTGTTTACATATGGAAATATAGTCGAAAACAGAAATAATATATATGAACTCAAGGGAAAAAAAACGTATGTCAGAAGTGGGATTCGAACCCACGCCCACATTCGTGGACCAGAACCCTCACTCGCTATACAGCGAAAGGCTATACCTTGAGTCTGGCGCCTTAGACCGCTCGGCCATCCTGACATTGTTACTAGTCTCAATTTTTATTTTTATATAAAGATTAAACTTGGTACTTGAACGGTAACAGTTGGAGTACTAGTAAAATTGATTTATTAAAAAAATAGTTTATGAATAGTTACTTTTTTTTTAAATCCTACAACAGTGGTGATAGATCTTCTTTTCCAAATATAGCCTTATAGGCTATAATAATTTTTCTCATACGTCATTTCCGGTGTCAACAAAGCAAATTACCTTGAAGTCTTGTCGGCATCCCCAGAAGCGAAATACAGTTACAAACAACGTCCATCGATAAATTTTGAAATCCATTTAATAACACAAGGTACAAAGGATCAGCAATGTTGTGTCCATATTAGACATATATATTTTTCACACGACAAGCAAACAGATGCAGTGAGGAAAGTAGCCATTCCGCCGATTGATTCGTTGAACGCACGTGTTTTAAAAATTAAACTTTTTGTCCCGATTTCTGGTAATTAATTTGTCCCAACCCCGCTGTGAAACAAAATGGGCTCTAATAAGCACGGGCTACCGTAGTTTTTTGCTTTATATCGGGTGATTTATACCTGTCGACATTGTGTAATTGTTCTGGGGGATAAAGTGCGTACAGCATTTCAGGCTACCGGCGCTTGTCGTGTTCACCTTCAGTCGGAAACCTTTTATTTATTTTTGCGGGGGGCTGACATCAGGGCCCTAACCATAACAAAAACTACTGGAAAAATTCATCTGATATGAGTGAGATTGCCACAAAGAATATTCTTCAGTGATGCACAATTTCTGTAATGCATTTCACTAATAGTAATAGACCCTTTCACGATAACTGCGGTCCTGTAACTTTGAGGGAATAAATGATACAGATTCCCGAAAATGACGACAAAAAACAATCAGTTACTATAATGACGTCTATATTTTTGCGGGTATTTGTATCATTTATTCCCTCAAAGTTGCAGGACCGCAGTTATCATGAAAGGGTTTATAGTATAGTTAAAGATAGTCATGTACATGAAACAAAAATACAGTATGTCAGTAATAGAGAATCATATATTTTAAAAAGATGTCTTTATTTGTTTATGTTAGACAGGCTTATGTCTTCAAGGTGTATGTTAGATACTAATAATTTCTGTGGAAATGCTGGGCAAAATCGTAATATCTTTGGAAACTCTCAGATTTACCCAGCGTTTCCACGGAAATTAGGTAAAATCAGAGAATTTTATAAATAAATATGATTTTTTATAATTATGTATTCATACTTCATATCTAAAATCAAGCAGTTGGCGAAACTGTAGACCAAATTTCTTCCTCGATTTTAAGTGTTTTTTCCTTTGATAAAATTTTTTAAATGTTTAAAATCAGTACAGAAATTCTTCCTTACGAAACAGATGACCAGCATTGATAAACAACGGAACACTGAAATGAATCTATGCAGTTTAATCAGATTCTATATCGTGATCCATGATCTTGATCAAGAGATAAACTGTTTGATTCTATAAAAATCATTTCTATTAAGTTTTGTATGCTTATGGCTCATAGTGGTTTGATTATTTTTTATATTTGTGGTATGAATATCACACTGGACCTTACCGTATTTTCACAAAATATGTAGGAATATAAGATTTTGATGCCTTTGTATGTATCTTACTTGTTATTGTACATCAAGTACATACCTGTCAACATTAGGAAATTTGTCTGGGGTAGAAAATGTGTACAACGGTCTTACTTTTTTACGAATGCGTTGTCATTCTTATATATATGCATGTACCAGTTGCATTGAATTAAGTGAAAGGGGTGGGTACAGGAGGGGTGTTCCCCCTTTCAAAATAACAAGAAAAAATTGTAATTTTAAACTTCAATATCTGCCATTTTATGCATCTAAAAGGGAATTATTGTGATAATTTTTAAAGTCAAAGGCTTGATTTATTTATTTATTTTTCTTTTTTTTGAGATTTGAACATTTGTTACCAAAATATTTGCATACCCAAATATTTATTTGAAGGTTTTTATCTTCATATTGTACCTTTTTCATTAATTGATAAAATAAAACTACAAATGATGACTGAATAGTTCACTGAAAAAATGAGATTTGATAAAGAAAAATCCAATCTGCTTTTAAAAAGAAAAAAAAGATTATTGAGGTTACATAAATGTGTTGACTGTCATTACTGACATTTTATTTCATTCAATTCAATGTGTTACAAGAAGATATTATCTGTTAATAAAATATTATGTAAATGAAATAAAACATTGTTTTTGTATTGAAATAATCACAAATTTAAGATACATGTAGAACACTGTATAGTATATGGAGTGCGGATGTCATAGAAGACACCACAATCTCGCTTCAATATTTCTCAGCTAAATTTTTAAAGTAAAAATCATTGAGGACTGACACAGAAGCAGCAGGAAATTAATATAACATCAGTAATGTTAATCATTGATAACTCTATATAGGACAGAGCATATGGATAGTGTTTATAGGTGTGGATGTTTAGATATACAGGTAATCAATCTGTATATTAGGTACCTGTCCACAGCACAGGTCATTGTGTAATTACCATAGGCACATGTCCGATAATGACACCTCTGTATGGTCTAATAACATTAATTAATAAACAGGGTTATTAGTCATTGTTCTTTATGACTATTTGGAAGATATAGGGGACGTATATGACCTAAAATAGATGTCTTAATACTTCAATGATATGGAGGCGCCAGAATTTCAAGCTATTTTTTGTCGCCAATTAATAGACTGAAAATTACGATTTAGAACATTTAATCCTGACAAAATCGTCTACCGATCACCGGAAAATGGACAAGAAGCGGTAGAAATATAGGGAAATCGGTTGAAAATTAGAAAAATCGGTATAAATAGGTAGATTTTTTTCTCGGTGGTAGACAAACGGTAGATGAATAGAAAAATCATTAGACTATTGCCAAAATCGGTAGACTTGACAGGTATGCAAGTACAAGTAGTGAAAGTAGAAAAAATTGAAATAACTTGTTGGGGTAAATACTGCTAATGCCCCTGTAAAATATAGCTGTAGTTCTTTAGGATTCTTTAAATTTTCTTATTTTGGGTTACCTCCCATTTTATGCATATAAAACTGGATTATTATCAATAATATTGGTGATATAATCATATTTCTTTTAATTTTCTAGTTAACTTTGTGATAAATAGATAGATATTATATATTTTTAATTTTTAATACAATGGCATATATATACATGTACATGCACGAATAAGAAAATAAAACACTAATAAACAGATACATGTATGTAGCTTGGAAGACTCAAAATGATGTCATGGCCATTGTGTTACATAAGATTACGGTAATTAATTTTAAAATACTAGATTTTGAATATTTTATTAATTTGATAGTTGCATTGGAAAGCGGAAACTGAATAACTAAGCAAATTTGTTATTTAAAAGTTACCATGTTTCTTTCCTCAAAATTATGCTTTGCAACCAGTGATTGTTTTTTTTTTTAACCAGTGATTGGTTCAGTACAATATTTGATCTCCAAAACTAAATCTTTAGTTCCAGGTACAGTATCCAGGGATTTACCACCCTTTCACACAGGGCCAAAATAAGGCCTCATTCCCATTGCAAAAACAATGCATTTTTTCCCAATTTGCTGTAAAAAAATTTCCCAATTGAAGTCAGATAACAATGAATTTGAAGAAATTCTGGTATTTTCATATAGTTAGGTGTATTTCTAGATTTCCCAATTTCAATCAAATGTTGCTATTTTCCCAATTCAAAAGGCCCAGGCCCCATTCCCAAAAGAGTGTGGAAAATCCCTGGTATCTATAGTTGGTTTAGCTATTTTTGATTAAATAAAAATAAATCAATTTGGTTTTTTTAAACAAACAATCATTATTCTGACAGAAGAGAAATATATCCATGTTATCTCCATGAATTACATTTGTCATTGCTGTAGGATGCATATATGTTTTCATTTCAATTTGCATTTCATTTTTCAAAGGCCTTTTCATATTAACAAGATAATAAATAAGAAATTATATGATTGATACAGTATTTCAAGTTGCTAATCTTGAAATAAATGAGATAAGTCTAGAACTGAGAAAGTAGAGAAAATGCTACTTTAATATAAAGTAAATTTCAAATCAATAATTCTTTAATATAGTTCATTTTTGTATTTAAGTGAAATATCAAATGCCGCCAAAAAGAGGTCGAGGTAGGGGAAGCCCAAGGGCACGTGGCAGAGGTAGAGGAAGAGGAGGAGACCATGGTGCTTGGCGAGGGAATCAAGGAAATAAAGATCCAGATATTGAAAAGGAAGGTGAAGAATTGGCAGAAAAAAATCCAGCAGAAGATGTTCCGACGGTTGAAAGTGATTCAAACAAATTATATGGAGAGGGAACAGAGGAGAAATTGTTATCCATGGAGGAAGAAACTCATGGGGAAAATGATGAGATTGTAGGCAGAACCTTTTTAAAGGAGGAGGATGTTGGTATCACAGAGTATTGTGGTACCCAGGAAGGGTTTCATGGGATTATTAAGCAAAGGTTAGGATAGATTGAAACCATTTTATTTCTTGTCAATCCTATCACTAGAAATTAGATCATATTTATTTGAAAATTGATTAGAGTTAAGAAGTAGAATCTAGAGTTAGATAATTGGTGTAATATGACTTTCAACAAAAATCTTAAAACTAATTCAGAATTTAAGCCAAATTTCATTGAAATAAATGTAAAGAGTAGTTAAAAGTATATGTACTTTATAAAATCTCTACACATTTTTTCTCTGTCAAGATATGTAATTGAAATAACATGCAATTTTCCTTTTGAATTTCCTTGCTGGTCAATATAGGTATTCAGACTTCATAGTGAATGAAATTGATCAAGATGGAGAGATAGTAAAACTGAAGAGTTTAGATGTTGAAGATACAGGTGTCCCGGCTGTATGTATATAAAACTGCAGAGTGTGCAAACAATCTTGAAATGCTGTTGGGGGAAATTTTACACCTAGATCATCCTCACTTTGTTTTATGGCTGTTTGCAGTACCACTCTCATTGTACACAGTGTCAAGGGGACATTCAGATCATGTTGAGTTGAAACATTGAGATAATTGTTCAAAACTTAAATATAGTTGTAAATAATGCACGTTATACTTTTGTATATGTACTGGAAATATTTGATGCTAATCAATTCTAGCATTTTGTTTGTTTAATATGACCTGCCCTTGACCTTCTTGTATTCTTTAAGTACTGCTGTAGCAGTCAATTCTTTCCAACACTTTCACTGGGGTAAAACTGGCTAGCCACCCCCCATCCTTGGTCTCAAACCAGTGTAAAGAAAAGGAAAATTATTGATAACTATAGTCTAAGTCAAACTGAGTGCGTCTAGGCATTTTGGCTGAGTAAAATAAAATAGTTGATACTTACCTCTTAATTTTAACTTAGTGGCATTCTAGATATTCTGAGTAATTTATTCATGCCCATGACATATGAAATAAATCCATGTTGCTGGAAATATTCACAGTGATTTATATCCCACGGAGCTAAAATATGCACAACACCATGTTTTTTGTTTTTTTTACTTGCTGAAGCGGAAGTGAAAATATGAAAGACATATATTGGATATTATTGTATTATATGTATTGGAAGAAAAATCAAAATGGAAATTTAAATGAGCTTTGGCTAGCTCAAATTGTTCAGCTTTCATGAATATTTAGAGTCGCTTGCCAATTCTTTCCACCTAAAGAACTATCAGGGGAAAAGAAAGGGCTAGCCAAAAGCTTCCCCTTTGATAATCAAATAGGGGAAAAGAATGGGCTAGCCAAAAGTTTTCCCCTTGAATTGGCAAGCCAGTATCCCACCACCACCACCCCCTCCCACCTAGATTATCTTAAGGAGAAAAGAATTGGCTAGTAATCATTTTAGCAGATAATAATTGCGGTGACTTAATTGGTCACTCAAGTGATGAGCTCAGAAAGATCACTTAAAAATCTGTTTTCTACCAGTAATACAAAAATATAATGTGCACCAAACTTTTGTTCTCAACTAGTAATTCCGTCCCCTTTACAGGACATTTTCGTGAGGGTGTGATTGCAGCAAATTTCAAACAAGGTGTAAATAGGTACAAAATATGCAGTTCTTTCATTGATAGAGGGAAAATTTCTCCCAAAAGCAGTTGTTTTGATACATCAGAATGAAATATGTGTTATGTACTGTTCTTTGTTAGCACAATCTGAGTACAGGAAAGTGTGAATAGCCGAGTATGTTTAACGTTATTTTGTACCACTGCCTTTCTGAGACTAGGTGATCACAAAATAAAAAAAAATATGAAAAAACTTACAGGCAGTTTGATGTTTTGCATTTATGGACATTTCAGTTATTAACTTATCTGTAATTTCTACCCATTTTGAGTTGCTTTAGTATATATGTAGTATTTTAGTTCACCTATGTGACCCAAGGGTCAGTCTGTTGTCATTTAAACCTAAAGAAGAAGTTGCAATACTACCTCCAATGTGAAATCTTGGTGAGAAAATGACATGAAATGTCCTTAATTGTGGTCTTGAATGGCAGATTGGTAGTGGTACAAAATGGCTGATAATTATTGAACAATGGTTGCATAGTAAATAACCTTTGTCTGTTTTCATCTACAGTCCTTGTACTAAGATACAAAAGGGTCTAAACCAGACTAAACAGTGATGTAATTGTACAAGCAATTTTTTTACATGACTGAAGAAATATAATAACCAAACTCTCCCTTCCAAAAGAAAAAAAATGTGGACAATACTTTCCAGTATTATTTACAATGATACTGTATGTCATAATTACAATTCACTCCCGTTATTTTGCTATTTTTTCATTTTTCAAGCTTAAATAATGACTAATTTTGGTGACTTTAGGCTTTGAATGTGTATACAATGTAGTTGAATGAATAAATACGCCATGCATACAAATTGCGATTGGCTAAGTGAGAAAGTGAACTCATTCAAATTTGGACTCACCCAGTTCAAAAAATGGTAAAGTTCATATTAGAAATCAGAGTGTATGACATGGAATCTAAATTCTACAATAATTGACCATTCTATTTTATAATATCGATTTAGATGAGTGTAAATGGGACCATAGGGGATGATGTGTTAATGAATTGATAGGTTCTTAATTCATGTTATGCCAAGTTACCAACATTACTACATGATAGCTCTAAACAAACTGAGGCTAGGTGTCATTTTGTCATTGTGGTATCTTGTAATTTTGACAAGAGTACAGTAATGGCTGCATAGTAATGGTGAGTCAGGGTTAGTGACTACGGTACTTCACTAATAAAATAGACTGTGTTTGTGGTCAGTGGAAATTACTGACTTAATTCTAATATATTCTCAAATAAAGACTTAAATATATTGGTTGCCAAACCAATTATCCAATTGGTGATAAAAAGCTTTCCACATGGTTAATCTTCTTCTGTTAATGCATATCTAGATGTATGGTAATAAATATTCTTAAAAAAACTCACACTGGTAATCAATAATTAAATTTGAAATTTAATTCCTTTTTCTTATGTTTTTGCACAATGTTTCAAATTACAAATGAAATATAATAGGTAATTTTTTTCACACCTGTGTGATACCTTAACAAGTTGTGAAATTGACAAAGGGACAAACTCAATATATCATTGCTTGAATTATTTGAACAAAATGATTTCAATTGCCCTTTTTCACAATCATGCATTCGAAAACATAATTATTTGGGTCTTATAATAATTATCAACATTAAAGAATGAATTGAAGGAGTTTCAACTTTGAATAATAATTGCTAAATGTAATATGTGTAATACAAATAATTATGATATATTGATACATTAAAAAATGAGGAGCCCTAAAAACATAGATATGAAGTCACATTTTCTTCTGTAATAATTTAAATCAACACTATAGAGGTCAACCATCCTGGGGCAAAACAGAATAAGGGTGAAATATTACTATCACAATTGGAAATAGGAGTGGAAAATCAATTAAAATGTTGAGTCATGCAGTCTTTAAAAATAATCACCAACTAGATTACAAATTTTAGCTATATATTATGTAATCACGGATTTGACACATGAAAGACACATTAGAATTGAGAACAGGGTAATTTGCAAGTTCTAGACAATATCCAAAATTGTTTTTTCTATTGATCGCTGGATATATAATTTATATAACCCTAATGTTACAATTACCAATGTTTTGATATCATAATGTCATTGCTAGACCTAATTAATTGGAATAATGTAATTTTTAGCAAGTTCTTGTCTTACTTTTTGAATTCTTAAAGTCATGATGTCATTTCTCTTAATGTCTATTCTTATTCCTATCTGCGGATATTATGATGTCATTGTTAGCCCTTTCTGTGGATATTATGTCATTGTTAGTCCCATCTGTGGATATTTATGATGTCATTGTTAGTCCTATCTTTGGATATTATGATGTTATTGATAGCCCTTTCTATGGATATTATGTCATTGTTATCCCTCTTCTATGGATATAAAGTTGTATCATTGTAAGCCTTAGCTATGGATATTATGATGTCATTGTTAGTCCTTTCTATGGATATAATGTCATTGTTATCCCCTTCTATGGATATTATAACTGTCTTTTGATGTTATGTCATTGTTGACCACATCAATAAATATTATAAATTTCAAAGTAAGCTCTAATTATGGCTATTATGATGTTATTGTTACATTTTAGCCCTATCTATGGATATTATGAAGTCATTGTTAGCAGTTTGTCTTATGACATCATTGTTAGCCCTATCTATGGATATTGTAACATCATTGTTATCCCTTTCAATGAATATTATGTCATTGTTAGTCCTCTCTATGGATATTATGTCATTATTAGCCTTTTCTAAGGATATTATGATGTCATTGTTAATCTTATCTACGAATATTATGCCATTGTTAACCTTTTATAAGGATATTATGATGTCATTCTTAACCCGATCTGTGGATGTTATGACATCATTGTTTGTCCTATCTACAGATATGATGCCATTGTTAGCCCTTTCTATGGATAGAGTGATGTCATTGTTATCCCTATCTATGAATATATTGACATCATTGTTAATCCTTTCTATGGATATTATGATGCCATTGTTAGCCATATATATGGATATTATGATGTCATTATTTGCCTTATCTATGGATATTGTGATGTCATTGTTAGCCCTACATGTATCTATGAATATAGTGGCATTATTGTTAACACTTTACATGGATATTATGATGTCATTATTATACCTTTCTATGGATAGTATGATGTCATTGTTAGCCCTATCTATGGATATTATGACATAATTGTTAGCTCTTCTATGGATATCATGACATCATATTTTGCCCTATCTCTGTGGATATTAAGACATCATTGTTTGCCCTATCTACAATGTACAGAGAATGCCATTGTTAGGCCTATCTATGGATATATTGATAGTATTAGAACTAACATCTCCTGTATGAGCTGTGATAGTTTCACTTTGGGTAGAGCATTTGACATCTGTGTGCAAACAATTGCATTTGAGAGATTTTTATGTGGTTCCAGCAGTAATCTGGGTTTTTGATTAAAGGTAATCAACTGTCAGTAAATTATTAACATTATTTCATCTAGACTGAAGAGGAGGAAGATAGCAGTGAGTTAGATGGTATACTGACTGAAGAACAAACACAGAAATTGACTGAGTTTAATGCTTCACCAAATCCAGATCGCATCATTGATTTTTCAGTAAGCATGTTTTATTGATATGTACATATGTAGAAAACGATATGTAAAACACAAAGAATTGTTTTAAAGTTCAAACAACTACTTTGTGTTTTTGAAATCCTCCATCTTGGTAATTTACACAATGGGCATGTGCACGCACTAAATTATTTTTAACATTCGTATATCAGAATAACAATTTACAAATGTGAAAAATCCTAAAGAGAAAAGGATTATAGAATTCTCAACAGTATGTGCATGCCATTAGTAGCTGTTGCCAAAAATGGGAAAATTTCAATTAACATAGTGATTAAAGTGAAATGAAGTGTAGAATTTTAACGATTTATATACAGTAAAACCTGCTTTAGCAACCACCTGTATATAAAGACCACCTGGTCACAAAGACCGTTATTTGCTGTCCCCAATTGTACCATTTGTGTAGCTTGTGTCCACAGACAGGTGGATTTTAAACTGATTCACACAAACTGCTTGTAATTGCATGTCATACGAAGTACTTAATATACATAGGGATTCACCAGTGACTTTTGAAAGCCATAATTGGGATAAAAATACTGTAAATGGGAATAAACAGCAGAGTCTTCTGCCAAATCCAATACTAAATTTGTTCTTGGACTTTAATGACTTCATGTCATATGACTTCCGAAATTCTCGGGACTTTTCATTTCCGCTGTGATACAGTGTGGAGAAATTCAAGAAAATTGTTGAATTTATTTAGATACTTTAATCATGACAGTCGATCAGGAAATTATTAAATTGTTAAATATCAAAATGTAAATGATCATGATGTATCAAATATTTACATTTACTAGCTTGTTTTAATTAGACAATAGACTTGTTTGACAACTATTCTTTTTATATTCCTATATTATATGATACCTTTAGGTTGTAGCTTAAACTTCAAATTTTAAAATTAATGTCAAATATATCAAAATGACATACATGTTTATAGGAATAAATATATTAATATAAAAGGCATATGTAAGGCACTTTTTAAAGATTTCTTTTCTTAAACACACTACTTAACAAATATCATTTTGCCTAATTTTGTTTGTAAAAAAATAAATAAATAAATAAAAACAAGAAGCATCCCATTTTCTGGATTGGCAATTGGCAATAAAATGTAAGGCCCTGATGCCTTTTTGTTGTAGTTTTTTTTTTCATTTTAAAGATGATTAAATATCTGTTTCTTAGAAAAACTATATATCTTCTGGGGTTTTTTTTAATCATTTATAGAAAAGTATTTAAAATTTGGTAATGGTAGATATATACAGGTTATAGTGCACTTGCATTCAAAACCAATTTATGCGTTAAGTGCCCTTTCACACTGAAATTGTTTGCCCTTTCACACTGATTTTTGTGTTCCATGACCCTTTAAGCGTCCCTCCCCCTTTAGTGCACACAATGAAGAATCTTTTCTATCTGGTTGACAAGGAGATGTGGACCTGAATAACAGTAAGTAACAGTTTATCTGTAGCTCCCAGCAACAGAAAAATTTCGAAAGTTGTCCTCAGTAATAACTACAAAAACATTACCACTGTGCCTTATAAAAGATTAAAGGCCTAAGACCGCTTAAATTAAACTACATGAAATATCATAAAAAGTTCTCCGATTTACACATTATACAATTGAAAGACATACTAATCAAAACTTATGCACAGATACACTGCAGTTAGTCAGTCGCATGTGTACTGTTCACTGCTGTTACACCCATACAGAATATACATCTAATTGTGGGAAGTATTTCACCAAAAACTTTAAAAATTTCATTTTTCAAAATAAAATTATTGTATTTCGATACATATACTTTTACCACTTTCAAGTTAAATATGTAAAAACAAAAGAAAGTATTGGTATTCTCCCGACCAGTTTGAGACTCCACAGTTGAACAGAAGTGTTATATAAATAGCCTTGACAGATTGAGATTTCTTAAGGGGAAACTCAAAGAAGGATGGCAAATTATTAATTTGTTTTCAGCGTCATTCCTTCCTCAAAGCATTTCAACGCTCTATTTCTGTTCCTTAATGCACAAGCGATGACAGCACAATTTCTTTATCAATTTTATCTCACATCATTTTTTGTCCTTTGTTATTTGCTACCTGTATGGCAACGTGTTTACTTCTTTGTGGAATGTTGGTAAACTCAGACCCATTTCAATTTGTATCCATCTCAACTCATATCCACTTCGCCTAAGTCATGCTTACGGTTGACTGACTCGTAATCAAAACAATTGGAAGAGTCGTACCCATCGTTTTACTGATTTGTACACAATAACGTAGGAATTATGGTCATTCTCAAGCACATAGAAAAACTACCCAAGCTTGATCTTTATTTTACATAGGAATCCTGACTAACCGTTATGCTTTTTCGGTTTGTTCCATTTCAGTTCTGTTTTGTCGGAATAGTTAGTGTTCATATCATGTGACTTCAACAGAATCTCAGGCAGGATCGCTTGTAATTTCATAATATTTGCATTGACAACATTCAGTGATATCTTGTCTCAGTTCTTCTCCTAGGATTTAATTGTTGATAGATGTTGGAATTCTTCCTTGTAATGACTACAAGTACCATCACTTTCTTGTACATGTAGGCTGCTTTTCACATCTACCATCTAGCACTTCATGGTATCTAGATTCCAGGTCATATATATAAGATAAAATGTTTAACTGGAAGTTCTCTGAAGTTGCATACTATTATGACAAACAGTAACAGAGAGAATCAACTCCAAAAAGGTCTGTTGACACATACCAGTAGGAAAAATTACCCATTTTCCAGATAACTTTTTTAAGGATATGGAAAAGGCACAGAAACATTTTTCACCATAGAGAAATGACCCAGGTACATTTTCTACCATAGAAAAATATCCCAAGACAGAAAAAAAAATTCAACAGTTAATAATGACCATGCTGTACAAGTTACACATGTTTTAATAGGTTGAAATTATCATGAGCAATATACATGGCATTTGTGTGGTGTTTGCAAGCAGTGCAATATCTTTTGAAAATTAGGTTTTTTTTTTATGGAATAAGATGTTTATGTCGGTTTTTGCTATACGAAATTTATGCTAATATGTCAAGATAGATGGGGTTTTATGTCATATGCATATTGCATAGCAGTGTAAATATTTAAGTAATTATAATTCAAAGACTACCCGGTACTTACAATATCCTTATAAGATGGTATACCACATGCAATGATGATCCTACCAATAGTATGTTCCTTAAAGGTTCCTCTAAAACAACTACTAATTGACAAGACAATTTTCTGTCCTGTCATATATACAGCTGAAAAATCTGACATAGTGATTCCTAAATTTGCCATGAACTGTAAACAAACAGTATAGGGAGCCCCATAGTTGTAAATCCACAGTCCAGAATTGCTATGCTCTTTCCTACCCATGGTTTCATGTGCATATTTTTTTATTATTCTGAAGCCTCTGGAAATGCGAGTAAACGGTGCTCGTGCATTCAAACAATTTCAAAATTGTATTACATCAACTGACTACTGTGATTAAATAAATTGAACACACTTACTCCTTTATAAATATTCATTAGCTGTGAGTGATTTCAGTTATATGAAACCACGGGTAGGCAAGTGCATAGCAATTCCAGACCGTGGTTTTACGACTATGAGGGCGCCCATCTATATAAACATCTGTGCACATTTGGGGATTCCAAATTTCTTTGTTTTCGAAGCCAAAATCAAATTGCCAAAAGCTAAAAAATTGTAACAACCCCTTTACCTTACATCCATATAATATGGCGGGATATAGTCTCGTGAACACTTACTTGACCTGGACACGTTCAAATTTTAGGTATTAAAGAGTAATAGCATTAAATCTACACTGACAAGAATAATCGTTCTTTCTTGTTATCCTACCTACAAGTATCCAGTGGAGAATAAAAAGTTTTTCTCCATAAAAATTGTCATAACCGAAAATTGATTAAAATCATCCACAAGGTAATCAAAAGGTTAATCCACCTGTCACATTTTGTGAATTGGAAATACCTCTGTTAGTGAAGTACTTCTGAAGCCAATTTATTTCCAATGATAGTTGTATGTCATTTCAATACCAAACAGCATTAGGATAATAACCATGTTGGGAAATACATGTATACCATCATAAATAATTCTACAATCAAACAGGCGACAGATACGAATGAGTTAATCAATGGGAACGAGTCAGCTAAAACATGGGTACGAGTCAACCAATTCACTTGGGTACGAGTTGTGACGGATGCGAGATGACAATAACCTATATGTTGAACTTATTTATCTGAGGTTGCCTTGAATATTACACAACTCCGTTTGTATTTATTGTGTTACGAGTAAAAATATTTTTTTCAAATTGTTAGAAAACAGTGAATTATTTAGAAGCGTAATTAAAGGGAAGATAATAACTTTATATAAGCATTTTGCAAAGCACACTATCATTTAAAACAAAACTAACATCCTTTCTGACTGTAAACCGCCAATCATAGGCCTTTAACTGTTTTACATTAATTTTACTATTAATTGTTCCCATTAAGCGCCCACCCCTTTTTCTTTATTTTTGTAGTACCCTGGGCACTTAATGGGTAGAATATAGTATGTGCAATACCGCATTTAGGACATTTGGAATAACATTCAGGACAAATGCAGGGATGGACAAATATTTTTGGAGTCGAAAGTAATTTTCAACTTGCCCTGATCATCATTTCCCTCAAACAATTATGGTAGTAATAACACTAGACTGATTTTCAAAACATTGTTAATTTTTTATGTAATAACATATTTAGAGCATATGTAATAACATTCAGGACATGTGTAATAAAATATTTAGAGCGTGTGTGTAATAACATCTATTTAGAGTTTATGTGTAATAAAATTCAGGACATGTGTAAGAACATTTAGAACGTGTAATAACATTCAGGACATGTGTAATAACATTTAGAGCATGTGTAATAACATTCTAGACATGTGTAATAACATTTAAACCACGTGTAATAACATTCAGGATACATATGTATGTGTAATAACATATTTAGAGCATATGTGTAATAACATTCAAGACGTAATAACATTTAGGACATGTGTAATAACATATTTAAAACATTAGCATAGTGTACATAATACACCTGTCAACTTTGTGGTAAAGATGTTTCACGATTCTGTTTATAGGTACCAGATGATAAGGTTAAACGAGCTAAAATTCATCAGATCGTGCGAGTAAGATACAAGAATTTGGAATCGGATACAGTATTTGAGGATGATATTAGATTTATCAGAATTGTTCCGAAAGGAAAAGCCAGGAGAAGAGGGAAAGGTAAATCCTATAGTCCAAGAAAAGTCAAATTTGTAGTGTGGAATAATGGAATCAATCTCCATTTTAAATGTAAAACACAAAAAATCTCAACTGCAGGGGCAAGATTCCTCAATGTCTATCCCAAGGCCTCTACCAATGGTAATACATTGAAGAATCTTGCCCCAGGACTTGAGATTTTTCTGACTTATCAATCAAAGTGGGAATTATTATTTTTCTCCCACTACTGATGCATTTGTGTATGTACATTTATATTTTAGCATATGAATGACAATAACTTCTAATTAAGCATGTGCAGCATGCCTACACCCTAGGGTATGGACAGAAGAATTTTTTACAAACCATTGATACGTCCTTCTTAGGAAGGAGAGGTATTAAATTAGTCTCAATGATTTTTTTTTTTTGGAGGGAAGGGTCTACAAGAAGCACCCCATCATGCCAGCATAAGTACCTACAAAAGACATTCATATATAAGATGAAAAAACATGTTTGTTAATTTTACAAGATAAAGTTTGCATAAATTATATTCCTATTTCAGCTCAGTTCAGAAAAGAATTTTTTGACTGGCCAAAGGACATGGGAAAATACTGTCGTTTTGTTTTGTATAAAGAAAATATGGATACCATGGATGCCATTTTCAAACTGACAAAGTTTTTCAGGTGAGATATTTTTCTCGTCCAATAGACCCTTCACAGTAACTATGGTCCTGTTGTGACCTTTAGTGGCAAAACGATACAGATTTCTGGAAAATGGCGTCAAGAAACAATCAGTTACTATAACGACGTCTATGTTTTTGCGGATATCTGTATCATTTTACCACTCAAAGTCACAGGACCGCAGTTACTGTGAAAGTGTCTATTTTGTACCAAGAACTTCTAAAAGTAATTTCTTTGACCCAAATGTTACAGATCAGGGGTCAGGAACATATTTTTAAACCACTCGTCTGACGGGCAAGTGCTTGACAAAAAGTACTAGTACAAAATGAAAAACTACTCATCAGAATTTTTCAGATTGTATCCACATTCTAAAAATAGTTTCTTGTTTTTATCACTGCATATGTTATATGTTTTACTTTAATTGTCTGCAAAAACTCAAAATAATCTACTGTACTTTACAAAAGGCGATGATTTGTTTGGTAACATGATATGCAGTATTAAATTAAAAAAAATGTTCTTGTTTGTTCAGTAACTTTGTTTTTTTTTCAGTGGTACACTGCCAAATGCCCTGACAATATGTTTCCCACTCCCTAGAGCATTTAATATGACATTTTTATTTCTTGTGGGGTTTAAGTTTTTCCTCCCTGAGTGTAAATGAACCTGTATATAAAGTGGAATTTTCATCTTCTTACCTTGGAAATTTACCCATTTTATTCATAAATATTTTTCAAGATTTCATTGACACCCCCTTTACAAAACAGAACATACAGTACCCAACACAGAATATACAGTACCCAACACAGAATATACAGTACCCAATACAGAACACACAGCACCCAATACAGAACACACAGTACCCAATACAGAAAATACAAAAAACAGCACAGAATATACAGTACCCAACACAGAACACACAGTATCCAGCACAGAACATACAGTATCTAATGATGGCTTCTTATGTAAATGGTGAAACCTCAAAGGTCACAAACATTCATTGCTAACTGAAAGAGGTGAACAAGGGGTAACTAAAATACAATGTACTTATGTAAATGGTGAAACCTCAAAGGTCACAAACATTCATTACTAACTGAAACAGATGAACAAGGGGTAAGTAAAATACTCTTGGCACACTGTAAAACAAAAAAAAACAGAAACAACAAAATTGTTTTAATTCAACTGTAATACATTTTAATTTTTTTCCAGAGTGAGTAAGAACTTATTTCAGTATGCAGGTACTAAAGACAAGCGAGCAATTACATCACAAGAGGTCACTGTTTACAGGTAACCAGTTAAGACTATAGGATTTGTTGGATAATTGTTCACATGTACCATATTTTACCGTTTGTAGGTTGATGTGGGGAATGCATTGAACAGTTTATTTTTGGCAAAAATTCAGATTTAAGTATTAGATAGGTAAAAGTGGAAGATAGGTCAATGTTAGCAGAGATGAAAATATTGATAATGCAACTCAAAAATACATCATTTATATTTAAAAACTGGTGCTAAAACGATATTACAAAATAAGCATAGTCATGTATTGCAGCACATTTTTAGATAGGGATGTGCTAAGAAGTGTTGTTGTTTTTGGCTTGATCCTGAAACAGTGTTTATTTTCAGACTCTGGGTGCTTAGTGATTTTCCATTTATTCTGTGAAAAGGAGATATTGGTGCACTAATGCCAGTATTACAATACATTCAATTCTCCAGAAGCAGTTGATGGATTTTGACAATTTTGATTTTGGCACGGATAAAATGCTTATAATTTCGTAAAAGTTTCAACCATGTGTGCTATGGGTTAATCTAGGGTCAGGCAAAAAAAACTGGAGGGGCCACTCCTTTGGCTTTTTCTTATGACTCAATGCCTGAAACAAAACAAATATGTTACATTTTCAAATTTGATTTAGCCTACATATTGCTGTTGGTCTCACATTTGTTAATGATGCTTAGGTGAGTGATATAGGCCTACTAGGACCTCTTGTTTTCTCTTCAAATGTAGCTTCTTACAAGTATACTGTATATTTTATGTTCAGCTACAGAACTGTTAAGACAATTTTCAGAAAGTTGTTCTCTGACATAAAGCATCAGTCAGTTGAGGTTGAACATCCCTCAGACTTTTATTTACAGGTAAAATGATTTTGTTGTTCTGTCTAGCTTTAGAACTGTAAGACAACTTTCAGATTTGTTTACATTGTACCAGTTATCTTTGTCTAAACTATTGTCAGGCAGTCATTTACATGCATTTATTGGTGTTTCATGACACACTTATATAATTTCCAATACAGTGACAGCATGTCAGTACTTAGGGAACGACCAACAGTCTTCTGCCATTAAACTGGTAAACTTGCCCACATAATTAGTTAAGAATCTGGCAAGTTTCCAACCCTTGTTGCCTAGAGGTGAGATACACTGGTGTTTAAAAAGCTTGATAATTTCTCCACCATTTAGGCTTCCTTCACGATTATGACATAATTCCGCTTTATTTCAACAAAAACAGTGTCTTACATTAAACATTTTTCACAATTTTTGTTTGTCACATCATTCCTTGATTTTTTGTAGAGTGAGAGCTGAGAAGTTACAAAAAGCTAACCGATACTTCTACAAGATGGCACTTGGCAACTTCAGGTAAACAATTTTACAGTATGCCAAACTTTTGTATGCTTTACGCTGACCTGAGACTAAGACTACTGTTCAAGTAAGTTTTTGTGATCGCACATTATGCATCATCCATTGTTCATCATTTGTTTCCATCTGTCTTCATTTACTTTCTGCATTTTTATCTTCTTCTCCAAAACTTTACAGAAAGCAAGTACTCGAGATATTCTACCAAGTTTGTTTTTTAGCCAGATCACCCCTGGTATATCCAGAATTGAGCACAAAAGTTCTCAGTTGGTACCCTTTGTTTAAAATCTAATTGCATCTTATTTATTTACATGGATGTATTTTTAGGCCTTTTCAGCCAAAGGCTCAAGGTGACCTATTGTGATAGCTTTTGTCTGTCCATCATACTTTGTTAGCTTTTACACATTTTTTTACTCCTATTTCAACCAAACTTGGCAGGACGTATCCCATATGAAGCTGCATGAAGTTTACAAATGAAAGGGGGCTAGGACTCACAGGGGCAAAAAAAAGACAAAAACTTTGTACATCTTTAAAAAAAAATCTTCTTATGAACCAATGATCAAATGACTTTCAAATTTTGTATGCATGATTGTTAAGTCAATATCTACAAAGTTTGCAAATGAAATTGAAATCTGTTTGTAAATGAGCCTGTAGTGGGCACATCAAATGACATAGAGTACAGTTTTAAAGGGGCATAAGCTGTGTTTTCCAACAGGATTATTGCATTTTTTACTACTTAGATCGATTAACAATAACAAATAAGGGGTATAAACAGGCATAAAAATTCTTGTTTTCCTTTGTGTTTTGTGAAAATAAGTTCCAGTCCAGTGCTGTATGCATATAAAAATAGTAAGGTTGAGTTAAGCAAATAATTGCAAAACTGGGTTTCTCAAGAAATTTTTTCAAAATTCAGTATCCTGCATTAAGCTTTTAAATCTACTTTATAGCTGTTTGTGAATTAAAAGGGGCCTAAAATGACAACCTTTTTATGTTTAAAATTTTCTCATGATCATGATGAACTGATATATGCAAGATTGTATACAAAATTTTTGAGAAAGTTGTTAGGAATTAACTGAGGATCATTGTGACAAAATTTCAAGGTCATAGTGTCAAAGGTCAAGGTTATAGACCTAACTTCAAATCTAGATAAACAGAAAATGTTTTTTGTCAATTTTTACACATTTTAAACTTCTTTCAAGGGACCATTTACACATTTTAAAATTCCCTTCAAGGGACCAATGGGCCAATTTAAATTAAACTTGGTGGGAGGTATACTGCATAAAGCTTATAAAGCTGTGTAAACTAAAAAAAATTTTGAAAGAAGGGGCTTAGGCCCCAAAAGGGACAAAGAAGGGCAAAACTTTTATGCACCTTTAAAAATCTTCTCATGAACAAATGATCAGATGTCTTGCTAATTTTTATGCATGATTCATATGTCAATATCTACAGAATTTGCTAATGAAAAATGAAATTTGTCTGTGAACAACCTGCTAGGGGATGCTTCAAATAGTAAAGGTTACAGTTTTATACAAGTGGCATTTATATCAATTCATTTTTTAATTCTCTTCGAGAACCAGTGGGCCAATTTTAACTAAACTTGGCAGGAGGTATATATGTTATATATAAATGTTAATAATTTCAATTTTACAGGTATGTTGACCAGCCTCTGAAACTAGGGCAGCTGAATGGCAACAGATTTACCATCGTCCTGAGGTAGGTTGAAAACATACTTAACTGTACTCTGTATTTTGATACAGCCCCTTTCAAAGGTATATTTAAATATCTGGAGGGTAAACAACTTCTAGCTAGTTTGCAAATGTTAATATTTACATACCGACTGATTTCCTTCATTGCAAGTATACAGAACGATTTAATAATAATTTCAATGCACACAAATAATAGGTCGTCACGTGATCCATGTGTTAACCACTTTACTTTTTGGCGTAGGAATACGTGAATATTTAAAAAACCCTTTCTATCTATTTGTCAGACAAGTCTTCTCTGAAATTTCAACACATGAACGAATCTGTAAAGAACAGAATATCACATATTTGTTTCTTATTTATTTATTTAATCTTAAAAGCCATACATTACCACAAAACAAACAAAAATCACAGAAAGAAGTAGGAAACACAAGACTACTCTGAACAGCCTTCAGGTCCGTATTGCGGTAGATCTAGTTAATGCTATGACCAGAACCACAGGCTACAGAAATGAAAGTTTGCTTCATAGTTACAATTGTTACTTGTCAGTTGAACAGAAAAAAAAGAGAATTAGGCCATGTGCAACTTTGTCAAGCATCTCTGATGAACAGCTCTCTTCGCCATCACCAGATATTTCTGTCAGAAACAATTCGTCACTCACACTGTGAAATCTGCTCCATCTTGCATTTCACCTCCAGTCCATGTTAATTCTGAGGTGCAATCTTGTTTTCTCACAACCTGTAATGTCAATGCCGAGCATAAGTAGGCTCATAGGTTTCTCAGTAATGGGATTATTGACGGGATACTCTATATAATTATCATGTTCGTGTTATAAAATATATGATCAGCTGATAAATACTGAATTGACCTACATAACACATGGATCTATTATAGGCATACACAGGTATTCCATAATAAAGGTGTCAGTAATTTACATTTAAACAACCTGATCTGCATTTGTCTTGTATGAATTGATTTGAAGGATTTGCTAGTATGCTATATGCTGAAATATTACGTAAGTTACAAATCCGTCATCATGGCATTTTCCAGCTGATTGGTAAAAAATGTCAAATAAAATGGCTACTTTCAGTTGTCACGAACAAATATTAGCAAAGTCAATTATATAGAATGAATTTTTTATCCAGCTGACTACAGTTTCACAGAAAATGGTAATATATATAAATGTAAGGATTGTTTTTCATTGTTTGAAAAACATGGAATATACATGCTATGGCTCGTGGAAAAAAATTCATTTACGGCACCCTTTTCGGTTGTTTCTAAATTATTAGTGCCTTAATAATATTAATTTGTGTCAAAAAAATGTCAGTTGATAAGGCGCCTTTATTGGAGTTTTGACAGTGGGGGGGTGTGAAATCAACCTCTATGATCCATACCATATCTCTTAGACAAGTATGGTCTAGATTAGGGCTGCCACGGTATGGAGAGAACCTACCATGATTTATTGCAATATTTAAGTTATGTATTGCGATACATATTGCATTATATTGCCAGTACTGGAAATAAAACATCTGTAAGGTGACTAAAACAAATAGTATTCTTTTATAATCATTTGCTATCCATGTTATAACCATATTTGATCACTTTATCAAATATAACAGTATGAGTGAACATTGTCCTTACTGTTATGCATTACCTTTCAGTACATGTACTGGAAATCTGAACACAACAAAACATTTGATTTTAAATTCTACTCTTAATGTACTGCAACAAAACAGATTTCATTCAACATCAAATTTGTTGTTTCACCACAATACTGAGCCTGTACCTTTTGCATACAACAACTACTTCTTGTGTTTTACGTGAACGTTGTGACGAAGAAAGAAAAATCCCCATGAGACACTCTTTGCATTTTTGAAAGGAATCAACTCCAGATCTTTGATTGCTACCACTACGGCTGAAACGCAATGTTTTAAAGTGCTTATACAGTGCCGTATTTTAGTACACATACAAACGTTCATCTGTTATGAAAGCAAGTGATTTGTCAATTGGTGTATATTTTCATGAAAACAATTGAAAGTTGAGTTTTAATTTCCAGAAATTTCATTTAAACAAGAAGAAATATTAAATTTATAATTTTTTGGAAATATACTGGTACACTGCGCTGTATCGCAGTATCCATATTGTGGAGCAATGTATTGCATACACCAGTATATCATTTTATTATGGCAGCCCTAGTCTAGATGTTGTTAATTTCATTTTGATTGGTTCAGAGCCAGCCTGGCTCAGTTGGTAGCGCGCTCTACTCTTGATCGTGAGGTTGTGAGTTCAAGTCCAGCCGGCAGCAGGTCAATTTCCTATCCTGCAGATGAGACAGTAAAAACTGAGGTCCCGTGTCACAATAGATGTCGGCACATTAAAGAACCCTCACTGCTCAATGGCAGTAAGTGCCGAGCATAGGCCAAATTTTGAAGCCCTTCACTGGCATTTGATGAATTCTCAATATTAGTGAAATATTCTTGAGTAGGACGTTAAACAACAATACAAAACAACTGATTGGTTCATCTTGATCGCTATCAGCTATAAACATAAGTAAAAGTAAAATCTGGGCTCAAAGTTGTGAGAAATTGTTTGGTTAATGTGAGTAAATTTTTTAATTTGCAAGTAAATTATAAGGTTATGAAATTTTAACAAGATATGTATTTTTAAAGGGTCTAGGACTTATAGGGGTCAAAAGGGGTCAAACCTTCAAAACATGAGTAAAAACATTCTTCTCGTGAATCAATTGGTCAAATTTGGTTTACATTATTCAATAAAGTTAAGCCAATATCTACAAAGTTTACAAATGAATAGAAATTTGTTCATATAAACGAGCCTTAAGTTGTTTTGAATTATCTAGGGATCAATGTGACAAAGTTTCATAGTCAAGGGTCAAGGTCATAGGTACCCTAAGTAAACAGAAAATATCGGTTTTTTGCTCACCTGAACCAAAAGTTCAAGTGATCTTTATTGCAATCCTCTTTGTGATGGCCATCCCTTGTCAGCTTATAGACATTTTCAACTTCTTCCCAAGAACCACCAAGCCAATTTCAACCAAACTTGGTAGGGTGAACCATCTCTCAAACTAATTATCACAAATGGAAAGGTTCCAGGTAGCTTTGAATATATGTATGAAAATCACTGCTGTAGTTGGTTTAATGGAGATTTCATAACAGGTCTTTGGCATTAATACACTAACATAATGATAAAAAGTATGATGTTATCTTTATAATGCATAAATTACCATAATTTAAGAGTTATTATAGGTACAAACTATATCATTTGTTTAATTGTAAGCCTTGTTGTAGTTTTTTCGATAAATACTTACACCACGCAGAAGAGTTTTAGCTCCCTAGTACAAAATGTCAAGAGAGCTAAAGCCATACCCTCTGAAGCTTTGATGGACAAATAATTTAACCTGGACTTTATCCTTTGAACTATATGTATATAGGTTTTGATATTTCACAAACACACACACACACTTACATACTACTTAAAAACTTTAACTTCGGCTATTTGTATTACATTTAATGTCAAAAGTCCATCTGTATTGTGCCGTTGAAATCATGGCATGGGTAAAATCTATTGACCCCGTCTTGGGAAACTTGCTTGAAAGAAAATTGATAGATGAAACTAATTACAGCTTTAAATATCATGTTTCGCATTATCTCAATAGAGCCACTAATTCAATTAATTTTTTATTAAAAAAATTTTTTTTTTTTTGTAAAGAAATGTCACAGGAAGTGATTCTGCAATAGAAGCTGGAACACGAATACTGCAGGAACTGGGATTCATCAACTATTATGGGATGCAGAGATTTGGAACTACTACCATACCAACTTTCCATGTTGGAAGGTTAGCTTTCTTACAGTATCTATATAATTGATAATTTACTACAGCTATCTATGGACATGAACTATTTACTATCCCTCTTTATTTATGATGGTCCTGTTTTTAGCTTGCTAGGATGAAAGTCGTCGTCGTCATTGGCGCTCATAGACAAAAATTTAAAGAGCACAACCAAGTTTCCAGTAGCAACAAGTTGTTAAAAAAATTACGGTCAAGGCCTGAATATAAGGAGCAAAGCATTGATATTTGATATGTGCTACTGGTATGGTCATCCCTTTCACCTGATACAATGACCTTTGACTTAGTGACCTAGATCATACAATTTGACCTAGTTTTTAAAGACATTTACATTGGCTCTACCTTTTGAAATATAAAGAGTAGAGCTTGGATATATGATATGTATATTAGTCCTCTACTGGTTAAACTGGGACAGAGCATTATTAGTCTGTAAATCACCAGAGGTTAATAGACCCTTAATTGTACAGGGTCTGGTGCCCTTTCAGTTGTCAGTGGGCAAAGTTGGGGGAAAAGTAACTACGGTTATTTTACTCATAACAATAAAGATTTAAAAAATTGATTCATCCAACTTCTTTTATTTAACTGACAACACTGTTTACATTTGAAGACATGGAAGTTTAGATTGAGTAGTACTAAAAGTTTTGAGATTCTCCCTGTGACGTATTGAATGTGAGCTGTATAGTGAACATATTGGGGAAATTTCACTCAAAATTGGGGGTAGGTAGTAAATTTTGCATCGGGGTCCTTTTACCGAACCCGCATGTTGACGATATTAATGCTGATAACTCTGGTCAAGGTTATTCACCATTTGTTTGATTATGTTTTCACAGGAAAGCTTGTTTTTTGGCCGGATTGCAAAGCAAGTCCAGTCTAAATATTTTGACATTTGGTTTCAGGTAATGAAAATGAATCTAATAAGAAATAGTTCCAAACACATGGGCATTATACTTGCATCAAATTTACTGATTAGATTTTACTTTGCAATCTGGCCATATCGTCTTTAGTGATTCCTTGTTCATCATTTCAGAGCCATACTAAAGAATGATTACAAGGAAGCAGGAGAACTTATACTTCAGCCCAGACCCGGAGGTAATATCACTTTGCTTTGATCCTTTCTAAAATCTTGAAATTGCACCCTTGCTTTAAAGTTTGTAACCTATGAGCCAGCAGCTGAGAAATGGGTCCTTAGGGCATTTTGGGTGGAAATTGTGATTTTTATGTTTTCAGGAACTTTGATATATGTGGATTTAAAAAAGTAATGTGTACTTCATGCTACTTTGTGCTTCATCAAATACTTTTTTTGTGAGAGGCACTCAGAAAATGGAGAGTAGGCCTATTGTCCCAGTGGTAAAATAACATCATCAAAACACAATGATATGAAAATGTCATGATAATGTCATGTTGTAAGTTATCATCCATGTCTATTTGACCTCATGTTGTACGATTGGCTGATACGTTTAATAAAATTGTTTGGTTCTTCAATATAATTAAGAAGAAAGTTTACCTTCAGTTTCGTTTTTGAAATTAAGATGAATAAAACAAAAAACACTTAAGTTTAGCAATTGAACAGTAACTTATCAATGCATCACCATGTAAGCAAATGCTATGAAAATAAAATGCTATAAATTGATATGAACATTATGTGTACAGAGTGTCATGCTGAAAATGAATCATAAATAAACAACATGAAGAAAATAAGGGCTGTACAGTAGATTCCATTTAATTGCATATATTTTCATCTTAAGATATTGAAAAAATAAGTTGTTTCTTGTTGTCAATACCTTCTTAAGGAAGTCAAGAGAAAAGCATAGCGGAAATGACGACCAGAGATTTGAGATAGCATATCGGTGTTACGTACTAAAGGAGTCCAGAAAAAAGCAATCTAATGAAAAACTTAAAAGAAGACCAGAAATTTGATTAATATAGCTAAATCACGGTCACCTACTAAAGTGAGATCAAAGACTTAAATCTAAATTGGAAAGTGGTAAAATATCAAATACATGTAACTAAATAAATATAGTGACGCAAAAATTTATATGTGAATGATAAAAATATCAATGTTCCTAATCAATCAAATCTAAAAGTTTCACAAACGATTTTACTGTGAATTTAATGAAATTAAAGGTTGAGTAATGAGTAAATTTGGTGAAATTGGGCCCTGGACTCCCTATAGTGGTAACGGCGACTTGGTTATATCAAATATCTAGCCTTCATTTCCATTCATCTCCTATTTTCTTTAGGAGGAAATGGCAGCTTTGTAATTCCAAATTGCTGGTCTATTTTCTCTGGATTCCTTACAAGACTTAGTATCTTTTTTTGTTTGGTCTCCCTTTACAGCGTTATGAACCAGTTTCAGATTCGGGTGCATTGATCTACCCAAACAGAACGCATATGGAACCAAAATGGAAATTATCAATTGAAAATAAAGCATAGTATTTGTTTTAAGATATCGTTTCAGTGAAAAACAACAAAGATTAAGGATGACATTTTTGTCGGTAATAATTACCTATTCAGTCTATAGTACGGTAATGTACCTAATGACACACACACACTGCAAATCTCATCAGAAGCAGACTGAAAATTTCAAGTTGAAAGGTATTGTCACACTTGTCCAGGAAGATGGAAGGTTTTGGACATGTACATTTTTGGAATGTACAAATTTGGAACTGAAAATTTCAAGTTGAAAATTCCTCATACCTTCGATGCGATACAACTTCATTACTAAGCTGAAGCACTGTATCTCGAATCATTAGCATATTCATCCATAATTTGACTTTTTTCTTACGCGACTTAAAGTCTCCGCCAGTTCAACCTGATTTAAAAACAAGGAGTTCGGCCAACTAGCAACAGAAAAGAATTATTTTAGTTTTTTCTAAAATATTTATCAAAAATACAGTTTCGTTTGAGAATAATGCTTTATCGCACAAATAAGTGACGCGGTCTCATTCTTTAAAAAATACAAACATCGACCCGCTTCGAAGCCTAGAAAAATATAGAGCAATGAGTAAATAGAAAAACCGATATAATCGAATACGATGGTCATTTGTCATACTTGACCTGTTGGTCCCTCGTGCAGACATGTTCTTATTTTTGATTATAAAAAAAATTAATCTTCTAACACATGACAGCGATATATAAAGCTTAATAGCTTTATATATATCGCTGCACATGATATTTGATAATGGCTTTTTCATTACCTGAAGTCATGAAGTCCCGCCTTTTCGTCCACGTATTACCCTCAGGTGATTTTTTTACCCCCGCCCCTACCTGTATACGTAATTTAGTTTGGCTTATTATGGTGATGTTCGTTAATTGAACGTTGTACATCCTGTATATGTGTGTTGATCCCGCGTTTATTGTGGGTTTTGTCTGTTTAATGCGTCCCATACATTTATCGCCAAAGCACCTTTCTCTTCCATATAACTTTCTGCCGCATTTTTTCTATATGTTTGACATCCATTAGCACTCTATGGTGTAGTGTGACTCTACCTTAAGGGTGGGGTGCAAATTTTTTGTATCTTCGCTGATCGTAGCGAGGGGCGAAAATTTTGGTAATTTATTTTTATTAATTTTCCAACTTTTTATTTAAAAATACAAAGATTTTAAACATTTTTTTATCAAATTCTGGGGTTTTGAGTTGATCTTTACTGTGCATACATCTGTATTTTGGCATCCAAAAGGGGGGCATTAGGCCCTTCATGCACCCCTTGAAATCCGCCACTGCTGCCTGTACCAAATGTAAGGGTATCAACTGTACAAATTATATAAAGTAAATATTAATTCCATTAACAAAAAAAGGATTTTCAAGTACATGTATATAATTGAAAGTATTATATTTGTGTTACAAAGGCGGGAAAAATCATGTTTTGCCCAAGGGCAGGTAATTTATGGGTTCATCGTGTACAAGAAGCATTAATATGTTTTGTAATTTTAATTAATAATTAAATGCCTTCAATTTGGTATGCATGCTGATGATCTAGTCCACATAATATATGTTACAATATCAAAAACACTACCCATACCCCCATTTTTAGCTGTAGATATTTTACTGAAACTGATACTAAAAAAAGAACAGTTCTCACAAATTTCCAATATTTTTACGGATGTAGATTTTTAATATAATTTACTATAACCAATAAACTTTCAAAGTAGCAAGAAATAAATTCTGTTGGAATTAGTTTGGGTTAACCCCCTTTTGAGGTTAGAATGACTGTACTATACATAAAATGGTTATCAAAGCTCACATTGCTTTAAATAGAAAGCTATTTTCATCTTACTGCTTGTGGTGGTCTAATGATAGACTACATGACTTGCTAGGGGTACAATCAGGGAGTAAAATTGGTACTAGCCCAGTCGCATTTGTGACCATTTTATGACTGGGTGATCGAAATTTGCACCACCAATTGCCCAGGTGGCAAGTACGACCTTATCCATAAATGTCCGTTTTTCTCTTCTTTTTCCATCTAGTCCGTATCAATTTTGTTATGTAAATCTAGATCTGTGTGATGTGTAAATGCTTTACATGTGTCAACGTTATGTTCAAACGTATAATTATACACGATTAAAGGGGCATTAGCTGTTTTTTATTTCAAAATTTGTTTTTTCCTTTTTTACCACTTAGATTGATATACAATAACAAAAAAGAGATATACACAGGCATAAAAATCTGGAAATTCCAATATATTTTGTGAAAATTGCTTGAGAAACCCAGGTGTGACACTTTTTTAGTTGCAATTGATTAACTCAACCTTACTATTTTTATATGAATATCACACTGGACCAGATCTTATTTTCACAAAATGTACAGGAATATAAGTTGTTATGTCAGTTTATAGTGCTTATTTTATAATGTACACCAAGTAGAATTAGTAACAGTAGAAAAAATTGATTATGTTTTTTGTTAAACACAGCTGTGTGTACATGTTGACGAGGTGGTCAACTTTCAAGAAAGTTACGTGATTTCTTTAAATCTTGGTTAGATCAGCATAATGTGAAATCAACATTTAGTTCATGAACATCAACACCTAGTGACTTATCAATAGACCTTTTCAGCAGGTCCATTACCTAGGGATTTTGTAGGGACTCCGATGACTACCAAATGGATATTGTATCATTACTAAGGAAATAATTAAAATGTATTTACATTTTGTTTTCTGGTTGAAAAGAGATGGAATTTGTTGCTGAGTGTAGAAAGAAATGGTGGGAGGATAAGAATTCTCTGAGTCTTTTGGCCAAGCTGCCCAGACGATACAGTATTGAAAGATCCTTGCTTGAGGGACTTATCAAATATGGAGAAAATAATTACGCTAATGCATTCCAGAAGGTTTGTTTGTTGTTTGAATGTTATTTTACACCACACTTAACAATTTTTCAATTATATGGTGGCAGCCAATTTTCAGTGGTGGAGGAAAGGACCTGGTTACAATGTAGCTGGGAAGTGGTCAACGGCCTTGAGTATGTAAACTGGCAAACTCACAGAATCAGCATGGGTTCAGCGGCGCACATAAGTCTGCGCTGACAAGAGGTGAGGGATTTCATCATTTTATAGCATGATATTCTAACTCATCCGGCCGCTAAGCTCCCTCCAGAAGGTAATTATGTACATAGAGAATTCATTTGGGGGAAAAACAGCATATATATACATTGGAATCTCGTTATGTTGAAATTGGTTGAGTCGAAATTCTGGATATCTCAAAGTTGACAGTCCGGTCCCAATTTTTATAGATATAATAATATATCAATTAAAAATTTTGGTGATCTCGAATTCCTGATATCTCGAAGTAATAGGGGCGGTCCCATGAGTTTCGAGATAACGGGATTCCAATGTATGAAAAAAAGTGAAAGATGAAAAACTCCCAGTTTGATTTTATATTAATTATATAGTTCATATAGCTTTGGATACGTAAATGGGTTTGCACAGTGTTCATATTTGACAAATTTAACTGTTACTAATTCAGAAAATTATTTTTTGTTGCCATAAGAACTAAGTCCGGAGATTTGTATTATTAGTTATCCTACATTGTTCTTCCCAACATCCCCGAGTTCTGTCTTGTCCAGTAAATCTATGAATGTTATCATGTCCCCAATGTAATACTGTTCATTTCTGGGTGTGCTGAAAGAGACATCACAATTCTTTTAGTTGTATGAATTGATTATAAAAAGCTGAATTTGTGATTTTTTCTCTCTCTAATATATTACCTAGATTCATAGGAATACAAGATTGATGTATCTCCATGGTTATCAGAGTTATATTTGGAATAGGATTGTGTCACGAAGAATTAAACAGTATGGTTTAAAACCAATACTTGGTGACCTTGTGTACAAGGGAGACCTAAAGGAGGTTGCCTTCAAAGAGGGTCGAGATGACCAAGAAGAGGAGGAAGGAGCTAATACAGAAGGTAAAAAATAATCACCCATTGCCATTTGTTGCCAGATTTCCCATAAAAAGTTATCACCCATTGCCATTTGTTGCCAGATTTATCATAAAAAAATATCACCCATTGCCATTTGTTGCCAGATTTCCCATAAAAAATTATCACCCATTGCAAATATTGCCAGATTTCCCATAAAAAAATATCACCCATTGCCATTTGTTGCCAGATTTCCCATAAAAAATTATCACCCATTGCAATTATTGCCAGATTTCCCATAAAAAATTATCACCCATTGCAAATATTGCCAGATTTCCCATAAAAAAATATCACCCATTGCCATTTGTTGCCAGATTTCCCATAAAAAATTACCACCCATTGCAATTATTGCCAGATTTCCCATAAAAATAATATCACCCATTGCCATTTGTTGCCAGATTTTCCATAAAAAATTATCACCCACTGCCATTTGTTGCCAGATTTCCCATAAAAAATTATCACCTGTTGCCATTTATTGCCAGATTTCCCATAAATTATCACCTTTACCACATATTGCCAGATTTCTGATAAGTAATTATCATCTATCGTCATTTGTTGCCGAATCTCACCATTCTTTCTTTCTATATGAAAAGGTTGATACAGTAAAACTTTGATGAGTTGATCTTCAAAGTGTTGAATTTCTGGATGTTTCGAACTATTGACAAAGTCCCAAATGATTTTATTATTTAACACTACTTATAGACATTTATAAATCAGACATTATTGTGTCAAATTTCTCAATGTTTTGAATAAATTTTTGGGCCCATTTCTTTAAAAACAACGAAAACTCCTACATATAATTCCTAGTAAAAAATTTACAGGTGTACGAAATCACCCCATGATAATTCTATTATTTATTATTAATTAGAATGACAGTATATGTCTTAAATAGTTTCAAAGCAGTCTTAAACAACTTATAGAACCTCTGAAACTAAAAAACGTATGGTTCTCAGTTACCATCCATCAGTCGAAGTCCCGATGTTTCAAACTTTTCTAGGTGGTCCCTTGAACTTTGACTTATCAACGTTCTACTGTTATGTTTCTGTTCCTATATAAATTCACATTTTCCCCTAATACAGTAACAATATTAAATCTGAGGGAAAAAATTGGAAAAAAATGTAAGTGTAAGTGAAACTACCATGTAAACCAAATTTCATCCAAATGATCAATCAGGACAAGAATGCTTTAAAAATTGTCTTGATTATAACATAAAACATGAAACTGAATTAATGAAATTGTAATCTAGTGTCTTCTTAGTATTAAAAGCACATAAAAGTCATTATTAATTTTACCTGATTTGAGTGAAAATGTCAATTTGGCCATTTCCCGTATCATACGATATTTTGACCCCCCGCGATAGAATGACCACGGGGTCACTTTATCATGACACCACCCCCACCCCCTTGCGATAAAATGACCCCCCCCCCCCCATAAAAAATTAATTTTACGGGGGGGTGTCTAAATATCATGGCTGTGATAAAATGACCCCCTATGGAAATTATTCCAGAAATGTCTATTGGCATATTTCGACATTAAGGATATATGAATACTAGGGGGAAGGGTTCATAATATGTGATAAAATGACATCCCTGTGAAAAATTTTCTATTAATGTTGTTTGACATGTAACTTCATTTAGAATCAATATTTCATGGCTATCCAACCATAATTATTGCTGAATATGTCATGGCTATCCAACCATAATTATTGCTGAATATGTTGGCTCTAAAGGGAGGGATAAAAATATTGCAGCTGAATAAAATGACCCCCTATGAACATTTTTCTATAAATGTCTATTTTCTTTATCTATTCTTTATTTATAATCAATATTTCATGCCCATGTGGTCATCACTTTTGCTGAATATTTAGAATCAATATTTCATGGCCATACAACCATAATTATTTCTGAATATGTCAATATATCATGGCTATACAACCACAATTATTTTGGGGGGGTGTCAAAATATTGTGACTGCAATAAAATGACCCCTATGAAAGTTTTTCTCAAAATGTCTGTAGTAACACCATAGTTATCTCCCCTAATTTTCTGACTAATCATGCTATCTATCAATGCAGAAGAAAAAGAGAGTACTTTGAGGCCAACTCCCACAGTTGTTGAAAGCTGCAACATATCTCAGTATACGATACATGATGTGATTATGCCACTCCCAGGATTTGATATTTTATACCCGAATAATGAAGGTATGACTGCATTGTGAACTTAAACTAATTTATGTTTTGGCTAAATTCTTGTCTGTTGTGAAGCTTTATATGTGGTTTCTTTTTCTTTATTTTTATCATCACAGTAAAAACTGTCTAAGGTGACTACTGTCATTAAAGCCCCAGGACCATCCATTGACTCTCGGGGCATCAGTTTTGTTAAACCTGATAATACCTCATGCACGTATATAAATAAAATGTTCTCATAAATTACACTTCTGTATGTTGCTTTGTTTATGAAATGTTAATCAAAATGACTATCAAAAAGTACCATTCATGGATGTCGATTAGGGTTTCATAAGAGATAGTATGAATTGTAAGTATGCTGAATCAGTAGAGACTAGTAACACTCGACGTGTATACTATATAGCAGTTTTGAGCTAATGCTCAGTGGCTAATATATCGCAGAACCGCTGATTCCGTAAAACAAAGTTGATTGAGTGTTGTCATGATCTATGTTTTAGCACCCCTGTACTCTTTTAAACTAGAAGTTTATCAGCTACAGATGTGAATTTACCTAAATTTACTAATTTGCTAGATTTCCTAGGCATACCCACATCAACCAGGCTTTGTTATTTTTCAAGTGCTCATTTTGGCCATTCAGGTCTTTAATTTATCAAATTAAAATGATACTAGGATTTATGATTTGTATGCAGTGTCATATGTTTAATAATTTGAATGTTCTTTTCATTTTTCTATAGTGGCATATTGGTTCAAAGAACTTCTGGCAGAGGATGGACTGACCATGGAAAGTCTGAAGCACTCAAATAAGTATGTTCCCCAAACTCTGTGCCTATATTTCTTACATTTTTGGCTCGCTGGGACAAAAGTCGTTAATATCGTTGGTTCATCTTTTCACTGAAGGTCTATTTATAGTATCATGGCATATTTCCATGAATGGGGACAATCTCTTCAAACCCACTATCTTAGGCACCTAATAGGAAATTTAGATAGATAAACGATATTGTTTTAAGGAACATTTTCAGATTTAGGAAAATAATTTGTAATTTTGTAAACAGGCTGAAAATAATTTGCTGAAAAACTCACATGCTAAAAACAAAATTATTTCTGTTTCAAAATTAATTGCTTAGGCTACTCCAGTCAATTAAATATTATTTTGAATCATTATTACACAATGAAGAAGTGACAGTTTTTAAATGTCTTTAATTGAAGTATAAAGCTTCCTGAATATTATCATACTGACTATTTTTCTTTACGAGATCATAGAGATAATATATTACTTCACAAATTAGGGCAATTATAGTGGATTGATATCTATAAAGATGTAGATTTTTGTAGTGTATCTAAAAATTACAAATTATTATCAAATTTTCTTTCATTACAATTCTAAGTTACACTTTAAAATTGTTATGTAGATCCAGAAATACCTGGGATTACACCTCCTTTGATTATTATTATTTTTTTTTCAAAGAAGTGAAGATAAAACTTGTTGAAGTTTCTTTTGATATGGAATGAAACTAGTACTGAGATTTAAAGGGGATGGTTGCATTTAAGCTTTAGAGTCTAAAAAGGCCTCCCAAATCTTTTAAGAGTAATTCTATATAAAGACCAAAATTGGTCAGAAATGGTATATCGCAAATTTTGAAATCAGCTGGTCACAATGATAGCCTTGCATGAGAGTAACAAAACCTTGCAATTTTTCCCCAGTAAAACTCCCTCGTTACCATAGCAATGGTCATTTATCTATATAGAATATGGTAACCTAATTGAAATAGCCATATTACGTAAATTTCATGAAATATGATATTTATGTCGGTTTTGACAGCAGTTTTTTGTATTAATTGTTGATCTTAACATGTATATATAACAAGGTAGAAAATATCGGGGATCGTAATGCCTCCGTTTTTTTAAAAAGGCCTATTGAAAGTTGGTTTTTGAGGTTAATATAGGGAAATTCCGTGCAAATTTAAATCAGGCCTCTGTAAAAACGCAGCATAGGGAATCGCTCATTTTTCTCTAGTGACTTTAGTAACATTAGTATAAACGAACAGCAAAATATCTCAGTGGGTATTTTTGTCATTAATTAATAATTCTTTGGTAAGAAACTTGGTACTAAATGTGTATACAAGAAATCGTACTTGCAATAAAAATAGATCCATAATGCAACCAAATCACTGGTAAATATGACCAAGTCTTAGGTTTTGGGGGTGTTTACGTCCAAATCTATCGTTACCCATTTTCTCAAACCGGAATTTGAATGTTTTTCGTTTCCACTCTGTCAATACAGCCGGAATCATGGTCAGTTATGCGCTTAAAAATAACCACGATATGTTTGTAATAAACTGGAGCGTCTATCTCACGTTGATTAAGGCGGTCACTAAAAGTAGTAGTCGGAGGCAGAGTCGGATTCGAGAATCGGCGGATTCGAACAAATAATTGTCGATTTCTTCCCCAATACTTATTCTAAGAACACAATATTTGTAGGATATCTTTATTGCGGTATATTACATCATTCACAGTAGAAAATTATACAAAATTATTTTTCGACTCGATTTACGAGACATTGTCTTACGTTGGCACACTTAAATTAGTAGTCGGATTCGACGGCGGAGTCAAGGTATTGGATCGATTTATGTTATTTGTTATACTTAAACTTTAAGTAAAGTATATATCACAATTGTTTATGATGATATCCTTCTAAATATACCATTAAATGACACTAAAATCACTTGTTTTTCGTTAGCAATCATAATTTGTAATCGCTCAGAAATACTACAGAGTCGGATCGAAAAGGATGCTAATGTCGGATTCCTGATAGTATAGTGTTTTCGGATTAGATTAGCGGCGGATTCGAAATAAATAATCGTTGATTTCTCACCCAATTCTAATTCTATTTAAGTAATCTTTTCAAAGATAATTAAGGACATCATTCTGAATTATTTTCAGTAAAAAGTAACTCAAATTTTGGTTGTTTTAGATTTCCTAGATTTTGGCTGATGAAAGCGCACTAAAATTAGTAGTTGGATTTCAGTGGCGGAGTTGAGATGTCAGGTCAATTTAGACTAATCTGAAGCTTTTTGACCTAAGATAAACTGAATATAATTATTGTATATGATCATAGGTGTCTCTAAATATTATCAAATACAATCAAATAGCATATTTTTGTGTAAAAATCAAGATTTACGAGATGCTATAGAATCGGATCGAAAAGAGACAATGTCAGAGTCCTGATTTGAACGGACGCGGGAATCTGGGGTAAGGTATATTATATTTCTAATACAGTATATAATGAAATTATATATATTATTTGATCTCGGCAGTTGTTATTTACTATATTTGAAAGTTAGATTTAAAAACAAATTATGACGATTTGAAATGATAGGGGAAATTTATTTGAACTATATACGTTGAAAATTCTTAAAATAGCAAAAATTTGAGTAACCGTTGCTAAGAAACGAAAAAAATACCCGCTCTGATTTTATAATATATTGTTCTATAAGACTTATTCAAACTTTAGGCCAAAGTATCTTAAAATTTCTATGCTGCATTTTTGGGGGGTAAAGTCTTGAAAAATCATAAAATTCTTCTAATTGGATAATTGCAGAAACACCCTATCTTTAAGTTGTTAGGCAAAATACCTTCTGTACTGATTATCACTTTGGCTTTTATTGTTTTGAATATCTAATCAAAGGTGATTCAAATAAAATATTTACATTATTGATATATCTTGTATGTTAAATAAAGACAACTGTAGAAACTATGCAAAAATGCCTTTTTCTATATAGGTAAGAGGACAAATCTTGTGAAAAACAACTCTTTGTTGCCATGACAACAATATATATTTTTTTTCAATTTTAAAATCAATATTATGTTTTAGTATTCTATAATAAACATATATAGTGGACCCCATGTTATGCTAAACTATTTGTTACTTCAGTGTCCAATATGAATGGGCATATGTGAATATGACAATCATGTTTGTTTAGGACAATCTGGACAAAAGACCACAAAATCATTTCAATAATTGAAATGACCAATAAAGTTACAGTTGAAGTGATCAGTAAGGTAACAACAAAAAAGACCAATAAAGCAATTTTGGCCTCTTCCTTCAGTTCTTCGAATATTTTTCACAGAAAAAAAACATTTCAAACTACACTGCTCTAGATATAGAAATTAGAATTACATTTTATACATTCAGGCAATATGCGTTACCTGGAGCATACAGAAGAATGGTACTGAAGCCTCGAGATGTATCATACAAGACATATTTATACAGTGATGTAACTAAAGAGTTGACCCTCAGTGACCTTGACTGCATACATCAGAAAGAAGAACCACAGTCAGAATCAAGTAAGTACATCAACAAAATGATGAAAGACATGTTAGCCTGCCTAAAGGCAGATGTTTTGTCACAAGATCAGGGGGCATATCACTTGTGGTCCAGTTGTCAGGGTTGCCACCTTACTTGAAAAGTCAGGGAAAAAAGATTTTTTTTTCAAGGTCAGTGAATTGTCAGGGATATTGGCATTTTTGGTCAGGGAAAAATTGAATTTCAGACAATTTTCATATTTTCTGTGGCTATAGCAGTCTTTTAGCAGTATAAATTTTATAACTTGTAAATTTAATAACATTTGGATATAACAGAGTTATATTTCAAGAGCACCCCAAACGCTATATACAACTTTTCAAAAACTGTTAGTTTATGATGCACAAATGCATTTGTCAAAAATTTGACATCGATCCGATGTTGTGTTCCTGTAATATTTAGCATAAAGTAACTGAATCCCATTTGTGCACCTACAAAATGCTCATGAACGGCATTAGGTGGCATTGTAGGTCTGCCACATCATCAAGGGATGAGGTCAGGCACTCTAGAGTGTGAAAGCCATTAGCCTACTGTATTACGAGTATAGCGAGATAACATGTCTGCGAATTATTTAAAACAGTTCTAAACATAGTCATGGTTAATCGATGCATTCCCTACAGATCATCCACAATAACCTATATATAAAATTGAGCTGTGACCTTGACCTTTGATCCGATGACCTTAAAATTTCACTGATATTTTTCAGCATATTGCCTTCAAATCCTCTATTTTTCTCTGTCCTATATGTACTCAAATGCACTATACCTCCTGCAAATCATGTGAGCGTAAAGGCCCATGGGCCTCTTGTTCTCTTGATTGGATTTCCCTCAGGTAAAGAAAACCCAACTTATATCTCTGGAACAAGACTTCGGATCAATTTCAGATATTCAACAAATTCGTTTTTGAATCAAACTCAGTTTTTGCAAAGTCACATACAATGTTTGGGGTGCACTTTAATTTTGTTGAATAATGACTAATGAGCTTGAAGACTGAAATGCTTTGCAACCCTTGGCTCCACAGCACAGTTGTTTTCTTAATTCTAAAAAAAAATAAACAAATATAGGTTAATTGGACAGATGTAGGGGAGATGAAGTCTGAAAAATTAGGTGGTATTGGTCAGTGAAAAGTCAGGGAATTTTATTTTCTCAACTAAGTGGCAACCCTGTTTGTTTCTCTGTTTGACCATTTGTTTGTATGTCTTTTTGTCTATTTTGTTTTTTCCACATGTCACACATATTTTAGTTAGAGTCTCGGTAGCAGTGCTTGACCACTTTAGACACCTAAATTCTCCCAGCAGTTAAAACTTCTACAACTGATGTTTCATATTCACACCAGATCAAGCACAGATCCTCCCAAATATAATAATAGTATTTGGGCAAAATCGGCATCATATAGATGCTTCTCAGGGACCAGTCACAGAGTTAAATAGTTTCAGTGATTCCAGTGTTCGGACGAAAAAGTGCTCGAACACTATGTCTTTTACTTTCCTTTTGATTGTATTTCAGAATGAACATGATTAAACAACGGTACAATAGCATAAACATTAACTGATAAAGTAAAAAATATGTGTTTCCGGTTACTCGAATGACACTGTTTTTTTCCTCCGACCCTACTACTTTTTATGGTATCAAAATCCAGAACTTCGAAGTTACATGTACATTTTCGATTTCAAATGTAGTGGTCACATCTCGGAGCCATTTTCTTCAATTCAGCTCGTGCAACGATCAAAAATTAAATCTGTACTTACTGTGGAGATATTTTTTAATCCATCCAAGTATATAGTTTAAAATGTCAACACTTTAAATTATGTTTTTTCGGTTGTATAACTTCAGTCACCATGTTTTGTTTCTAAAATCCCACCATCTTGGAAATTGAGAAAATGAGCATGTGCACAAAGTGTAAAAATGCTACAGTCTGATTCTGGGTAAACTTTTTAACATTTGTACAATGTTATTCCTATATACAAATTTCTGAATAAGCTTATTCAGAAACGAACTATAGCCACCTGCACTGGATATTTTGGTCTGTGCGCATGACTATTATCTCAATTTCCAAGATGGTGGGGGTTTATAAAGAAAACTAGTGATCAAAGTTATATGGTAGAAAAAACATAATTTAAAGTGTTGATTTTTAAGTACGTTTAATTTTTTATCGTTGCATGAGTTGAATTGAAGAAAATAGCTCCGAGATGAGACCTGTTAAATCTGTCTGAAATCGCCGGTTTCAGACGTCTCGTATGAAGGGATGGACTGCAACGAAGAAGGAGACAGAAAAATCAAAATGGTGAAATACCTTCTTCATTGCAGCTGTAACTAGGATAGACCTACATATATAAAATTTATGGTGTTTAAAATCAATGGCCTGTGTTTCATAAAATGTCTTAATTTGATAATCGGCAAATTTTGATAGATGGATGTAATATGTATGATAATTTATAGACTACTGATTTAGAATTGTCTTACCACCTTAACTCATTCACCCCTGAAGACACATTTGGACTGACCTAAGTCACTGATTTACAGAAGAGTTCATTCTTTTTCAGGGGTTGATGAGTTAAAACAAGAGTTAAAGTAGCACAAAGGATGAGAATTTATTTTCCTCCAGTTGGAGGGTTTTCTTCCTTTCTGAAATTTTGCGGCAATTTTAATTCTTTATTTTCTCCATTAAACCCTTACAAAATGAGCCATTTTTCTCCTATTTTACCATTATTGAATCACAATTCTGTAGCACCATACATATAGAGCATCATCACACAATCACCTTTATTTGAAAAACAAATAAACTTCTTCTGAATATGTAGTGACACATTTTAATTTGTCTTAAATATATATTGTAATGGACAGCATCTTGTATTACACTAACTTTTTGAATTTTCAGGTGGTACTCTGAGAGCGTTAAAATTAGAGATGACACTGCCACCATCATCATATGCCACCATGGCACTCAGGGAAATTCTCAAAATAGATACATCTGCTGCTTATCAATCAACACTGAATTCTGGACCTCAGCCTGAGAGGGTCCCCACAGCCTTAGCCATCAAAGAGTTCCAAGCCAAAATGGAGGCATCCAAAACAACGGGAACCTCTAACGGCCAGAATTGACATGTATCAAATGTGAAATCATGAATAATTAATCATTTTATGATTGTATATAGAACAATATTCTTAAGTTTTGCAAGTAGAAACTAAAAATCACCCCAACTCACTTGTGAGATGGAAAGAAGGGCACAGTTTAATATTTTTATGCTATCTAAAATATTAATGTAGTTGTAAATATTTCTTTGTGGGGGTATTTGGAGTCATCGGGCAGTTTCTTGATGTTAACTTGAAATAGCTCAATGGATTGATTTTGAAAATGGCCTCTTTGAAGACTGAACATAGGAAGAGATTCATGTGACCAATTTCACCTTTGGACTTCCATAGTTTGCCCTTGATAATATGAAATATAATTATAGATGTAGTGATACAGAAGAATTGTATATTGTCTGGGTCACTCTGGAATGTCTGAATGTGGTAGGTTAGGTTGAGTTGATTTTTTAACATTTCAAACTTCTGTCTGAATCTGAGTACAAATTAATGGTAGTAGGAGCTACAAAAACACTTTAAAATATGTATGTGTGTATGTTCTAAAAATATTACAGGTTAATTTGGATAATTATAATAATGTACCAGCCTTATTACTGACAAAAGGGTAATTTCCAGATTTCCCAAACGAGCAAAAATCTGCGTGGATCATGTACCATAATTTAATTGCAAAAGTACATTAACAGAACAAATATGCTTATATCATTTTAAATATCACATTTGTACTGGTAAGTAGGGTACATGTAAAAGATACAGAAAATTGCCATTAATATTATCATGATGTTATAACGGTAGACTGCATAGATTTTCATATGTAACAGTATCACATCCATGGTGTTCAACATAAGTTTCTTTGTGACAGGTGATCGCTTTGGAATATATATTAGATAAAATATTACATCAAATCTTTTCTGTCTGATTTTGATTTCCTTATATGGTAAGTATCCGAGATGGAAACTATACTAATTCACTGTCATTGCTGCTCGACAGTACGCTACTTGCATTGGTTTATAAAAGTCAAAGTTATCCCTAATCACAATCGTAAATACATGTATGTCGTCTGCCAGTGTACAAAGCTTGTAGAGACTGTTACAATTTACACCCCAATAGATACAACAAAATTTGTGAATATCCTCACCATCAACAATGTAACATTACTTGTGATGTTAAAGACATCATTTGTGATGGTAAAGACATCGTTTGTGATGGTAGAGTCATAATTTGTGATGGTAAAGACATCGTTTGTGATGCTAAAGACATCATTTGTGACGGTAAAGACATTGTGATGCTAAAGACATCATTTATGATGATAAATACATCATTTGTGACACTAAATACATCGCTTGTGATGGTAAAGACATCATTTGTGATGCTAAAGACATCATTTGTGACGCTAAAGACATCATTTGTGATGGAAAAAACATCGTTTGTGATGGTAAAGACATCATTTGTGACACTAAATACATCGCTTGTGATGGTAAAGACATCGTTTGTGATGCTAAAGACATCATTTGTGATGGAAAAAACATCGTTTGTGATGGTAAAGACATCATTTGTGACACTAAATACATCGCTTGTGATGGTAAAGACATCGTTTGTGATGCTAAAGACATCATTTGTGATGGAAAAAACATCGTTTGTGATGGTAAAGACATCATTTGTGACACTAAATACATCGCTTGTGATGGTAAAGACATCGTTTGTGATGCTAAAGACATCATTTGTGATGGAAAAAACATCGTTTGTGATGGTAAAGACATCATTTGTGACAGTAAAGACATTGTTTGTAATGGTTAAGACATCATTTGTTATGGTAAAGCAAAAAAACATCGTTTGTGATAGTTAAGACATCATTTGTGGCGGTGAAGACAATATTTGTTATGGTAAAGACATTGTGATGGTGAAGACATTGTTTGTGATGCTACATACATTATTTGTGACGGTGAAGACATCATTTGACAAGTAAAGACAATGTTTGTGATGATAAGGACATTGTTTGTGATGGTGAAGACATCAACCATTATAAGGAAGTAGAGTTAAAGTCAATAAAAAGCTATCTATTGTTGAACCTGATTGGTCAAGAGACTTATTTACATCAGCAAATCAAATTATGCGTAGTATTCCACAAAATTAGCACTTCAAGCTGTAAACAAAGAGGTATTATTTTATATGCTACAATCCAAGAAAGCTTTAGGCTAGGCCCTATCACAAATAAACAAGGCCTACTACAGATTGAAAAAGTATTCTTTTTTCAAACCGGCTCAGAGTAGACGTTTGATGTTTTATACGCTGCCATGAATCCAAGTACTGTAACGACAAATCTGGTTACAATCCCCCGCGCAGATTTCTGCCCGAATGAGATTGGACCATACAGGTTGTTTTAGAGCAAAGTGGAAATACAGCCGGCTACCAGTTTACATTTATTCGCGCCTTCTCGGTTTTGTTCCTCATATATTATCTTCCAGTTTTTGTAAAGTAAACGAAAATATTCTTATTTTAGTCAATTAACTTTATTTTGTATAAAGAAACCATAGAGACTTAAAACATACCACAGAGGGTTATTTAGTTGAACGCCAAATTACTGAAATGTAGCAGGCGATGAAAAATGTGCGGAGGGACCGGGAATCGAACACACGGCCTTCCGAACACTAGCAGGGCGCTTTTACCAATTTCGTTACCGAAACCGGAAATAACATTGAGGAACATTTTTCTAGAATCACGTAACTGGCGATAATAAAAGTAGGATTATAACGGTAATCAGAGCTAACTCGAAAGTTTCCTATTCAAAAACCAAACATCACAATTTTTTAACATTTAGGTTTACCGTGGAAGTCCCTTGTTTTACGATTGTACATCTAACACGTGTTTGACTCGGCTTTTATATATCGCTGCTAAAATTGAGACGTATGCATTACATATCGTGTGAAATAATCAATATACTTCGAAAAATACATGTAATTCAGAAAATATATGTCTCTGTTGAATACAATATCACGAAAATAAAAATTATATTGTTAGATGAGAAGTAGATCTGGGTATTTTTGTAATTCGGGCACATTCCCAATAATACTGGCGGCGAGTGACATTTTCATCTACTTATCTGATAAAAAATTATATTTTAGTCTTATTTCTGAAACAAAACTTAAGAATTTTTTTTCATCATTTAGCTGTAACGGGGACGTCCCTTTTTAGGTCACCTGAGCCAAAGGCTCGGGGTGACCTATTGCGGTCGTCTGTCGTCGTCCGTCGTTAACATTTACACATTTTCGACTTCTTCTCAAGAACCAGTGAACCAATTTTCACCAAACTTGGCATGTATCATCCCCATGTGAAGCCGCATAAAGTTTGCGAATGAAAAGGGGCTAGCTCCCATAGGGGCTCCAAAAAGGACCAAAAATTGGTACATCTTTAAAAATCTTCTTCTAATGAACCATTGATCAGATGACTTTCAAATTGTTAAGCCAATATCTACAAAGTTTGCGAATGAAAATGAAATCTGTTGATAAACTACTAAACCCCACTAGGGGGCACTTCAGTATTGCAGGGTACAGTTGTACAACAAATTGTTTAATAACTCAAAACTGATCAACTTTTTGTATACAAAGATATATGAGAAAGTTGTTATGAATTATCTAAGGATCATTTTGACAAAATTTTAAGATCATTGGGTCAAAGGTCAAGGTCACAGACACCAAAGTAAACGGAAAATATGTTCTTTTTGTTTAAAAGTTTCAACATTTTTTACTACTTCACCACTGTTTCAATTTGAACCAAACTTGACAGAAAGTATAACCATGTAAAGCCGCATTACGCTTGTGGATGAAAAGGGGCTAGAACCAAACATGGCTTTCATGACTAAAAATAGAACGAATGCAGCAGCAGTTTTTTTATTTAATACATGTATCTCCAAAATTATTAAAGCTAGAGAAAAAACCGTTACCCTAAAATGAGCAGCTTGCAAAAATCTACAAATATTTCATTTTGGTGGAAATTGTCTGGTCTGCCCTTATGTAAGTTATTTCCCATTTTTTGTTGATTTTTCATGTTTTTTGACATTATCTTGAAAAGTATAATAGCTAGAGTAAAAGTGAAAGCAACAAATATGTTCAGCACGTAAAGATCTACAAAAAAGTCAAGTAGGCCAAAATTGTCGGGTCACCCCTTATGGGAGTTATTTCTCCTTTTAAATGGATTTTTCATGTTTTTTGACATTATCTTGAAAAGTATAATAGCTAGAGTAAAAGTGAAAGAAGCAAAAATGTTCAGCATGCAAAGATCTACAAAAAAGTCAAGAGGCCAAAATTGTTGGGTCACCCGTTATGGGAGTCTTTTCCCTTTTTTGTGGATTTTTCATGTGTTTTGAATTTTTTAAATATTATCTTGAAAAGTATAATAGCTAGAGTAAAAGTGAAAGAAGCAAAGCTGTTCAGCACGCAAAGATCTACAAAAAGTCAAGAGGCTGAAATTGTCAGGTCACCCCTTATTGGAGTTATTTCCCCATTTTGTGGATTTTTCATGTTTTTGGATGTTTTTTGACATTATCTAGTAAAAGTGAAAGAAGCAAAAATGTTCACCACGCAAATATCTACAAAAAAGTTAGTAAGGTAAAAATTGTCGGGTCGCCCGTTGTGGGAGTTATTTCCCCTTTTTGTAGATTTTTAAGTTTATTTTTCATGTTTTTGGATGTTTTTGACATTATCTTGAAAAGTATAATAGCTAGAGTAAAAGTGAAAGCAACAAAAATGTTCAGCACGTAAAGATCTACAAAAAAGTCAGGTAGGCCGAAATTGGCAGGTCACCCCTTATGGGAGTAATTTCCCTTTTTAGTGGATTTTTCATGTTTTTGGATATTTTTGACATTATCTTGAAAAGTATAATAGCTAGAGTAAAAGTGAAAGAAGCAATCTGATCAGCACGAAAAGATCTACAAAAAAGTCAAATTGGCCGAAATTGTCATGTCACCCCTTATGGGAGTTATTTCCCCTTTTAAGTGGATTTTTCATATTTTTGGATTCTTTTTGACATTGAAAAGTATAATAGCTAGAGTAAAAGAGAAAGAGGCAAAACTGTTCAGCATGCAGTTATTATCATGTCAGTGCTCATGGGGAGTTAATTATGTTCTGCTCAGGTGACCGTCAAGGCCCATCAGGCCTCTTGTTTACACGCATACATCCAACACACGTTTTACTTCAGGTTTTCATACAACTAAAACTAAGACCTACATGTTAAGTGATAATCAGAAATAATACATAAAATTCAAAATTGATATGATTTTATTTTATTTTATTTTGACTTTTATACAAAAGTATCTTATGACAGATGGCAGGGAATCACATGACAGATAAGGCCCTTTCCTTTTGTTTTATGCGATGACCCCCGAGATTGTTGATACAACAGGGAATCACATGACAGATAAGGCCCTATCCTTTTGTTTTATGAGAAGACCCCCGAGATTGCTGATACAACAGGGAATCACATGACAGATAAGGCCCTTTCCTTTTGTTTTATGTGATGACCCCCGAGATTGTTGATACAACAGGGAATCACATGACAGATAAGGCCCTATCCTTTTGTTTTATGAGAAGACCCCCGAGATTGTTGATACAACAGTGAATCACATGACAGATAAGGCCCTTTCCTTTTGTTTTATGTGATGACCCCTGAGTTTGTTGATAGAGCAGGGATTCGCCCCTTTTCTTTTGTTTTATGTGGTGACCCCTGAGTTTGTTGGTAGGGCAGGGATTCACATGACGGATAAGCCCCTATTCCATATAAGGGTCTTAATCACACACATCTTTTAAATGTAGTAAATTGCAAATCATTTCTTATGTAATGAGTGATAAATGGAAGAAGTACTTCAATAAATATATATACATACATACAAGTTGTTTTATTGTCAATTCATATGGAGATATTAGCAGCTGCAGATGAAGTGCCACAAATTTTTAACACTGCTATGGATATATGCAAATGAATGGCGGCCATTACTTCTGTGACACTGAATCTGGGTTTCGACCCAGGACTTTCACTTCTTATGCCGAGAGTCGAAGAAATAGTCACTACATTTTGATGGCTTAGGTATGATCTAGTCCTATAAAATATTTAAAGGCTTCTTGGTTCATGTGGTTTGCTTTCAACTTTTTGAAATGTATCGTCTGATACTGAACCACGAAATCTTATCGGAAGTCTCTATTTTCTCGTAGCATATTGAAAGACTGTAGAACGTCTCGTACGTGACCCGCTTCACAATTTGAAAGGAAAGGAGGACATTTAGAAAAGTGTTTCAGAATATGATAAAACTCAACTATGATTCGGTAAACAGTTTTTGTAAATGTTTTAGACATTTATCTATGATAATAATGATAGAAGTAAACTCAAAACTGGTTGAAAACATTGTAAAATAACCATTCAAAAGTCCCACAAAATATCGTTGGGAACTTGCTACGAGAAAATGGCAACTTTCGATAAGACTTCGTGGTTCGGCATTAATAGTAAAAATAAATATCCGATAAAACCGTTAAAAGCAAACGATTTGAACCAACGAAGGCTTATATTATAGGACTGAGGTATGATCCAGTATAACTGAAGTATCGAATCCAGGATTGTTTGTTTGTTTATTGTTGTTTAACGTCCCACTCAAGAATCTTTCACTCATATAGAGACGTCACCAAATGCCGGTGAAGGGTTTCAAATTTTGGCCTATGCTGTGAGGGTTTTTTAACATGCTGACACCTACTGTGACACAGGACCTCGGTCTTTACTGTTTCATCCGAAGGATAGTGAAGGAACTATGAAAACGCGTTATCCTTGTTTTCCGTGACCCAGAAGTGATAATCGAGTTGAGTAGAATTCATGACTAATATGTGGCGACTTATTGGTCCCCATTTTTAACGGTTGTACCCCCCCCCCACACACACACACACACACACACACACACTTTTCTGGACCCGGCAGCTATGCCACTGCATTATTTCATGTTTTTATGTTGATATTTACATTCTTAAATTTTTTTTATTTTATTTTATTTATTTATTTTTATATTTTATTATTTTTTTTTGGGGGGGGGTGCAATAGTTGATAGTTAAGTATTAAATGAAAATAGTATAGAAGATAATAAATGAAAAAGATAAGTGCCCCCGCACTTTTGAAACTGGGGGGTCACAAGTATGTTTGTGCCCCCCCCCCCCCACACACACACACACACTTTTTGACGTAATTTCTTTTTTCACACAGTCACAATTTTTTTTAGACACTTAATTTTTTCAAAGCAGTAATTATAATTCTTGAATAATTGATTTTCAGGAATCCGTACTTACTATTGTCAAAAATGTCGCGCCTCGCTGCGCTCGGTCAAAACAATTACATTACATATACTACTCTTCCTTCTCTCTTGCCCATCATTTCGGTAAAGAACTTTTCGTTTTCTTTTCCTCAGTTTGTATGAATATGAAAATTTATTTGTAAACTTGGCAAATTTTGCATTACAAATATATGTATATCAAAATGTAAGTTATATATTACCAATTATTTACACATTGCATGTATGTAGGCGTAGGTACAGGGACACCCCCTCCCCATACTTTCTCACATACCAATTTTTTATACATTTTCAACACGTCTGGAATCCAGAAAAAAAGGCTTCCCAGAACTTTTAAAAATCAAAAATTTTCTGGGCTCCCTTATCTTGCTCATATGCATTTGTGTTTGTTTTATACTCAATTTATTTTTGATAAATGACACGCATGTCAATTTAATGCAATATCTGGCCGGAATAAAAACGAGTCGCAATGTGATAATTAACTCTCTGGGCTTTAATAATAGAACATTTCTGGGAAGCATACCCTGGACCACGAGGAAGCTAGAGGATACCTCATCGGACTTCAGAATTAATCCATCAACAATATTTTTAACGATAAAGAGGTCATAATTCAATGTCTGGAGGATAATTGGCCAAAATTCTGTCCCGATTTTCGTAATTTTTTTGCTGATCCTACCTTCTTTTGAGATGGATATTCAAAGTGGTTTATTGGCGGATTACTATGCGTATTTTCGCGTCTGGATGCAGAAAAAAGGGATTCCAAAAAAAAAAAACTATCTGAAAGATGCGTAAAACCCTACCCCTAATGAAATATTGTCTCACAATTAATCCAACACTTAGAAATATGTGCAGTGATGAGGGAGAGGGTGCCGTCTAAAGTTGATAAAATAGGTGTAAAACCTTTCATTTTTCTATAAAAAGTTGAAAAATTAAAAACAAATTTCCAAAATATTTTGCGCCTCGCTCCACTCGGCGATTTTAATTAAGATTTACACCACTCCAACTTGAAGTCATCACTCTGCTATTGTTGAGGTATGCATTACATAAACAGTTTTAATTTAAGTGTAAATTTTGATTTTTTAAAGTATAAACAAGTTTAATCAATGTAACCAGCCTCAAACATTACCCCTTTTAAAAAACCTTTTGCTTTGCTTCCTACTACACTGCAAAAAAAAAGTTACCCCCCCCCTTTTGAAAACTCCTGGATCCGCCCCTGTAATCCACTCTCAATATTTTGAACGTTGTGTCCCCCTCCCCCCACTTTTCTGGACCCAGCTACGCCACTGGTAAACAAAAGGTTTGTCCCTCATAGTTGGATTCTGAACGTTTTGCCTGGAATGATCTAATATCTACGGTGCCATGGAGGTGACATGAAAAAAAAATTCTAGTGCGTGCGCATATAATAATCTAGCAATGAAATATTTTCTTAAAAGAGGTCATGAGCCGGCCTGGCTCACTCGGTAGCGCGCTCGACTCTTGATCGCGAGGTCGTGAGTTCGAGTCCACCGGCATTTGGTGACGTCTCCATATGAGTGAAAGATTCTTGAGTGGGACGTTAAACAACAATAAACAAACAAATAAACATAGAAGAGGTCATAATTAAGTGTCTGGTAGCTACAAATTAGTCTTGTAAAAAAAATTAAAATATATGGGGAAGCTTACCCCGTATTTTCTAGAATAAATCTCTTATATTGGATATGTTGTCCGAATCAACCGTCTTTTGAGATGGATAATAAATGCGATATATTAGCGGGTTTACAGGTGTAGTTTTGTGTCTGGTAGCAGAAATAGGCTATGTGTCTTCAGGTTTCCAAATTTTAAACAATTTCTGAAAGTACTGGAACTAAACTGATATTATTTTTTAATAATAGTGAAATCAATTTTGGGGTACAGATTTACCATAATTTATCGACTTCAAATCTCGAGTAATCCATTACGTGATAAATTCAAAATCTGAATGATTTCATTTCTTTAATATGGTATCAATATACGATGAAATTGAGGCGTCTCAATCCCATACCCCATAAAAGATCTGTGTATGTGTAATAGAAACGTCGAACAGATAATTCAAATTATATAGGATTAAACAGTACTTTAAACCTCTCTGTCAATCCTCACTCCCCCCACTAGATGCACATATTTCAAAATATACAGGATTACCCAGTACTTTAAACTATCTGCCAGTCCCCACTACCCCCTCTAGATCCGTTAATGGACATAATTCAAAATATACTGGATTACCTAGTACTTTAGATCTGTGTGGAATAGCGCTGTCACCACGCAGTTTGTAAAAACGACGCAATATTTAATAAAATTTTCGAAGTCCGAGATTCATTACAAATTTAGGGTGTAACGTTAGAGATGACCGTGTCAAGATGCAAATATGACCAATTTAATAAAAAAAGATGAATTTGGACCCGACCCTCTACGATGGATTTTTAAAAGTTATTACAAATTGCGTCGATGTGCATTTTTCAACAAACACAGAACCGACGCAATTTGTAATAAATCTCCAAACCTTGGATTTTATCGTCAATACAACCTACAACTGATAGATATAGATATTTCGACATACAGTATGTCCTTATTAGACGATTTACAAAGAATGAAAACCTTATCAAGGAGTTTTTAAAATTGACTACAAATTTCATCGATTGGCATTTTCCAATAATACCAAAACCGACGCAATTTGTAATAAAAATTTTAAGTTTCGTTTCTCTTTAAACTCTTTGGGACAAGGGTGGATCTAGTATTTTTTAACATTTATTAACTAAGATAGATAACGTGATATATCTCATCAATGTAGTAATAGTCACTTTGTAAATTATTTCTGCTATGTTAATCTATTTACCTGTAATACCCGTTTTGATAACCTCTGAATGTATATATGTTATGTTGCATCCCTTTTCTACTATATTTGTTCACATATGTGTATGTATGTGTGTGTATATGTATGTATGTGTGAGTATGTGTATATATGTATGTATGTGTGTATATGTATGTATGTGTGTATGTATATATGTGTGTATGTATGTGTATGTATGTGTATGTGTATATATGTATGTATGTGTGTATATATGTATGTATGTGTGTATGTATATATGTGTGTATGTATGTGTGTATGTGTATATATGTATGTATGTGTGTATATATGTATATGTGTGTGTATGTATATATGTGTGTATGTATGTGTGTATGTATATATGTGTGTATGTATGTGTGTATATATGTATGTATGTGTGTATGTTTATATGTGTGTATGTATGTATGTGTATGTGTATATATATACTATATATATATTTACAATCCCAAATGCTGGTGTATGCATGTAATCCTGATGTACAACAGCAGAAGATTTTGTCATGTCACATTTGAATAGAGTAAATAATTAGATATTACATGTGATATTTTACAACCAAATTTATTCTGTTTATTTACATCATTACATGATCTATGCGTATGTGTATGTATATGTTATCGCATGTTAAAGCTATATAAGCCGTCACAATTATTATTTTTGTCCCCTGACATATAGTCGAGCATATGATAAAATGTGTGTTCAAATACATTATTAAAAGATCTTCTTTTCCAAGTTATTTGTTTTATTAGAATTTAAGTTTTCCCGTACCTTAAAAATCTAGCTGTATTTCCGTATGGAATGATCTTTTGCCATATCAAATGTATTTCGTAATTCGATCAGGGGATCTCGGTCCTTTACGCGCTCTGACTGTGTTAAACTCAGCCGATTTATATGTGTTCTATATTTATTTTTAAAATACAGGGCGTGATTTTTATTGGAAAGTGCATGTATTATGTAAAATATATGCTTTTCAATGCTATTTTCAATACCTGAAGAAAATCGGATGTATATATAAATAAATATATCAGGTCACTAAAAGACATTTTTCCGATCTTTAATGTTACCCTGAATGCTGACGTTTACAAAATCAAGTCCGGTGGAGTTGGACAGTTCATGATCATATGTTTCAAGAATGATAAGGGGGCATCCGTGGCCGAGTGGTTAGAGCATTGCGCTTTAAATCACAAGGCCTCTCACCTCTGGTTCGAATCCCGCTAGGGTCATTTCGAATTAAGTGGGAAAGTTTGTCAGTTTTCTTGCGAAGGTCGGTGGTCTTTACCCGGTAACTGGGGTTTCTCCTCCACCAATAAAAACTGGACGCCATCATATGACTGAAAGATTGTTGAGTATGGCGTAAAACAAAAAATCAAATCAAATCAAATCAAGAATGATAAAGCCGAGAATGCGATGGGACGAGCTAAAAATGGGTCGAGATCACCCGATATACCCGGCACGTGGACAAGTTCAGAAACGAATGTTTTGAAACGACGAAAAAGACCAACTTTCGCTGATTTAGGTGTGAAATGATGATGTACGAAAATAAAAACAAAGGTTGATAAGAATAGAATGTATATTAACTGCAAATAGCACGTGTTTATTGGTCACTCGGTTATCTTCGTTAAAAAATACCGAAAGTTAATTTACAATGCTCAAAGTATAGCGGGCAAAAAATAACTGATATTACGGGTTACGTTTGGCAAGATTGTTGTAATTTTACACATGCGTTTGTTATTCTGACCACTCGCTGGTCTCTTTGGAATATATATGAGATAGAATATCACATAAAATGGGCATGTACATTTTTTTTCACCCACGACAGCCATACTTGCCAAGTCTCCCCATGAATAGGGAGACTTCCCATTTTCTGTGTAAAATTTTGATAATTTCTTCGAGAAAAATGCATATCTCCCCCATGAAAATTTTAATTTTCCTATTAATTCTTACTAAAATTTAGAGTCTCCCCCATGAGATTAAAAAATCTCCCCCATGAAAATTTTTCAAGGTTGGCAAGTCTGGACAGCTCATATCGCTTTAAATGTACTTGTCCATATTAACTTATAGTGGTGTCAATACAGTGAGTTCGAAACGTTAACTTCTAAACACTATAACAATGTTTACAATATGTACATTGACATACTTCTGCATATATCTCATCAATATAGTATTAGTCACTTTGTAAATTATCTCTGCTATGCCATTCTATTATTCTACCATGCTAGTTGTGATACGCCGCTTAATGTACCAATGTTATGGTTCATATATCTTCTTAAATGCAAATTATAAAAATAATCTTATCACCTTTTTCAATACCCTATTTCCTTTTGACACTTTCCCTATATAACTGACCCTGACTTCATATACCCTACTCGCTTAAATTGTTACACCGATGCCCGATATCCACTCATGCATTGTATTCCTCACCTTTCCTTAGGCCAAATAGGTAATGATCTAGCTATATGTCGGGCAGTTTTCTAAGGCCGAATAGGTAATGATCTAGCTATATGTCAGGCAGTTTTCTAAGGCCGAATAGGTAATGACTAGCTATATGTCGGGCAGTTTTCGGTTTACTTGCTAATATAAGTAAAACCTGTATATAGGGGCCACCCAAGGGACCAGAAAATATTGGCCTTTATGTGCAGGTGACCCTTATACACAGGTTCAATTTAGTTGAAGTATGCAGTCAAGGGACTTTTAAAAACTGGCCTTTATAGACAGGTGATCCTTATATAGAGGTGGCTGCTATAGCAGGTTTTACTGTATATTGCAAATCATCTATATCTCTAAAAAGAATGCTTATCTGTCAGACGTTATCTATATATTTTCATTCCCAACAACAGAAATACGAATTCATACTAAATTCTATTTTGCAATAAACATATTCATTCTTTTGATGACCTGTGATTATATACATCATTTACTTATCTCACTTTTATAACTATTTTGTATGGATGTGCATCAAAATCCTGGCTCTGAAAAGGAAAACGTCGTTTTGTCAATCTTTCATCTTAATATATGTAGTCTAAGAAACAAGCGTTGTTATGTGGAAGATATAGCTTCTGAATTTGATATTATATATTGTACTGAAACTCACCTTGATGAAAATATAACTTCCAATGATCTTATGATAGGTGGCTACAGTACAAATCCATTCCGAAAAGATAGAAATTCCCATGGAGGTGGTATCATCATTTATACTTCTGATAAATAATACGTTGAACGACATCAACTTGAAATCCCAGGTATTGAAATGATTTGGCTTTCTATCAAATTCCCTCACTATTCCGTACTGTTATGTTGTGTATATAGACCTCCTAATAGTAATAATCAGTTTTGGGAAAACTTCTTTGTCTCCATTGAAAATGCGGTGGCACTAAATACACAATTAGTTATCACAGGTGATTTGAATATTGATTTACTAAAATGCCCTTCTGAAAAACTCAGTGAAATTATTAACTGTCTCCAACTTGAAAATGTAATTCTAGGCGCAACACGTTTTGGTCCAACAAGCGCATCATTACTTGATCCGATTTTAGTACGGGAGTGTTCGACTGTTAATTCTGAAATAATTGATGTAGATCGCCACATCTCGGATCACAACGGAACAAATTGTGCTTTTAGGAAAACTTTTAAACGTAAAATTGTGGCCTTGATGGAAATTTTGAACAATTTAACAGAGATATTTCAAATTTTGATTGGGAAACTTATCTTTTTAATGACAATTTGAATGTAGATAAAGCTTGTGAATCATTTAATACTAAATTTATTGAACTTGCTGAAAAAAATATTCCTAAAAAGTCCATCACAATTAGAACCAATGATAAACCTTGGTTCAACTCAGAAGTACGATTAGCGATCCGAAAGCGTGAACGTTTAAGACAGAAAGCATTAAATAGATCATTAGTTGTTCGTGAGAGATACAGAAATCCAAAGAAACCATGTAAATAACATGAAAAAAATATGCAAAAGAATCATTTGACTGTGCCATACATGGCCTTGTTGACCAATATGCAAGCGTTAATGAAAAAGATTTTTGGAAATTAGTTTAAAAGCTTGTGTGATCAAAAGATGGTTCCACTAGTATTTCACCACTTTTAAATCCTAATACTGTACTTTCGAGTTAGTAATTGATGATACAGGAAAGGCCAATCTTCTAAATACACATCTCTTAAGTATATCTACTCTAGATAGTTCAGATGATCGAATCCCAAATTTTGAATGTAGAACAGAAAACAAAATTGATAACATACTAATAGTATTGGAAGAAATCGTAGATAGTATTAAAACTCTTAAGACTAATTAAGCATCAGGTATGGATAAAATAAGTCATATAATGCTGAAGAATACAATAAATACTGTGTATATACCTCTTTTATTATTAATTCAATAAATCTCTCGAATTACCGTATGATACATTTCCTACTCCATGGAAAACTGCGAGAGTTATGTCTATATCCAAAATGGGAGACAAACATAAACCCTCAAACTACCGACCTATATCTCTTCTAAGCACTGTAGGCAAACTATTTGAAAGAATTATACATAAACATGTTTATAATTTCATGATTGATAACAATCTGATTTATAAACTTCAATCAGGCTTCCTACCCAATAATTCAACTGTATACCAACTTTTAGAAATATATCACAATATATGTATTAATCTCGAAGAGAATAAGAAAACTTGTATGTATTTTGCGATGTATCGAAAGCTTTTGATAGAGTCTGGCACGATGGGTAACTTGTTAAATTAAAGGGATATGGGATTGCTGGGAACTTACTTGATTTCTTTGAAAGTTATCTATCTGGTAGGAAACAATGTGTAGTTGTAAATTATTCATCGTCATACTTCCTAACAACTAATGCTGGAGTGCCTCAGGGATCGGTTCCTGGACCATTTATGTTCCTTTTATATATCAATGATATTGTAGATCAAATTTTTAGCGTAGCTAGATTATTTGCTGACGATACATCAATGTCTACCAGCTCCCGTGATGTACAGGAAGTCAAAGACAAAATGAATCATGACCTCAGTGAAATCAAGCATTGGGGAAATAAATGAAAAGTCACTTTTAATCCTAATAAAACAGAAGTTCTTCTTTTTGGCACTGTAAATGAACCTTTTGAAATAACCTTCGAAAATTCTGTGTTAATTCCAACAAATGCTCATAAACACTTAGGTGTAACTATTTTTTCTAACGAAAATGGACCCAACATATAGATAATATATCTAAATCTGCGATGAAGCAAATAAATGTCCTTCGTAATCTAAAATACACACCAAGTAGGAAAGCTCTAAATAAAATGTATAATACATTTATTTTACCTACAATAGAATATCGCTTGTGAAGTTTGGGGAATGCTCAAAGCAAAATGAAGATACTTAAAAAGGTCCATCTTGAGACAGCAAGAATAGTTACGGGTTTACCAAAATATGCTAGTAGGGAATCTTTATATTTTGAAACGGGCTGGGAATCACTAAAGGATAGGAGAGATAGAAGAAAACTTATGTTATTTCATAAAATTTTCAATTGCAATGTACTTTCCTTCCTGACTGATATTACCTTTCCCTTGATAAGATTTGCGAAATGAATCTGACTTCTTACTCCTGAATTATAGGCTTCAATCCACTCGAAATTCTTACTTCTCCTCTACAATTAATCTCTGGAACTCACTCGAACCAGACTTACCCCATAATCTTACCCTTACACAATTTAAAAACGCTCTAAGTAAACGTTGTAATAACTTTGAGGTACCTGCGCTCTTTTATGTAGGTGACAGAAAGTGGAACATAATTTTAACTAGACTTCGAAATTGTGTCAGAAATTTAAATTGTGATCTATATAGAGTAAACTTAATTAATTCTTCATCGTGTTTATGTGGCTATGCTACAGAAGATGTTTTTCATTTTCTCTTTGACTGTCCTATTTAAACCTTCCACAGAAAAAAACTCGATTGACACCTTTTCAAACTATTGCAGCTGAAAAACTTCTTTTTGGAGATGATAATGTCACTTTTCAAGAAAACGAGACAATTACGCAAGTCGTCCATGAATATATCAAGAAAACTAAACGATTTTAAGCGTCAGGGTTTATCTCTTCTGTTATATCACTCTTCTAATTTCTCTATATTCTGTTCTCTTCCCATTCATAACTACCTATTCTTCTTTCCTTGTCATGCACACGTTCCTTCGTGTTTTCGTTCAAATTGTATATTATTTTTGTGATGTCGCCATATTGACCATCATTATATGTTGTACTCTGTAGGGAAAGGGCATATGTAATGTTGTAATAACTTTTGCCCAATCGCTTTTCATGAAAATTGTGAAATAAAATATGTTTAAACTAAAAAACATAACATGAAATGATGTTTATACCTTGAATACAAGTGTTAGAAGTTTATTACAAATTGCGTTGATTCAATCTTTCGCAAAATGCAAATCCGACGCAATTGGTAATAAATCTCCAAACATTCCATTTTATCGTCAACACAACCTACAACCACTAGATCTAGATATCTTTAATAGTATTCTGGCTTCTAAACAGTCTAGTAATCAGACAGTTATCAACGGATTTTTAAAATTAATTACAAATTGGGTCGATTTGTACAAAACCGACGTAATTTGTAATAAATTTCTTAAGTTTCATTTTCACGAATATGTACGTGACAAGGGTGGATCTAGTATTTTGAACAGTTTATAACTAAGATCGATATGATTTTATACCTTGAATATAAGTTTTAGAAGTTTATTACAAATTGCGTTGATGCAATCTCTCGCAAAATGCAACTCCGACGCAATTTGTAATAAATTTCCAAACCTTTCCAAAAAACAATTCATGTTATCGATTTTAGTCAATAAATGTTCAAAAAAACTAGATCCACTCTTGTCCAACAGTGTTTAAAGAGAATCCAAACTTTAGATATTTATTACAAATTGAGTCGGTTTGTATATTGTCGGAAAATGTCAATCGACGCAATTTGTAATCAATTAAAAAAGTTCCTTGATAAGGGTTTCATTTTTTTTAAATCGTCTAATAAGAACATAATGTATGTACTGAAGATAAAATCGATGGTTTGGAGATTTATTACAAATTTCGTTGGTTCTGTGTTTGTTAAAAAATGCACATCGACGCAATTTGTAAGTCTTTAATAAAAATCCATCGTAGAAGGTTCAAATCCATCTTTTTCTTTAAATTGGTCATATTGCATCTTGACGCGGTCATCTCTAAATTTGTACTGAATCTCGGATTTCGAAACTTGAGAGCCTGAGAATAAATTGTGTTTCCCCATACATGTATTTGAAATGCCCCATATAATTGGTTCAGCTAGTACGTACACACGTAATAGTTATTACGTGTGCCCGTAGTAGCTGAGCAAATCATATGGAGCGTATCAAATATCCATATTTGAAACGCCCCATATGATTGGCTCAGCTACTATGTGCACATAGAAGCCAATGCGTGCGCACGTAATAACTAGTACATGTGCAAATGTGATCTTCTGCCTCTATATTACACGAGTATTGATACTGTGGTATGGAGAGAGGTCTTTTTGAACTAGGATGTTGAAATGGCAGTCTCTTAAAACGAAATCGTGAAAAAATATATTAACATACCGGAAAGAAACAACTGAATTATTGTTCACAGGTTCAAAGTAGTCTGGTTTGTATTCTGTGAATTGTGTCTGGGTTAAATCACCTGAACTGTTTTTCTTTTTGCTGATTTCTCTTTATGGATTTAATTTCAGTGCTCAACATACACGCACTACATCAGTTAATTCATCAATTTTCTTGTCTAAATTACTGCAGCCATTTTTTACCAAGTAAAAGCTTTGTGTATACATAGGCATAGGAATTCTTCCATTGCTATAATTTTGTGAAAATAAGGTCAGGACCAGTGTTGTATCCATATACAAATAGTGAGGGTGAATTAAGCATTTGCAAATAAAAAATTGCGATACTGCATTTTTCAAACAATTTTCACAAATTATATAAGAATTTAAAGAATTTGTATGCCTGTGTCTAAAACACAGCTAATGCCTAATTAAAAAGATTCATTGAATCTTTTTTGGGGGTTTATGTGGCACCTTCCAACTGTTCAGTTACACGGTTTATATTGGTGGTGAAAAGTCACAGTCACAATGTAAGGCCTACCCTGGAAAGGACCCCAGCCTTCGACATGTGAACTTTCTCATAACTGAGGCTCCAGCATGGTTGGTAGTGAGAGATGTCATGATTTGAAACACATGTTGATCCACTTGGCCATGGAGGTTGACTCTTTTGTATGAAAAATACACACATTCCAATATCATGAGAGTTTTCTACATTCCATATATCTCGACTTCACAACATTCCACTATCATGATCATGTATTACATTTCAATATCAAGACTGTTCACTACATTCAAATATCATGACTGTTCCCTATGATCATTTACTACATTCCAATACCATCATCATTAACTACATTCCAATATCATGACTGTTCACTACATTCCAATATCATAACTGTTGACTACATTCCAATATAATGACCATTCACTACATTCCAATATCATGATTGTTCACTACATTCTAATATGACCATTTACCATATTCCAATATCATGGACATTTACTACATTTCAAAATCATAACTGTTCACCACATTCCAATATCATGACCATTTACTAAGTTCCCACATCATTACCATTTACTACATTCTAATATCATGACTGTCCACTACATTCCAATATCATTACTGTCCAATATCATTACCATTTACTACATTCTAATATCATGACTGTCCACTACATTCCAATACCATTACTGTCCACTACATTCCAATATCATGACCATTTACTACATTCCAATATCATGACTGTCCACTACATTCCAATATCATGACCATTAACTACATTCCAATATCATGACTGTTCACTACATTCCAATATCATGACCATTAACTACATTCCAATATCATGACTGTCCACTACATTCCAATATCATGACCATTAACTACATTCCAATATCATGACTGTTCACTACATTCCAATATCATGACCAGGGCTCTCAGCAGAGCAAACTTTTGGAGAGTGTCTGGGACCCCAGGGTCAAAATCTTAGGAGTCCCATCCAGAAAATGAAAAGTGCACTTATTCGAAGTTCATTATTCGAACCAAAAAAGAGATGGGGTACTAAAAAATTACAAATCCAATCCAATTTTTCCGATTCTATAAAAAATCAAATGTTGCATTAATTTTTTTTCTATCCATAACATCAAATTTTTTTCACAAGACAAGACTTGCTGTTCACTGCTATAAGTGCCCAACCAGTCATCGTAATTTGCTTTATCCATGAATGTGGCAAATGATATCAAACCCACATTATCTTTCTTTCTGATTTATTTAAAGGACATTGACATTTTCATATTGTATCTCATTAATGCAATTTTTGATTGAAACATTACTTTTGATAACCATAAATTGAGCTTTACGCTGTAATTGAATGATATAAGCGGCCCAATGTCATCATTCTTCATTTGACATGTCGGCGCATGGCGAGACTTTTGGAGTTTCAAATCTAATTAAAGGATTATCAGCTTTGATTCATTGTCCATGGATGTTGATTGGGGGGTAATATGATCTGCAGGTATGCTTCATAAGGCATATTTCTTCAGCGTGATGCTCAACAACAAACAATATTATAAGATAGGTAAACTACCACTTGCACCCTACACGTCATAAGTGGTGGCACAGGTAAAGTTTTACCTGAGTGTTGTTTTATGACCAGTGATTACAAGGACATGCAATTAAACAATCATCAAGCAATTATGGGATTTACCAAAAGATGTAATTTTCCAAGTCAAAATTTTGAACGTCCTACGGGACTCGGGGTTGCAACTTTGATGCATCTCAGAAAAATTCTGCACGTCAAATATGTGTACCCTCGGGTCACAAAGTGCCCTGACTACATTCCAATATCATGATTGTTTACTACATTCCAATATCATGACTGTTCACTACATTCCAATATCATGATTGTTTACTACATTCCAATATCATGACTGTTCACTACATTCCAATATCATGATTGTTTACTACATTCCAATATCATGACTGTTCACTACATTCTAATATCATGATTGTTTACTACATTCACTACATTCCAATATCATGATTGTTTACTACATTCCAATATCATGACTGTTCACTACATTCCAATATCATGATTGTTCACTACATTCCAATATCATGACTGTTCACTACATTCCAATATCATGACTGTTCACTACATTCCAATATCATGATTGTTTACTACATTCCAATATCATGATTGTTTACTACAGTCCAATATCATGACTGTTCACTACATTCCAATATCATGACTGTTCACTACATTCCAATATCATGATTGTTTACTACATTCCAATATCATGATTGTTTACTACATTCCAATATCATGACTGTTCACTACAGTCCAATATCAGGGGCCTCTGTAGCCAACTGGTTAGAGCACTGCACTTTGAACCATGAGCGCAGGTTCGAGCCCCTCTGGAACCTAGGGTGATATTTGTGAAAAAGTTTGCTAGTTTAATTGGTAAACTGGTTATCATTCTTTAAAATAAAATGGTTTAGGTTTCAGCAGGGTTTCGGACTAAAGCTGATCTTTCTTTGGAGATGAAGACCATTTCTAAATAAAAAGAACTCGAGAATCTTTTTTACATTTATATATTTATAGTCGGATCCATAATACAGTTTGCATGCCATCCATATAATTACTTATACTGAAAACAGGTTGAAACAAATTGAGCAAGCTTATATATATCGCTATAGCAATGTATTACCTACTTAGATATAACTTTTATGATGCAAGAAAATGATATTATTGATGTATAATAGTTTTCTCAACTTTAGCAGCACTTTAAAATCTATTTTCAGCTTTCTAAAAAGCTATCCTTTAACAACAACTATTCCTTATGAAAAAAAAGTCCCATGCATCTTCTAAATAAAGAAAATGGCCGGAAAAAAATAAAGTGAACAGGTTGGGGGCATGACAAACCGAAAGAATTTCACTCTTAATACTTCGTGAAGCTTATTATATAAAACAATCCAATTGATCAACGTTAATGTTGTTGGCATCAAACTCTTGAACAGTCAAAAGACACACACACATAATTATATAATGAAACATCAATACTGCATTTATATATTATAACAAGCAATTTCATTACATTTATAACAAATATTTTACGAAAAAAAACTTTTATAAGATCATAATGGATATTTTCTTCTTTATCAAAATAAAATGTGCATAGCTACATATAAATACATAAAAAAATATGAAATAATTAGGTATGTTAAAACTTATCTTAGAATAACAAGAAAAAAATATCGTCACTAACAACATGAGCATGGCGTAATTTATTCTTGATGTAAATGTCAACAAAGTACGCCTAAATATAAAAACTTTATCAAATTGTAAACATGACATGTTCAATGTCTAAAGACATGTTTGCAGACACATACAACAGTTGTTTTTGAGGGTTTTTCCCTGACAATTCTAAATTTTTGTAAGTTAATGCAAATAATAGATATTGTGATGACTTAAAATGGCAAGTTAATTTATACTACAATTTCATGGAACATTGTCATTCGTTGCTATGAGTTTAACAGCACCAATATACATATAAAACATGATGCCACTATAGTTCTGATGAAAATAACGTATCATACATTTGTTCAGATCTAAGTTTATCAAAGTACAAGCTTTGCATATGTAATGAGCCATCCAGAAGATATAAGTCTCCACGTCAACAGCTTTTCACTGTAAAGTTCATGATGTGATCAACTATTTGTTAAACTGGCAATTATTTTCTAATTTAATCTACTTCAACACAGAAGGGACTTCCGGGAACATGTTCATCTCCCCATTTGACTATTAGCATGTATTTTCCACGTTCCTTGACGATATAGTTCATTTTGTAGACAAAACCACCTTGGTTTTTCACACACATTTCTTCACATGGCCCTTTTGGACCCATCATACCAACAAACATCATGTTATTACCTGTTAAGAGAGAGAGAATAAAAGTTTTAATAATATATGAAACTCAAAAGATGAAATAACTACAATTGAACAAGCATTCTGGAGTACTAGTGAATTGATCCCCTGCCTGTGAAACAACGAAAAATAAGTCAAAAGCTTGATTGTACAGATAGATGCAGGAACATCCTACAGCTCTCCATTTTACATTGGTAGGAGACTATTAATACAGAGTTTGAAGCACATGCCAATCTGAGGCAGTCAATGTATAAATTTTTTTACCTTCGGTATGGACTGACCTCAATGAATGTTCTTAACAGGAAATAGAGCCAGAGTATTAAGTGACTTTCACTTCTGATGTTGAACACTTGGTGAAGACAGAGTCATTTCTTTTTTTATATATAAAAAAAGTCTTAGGATAGCTTCGCTACTGGGTATTGTACCCAGAACATTATGCTTGCCAGTCCAAGTTGTTCATGCTTGAACTAGCCTAATTTGCTAGTTGGAATTTTCTTGATAAAAGTAAAATAAAACAATCTGAACATTATTTCACAGTTTTTCATCTTACCATTCATACACGATGGTTAATTGATTTTCAAGCTAGTAGATTTTATATAATAGAAGTGAGACTGGCAATCAAAGGGGATATAAATAAACTGGAGCTCCATTATGTACTCTTTCATGAGCATTGTATGACTTAAGATATTAAAAAAAGTTGTAACAAATAGCGTAGAACTGAACTGTTGACCTACAAACCTACATAATTATGCTGAGTATACTCATTGTAACCTGAATCTCTTTTTATGTTATAAAATGATTTTTAACCAATTTAAAACCCATGGTACATATTAACCTGGGTGTAACAATATACATAAATAACAACCTGCTCCAGTTCTTACATATTCAGTTATATCACTGACCTATATTCAGTTAAATCATTGACCTACTGACCTGCATTTGAGGTATCTACAGTAAAGGTTGCTTGTTTTCCTCTGAAAGCTTTCTTCAGTCCCATTCCTTCTGATGTACATTTGCTGGCATCAGATTGCAATTTTGGAATTCCACAAAATTTACTCATTATGCTGGTCTTGGTTACAGTTTCCACAACAACTGAAGCTTGCTCATGGTAACCAGATGGTGCACCTGGGCCTGAAGTATAAAAAGACCATGGATCAGTTTACTGCTGAATTTATAACTGAAAATAGTTTTAAACTTAAAAATGCTCTTTCACCAAATTTCATAACCCCTCCCCCCTTTTTCAAGTTTTCTATCTTAAAATGTTTCTTTTTACAGAAAAATTATCATTCATTGCAATGTTTTAAATATTTTATTCCCATTTAACCTTTTAACCCATAAGAATCTGAATGGTATGCACTCTTGTATTGTTTACACCAGTCTGTTATGGTCTGAAGTGTTGAAAATATGCACAGGGAAAGTTAAGAGCATGACTTTTAGGACTTTTTGTGAGTATCTTATATAAGCTATACATAATATACAAGGGGACATAAGGCACCCACTTGGCAAATTTGGTGAATAAAAATGTCTCAGAGTTGACGAAAAAACTAATATTTTCTGTTTATTTGGGTTCTTATGACCTTGGCCTTGAAACTTTGTTACTAGACAATGTGTATGTGAAGTTGCATGGCTGTAGCTGCAGTACTTAGCCCACAATGAACTGAAACAAAAACCTTAACACAGAAAAGGCAAACGCTGACACCACACAGAAGCAGTGACAGAATAGCTCTTCTGTTCTTCAAACAAGTGAGCTAAAAAATTAATCCATTTTCAATGGAATTTGCTTGTTTCAGTAGAACATAATGTTTTACAGTATTCATGTGTTTGGTGATGCATCTAGTACAAAAATCATTGTCAACACTTCACTTGATAAACAGAAATCACTCTATATATTCTTTTTTAAATGCTGCTGTTTCTTTTATGAACTTGCAAACTGTACCAACATTCCAATAAAATTCAATGTCCTCCAAAAGGAAGTATTGTTATGCAAAAAAACCCAGTAAAACACTTAATTTTACAAATTTTTGGCCCCTTGGCCTTTATCAAAAGAAAGAGGACAATATGTATATTAGTTACATACATGTAGTATTAAATCTGGAATAGGCAGAAATATATTTACAATATATTTGAATATATAAAATAATTAAGTCAAATCGTAAGGTTTTATTTTTTATGTTAAAACAGGGCTCTACAACACTAAAAAAATTCACTCTTCATTTGGCCAGTAAACCAGAAATTTTACTAGCCAGCCAGGAACTTTTACTCGCCATATATATATGCGGAAAAAAAAACCCAGAACACACTCAAATTTCACAAATTTTCGGCCATTTGGCCTTTATCAAGTGAAAGATGACAATATATAATATATGTGTGTGTGTTCTTAAAAAAATACAATGGATGAAAATACAGAAATGAAATAAAATATTAATTTTCTAAGTTGATGTAACATTTTATTGTTTCTATCCATTTAAAACAAGGTTATTAACTGCATGTTGACCTTTTGTGCATTTTTTTATCAATCCAGGAGTGTTTATATGCCTATATTTTTTTTAATTTGTTACTCTAATATTGAGGCAACCTTAAACTTTGTTTTTAAAATTTAAGCGCCAATTTCTTTTCGACAGAATTTCCCAAACAGAGACTGCTCACAAGAATTGTAAATTTTGTCTGTAAGTTAAAATGTAGAGTCCAACACCCGTGACCTGATCGTCAGATAAACACCTATAAAGTTCTTTAATTTATAGGTGTTTGTCCAACAATCGGGTGTTTGACTCTCGATTTTAATTTACAGATAAAATTTCCAGTTCTGACTGTGGTTAATCCCTTTGGAGATTCTGTCACGGCCGTTTTATTGTGTTGCCCCACGATAAAACGGCCATGATAGAATCCCCAAAGGAATTAGGCGGTGGTCTGCCTGCCCTCCTCGTCGAACACTAGGCCGAACTTTCTGCCCTGATTTTGCCACTGAAAAACTGCTTAAATTGAAATCGAATTCGGGACAGAAAGTTCGGCCTAGTCGAACACTAGCCATAACTTGGTTCCAGTATTCCTTTATTTGGCTTTAACCAAGATCATTTAACTTAATAGTGTCTAATGATGCTTCTGTTGAAATCGACCGAGAAAAGAAAATGACATCGTGTGCTGTTAGGAAAATTTCAAGTTGAAAACATGAGAGCAATACAACGTGTTTTTATACAGTAATCCACGTGAGTTAGATGCTCTAGTTTATCGAAACTAAATAACCAAATTGGTTGTTGTAAAGCGCATAACAGACCATGATTTCGATAATGTAATTTCACAGTGAAAACGGACAAACGTTTGATTTCCAGCTTGGGGAAAAAACTGGTCGCGATGTGGCGACTGAATGAGGACAAACACTCGCCAAAATCTAAAAAATGGTCGCATTTTCGAGTGATTTGGTCGCTTTGTAGAGCGCTGTAAAATTGTGAGGATTATGCATATGGGTTGCCACCACTGAAAACCCATACAGAAAAATGAATATTGTTTTCAGTGAATTAGCTGTGTTCAACTCATTCAGTGAATTAGCTGTGTTCAACTTATTAAGTGAATTAGCTGTGTTCAACTCATTCAGTGAATTAGCTGTGTTCAACTCATAAAGTGAATTAGCTGTGTTCAACTCATTAAGTGAACTAGCTATATTCAACTCATTAAGTATCTGACAAATACATGTACATAAGTTTACATGAAACTAAAAAAATTTACCTTACCAACTGATAATTTTAGAACACATTTAACTTTTCACAAACATTTGGTTATGGTATGGTTTTACTTCTATCTTAAAGTTTCTTACCTTCTATTTTGGCTTTGAAAGGACTGCCAGCAATATTGACACCAGCATATCTAATAGTGATTAAGTAGTCACCAGGGGCAGTGGGATTATAAGTAAATTCATATCCCTCTTCAACCTCTCTGCACTCAAGTTTGACCTTGGATGGTCCTTCAATGGTAACTGCTAGGGCACCTGCTCCAGCATTACATGTGTTCACCATGAATTTGCAGGTCTGACCTTATAAATGAAAATTTATTCTAAGGATAAAATTTAATTGCTTCATTTTTTAAAATACGAAAACAATACAACAGTGACCATACACTTTCATCTGAATTTCTTTCTACCATAAAACTGCCAAAACTGTCAAAGCCATCATTAAAATATGCACTGATAAGGACTTTATTTTTACTGTTCAAGCATACAGATTGTTAACTAATTTTTCTGGTGGGCCACTAATGTGATTATTTGAACCTGATCATGAAGGACACATATTATCCCCTCATTAATCTTTGCAGATAACAAAGGTTTACAACAAATTTACCTGTAATTAAAAGTGCAATATTACAAATAGTTGTCCCTTTTTTGTAATTTATCATCAGCAGTATATAGGCTGTCTCAAAAATAACTCAGTATCTGGAAGGAGTTTTACCAGATATTCTTTACATTAAAAAAGAAAAAAACAAAAAACAATATAGATGAGAGAATATTTATACAATACCAGTCTGTCCATGTTTAAGTCCATCTCCAGTGGCAGTGACCATTCCTGGGTCTGCTTCCACTTTGCCAACAAGGATGCGGAATGGACTTTCCGGGATTTCACATCCATCAAATGTCACGAAAATTTGATGCACACCATTTTCACGAGGAATGAATCGTACAGCATATTCTCCTGTTGCATACAAAATTCATAAACAACTTGAGGTCTATGTATAAATACAGACATATGTCCTAAAGCAAAAATAATAAGGCATCACAAGGTATATTAATCCCCTGGCAACGGAAATATTGTAAAATACCTGTATATCTCACAATGTTGAAATTTTGAACAATCAGAAGCCTCAGTTTGCTAAAGACCGCAACAAAACCCAAATCAATGAAATCACAATCCGCTGATACTCATTAGTTCCAAATTTCATCAAAGTCTGACAACAGGAGAATGGTTTGTCATAGACAGCAACAAAACCCATATCATTGAAAATGCAATCCCTTAATACCCATTAATTCCAAATTTCATAAAAAATGGAAAATGTTAAAATTTTGAACAATCAGAAGCCCCAGTTTGCCATAGATGGCAACGAAACCCATATCATTGAAATCGCAATCCCTTGATACACATTAATTCCAAATTTCATCAAAATCTGACAATACTGAAATTTCGACCAATCAGAAGCCATTTCCATTGGAATCCATATCATTGAAATCACAATCCCTCGATACCTATAAATTCTTAATTTCATAAAAATAGGACAATGTTTAAATTTCGACCAATCAGAAGCCTCAGTTTGCCATAGAGGTCATCTTTTTATCAAGTCACAACATACATTCTGCACACCCAAACCTAAAATTGTATGAAGTTTCGTGAAATTCTGATGAGAAATAAACTTGTTAGAGTGCTAACAAAACTATGTAAATGAATAAACAAAGGGCAATAACTCTGTAAATAAGGGAGTGCGGATTACGAAATGCAAAATTGTCCAAGATATTACCATAGTAAACCCTTGTATCAAGTTTCATGAAATTTGGTCAAGAAATAAACTTGTTAGAGAATAAACAAAAGGAAAATAACTCTGTAAATAAGGGAGCGCGGGTTATGAAAACTTGTCATAGATATTACCATAGTTAACCCTTGTTTCAAGTTTCGTGAAATTCCATTGAGAAATAAAATTATTAGAGCGCTGACAAGAAAGTGTAACACACATACGTTACGTACACAAGCCTAATCTTATATCCCCTCCAAACTTCGTTTGTAAGGGGATAATAATAATGAAAGTAAATTTAAGTCTTTGTTTATTATTCATCTATAATTCACAAACTAGAATAATTTAGCATCAAATTTCAAAGACATTGAATCCTATTCTAACAAACAAATCACTGCCAGGAGTACTGTGAGCCTCACCGTCATCAATTTCCTGTATGAGGGCCTCTTCTTCAGTTGATGAAGGGGCAACAACTCTTGCCTTAAGTTTTCCTTTAGCGGCTCCATTAAAGTTGACAACAAATGCTGCTGGTTTACCAACCTGGCAATTAACAAAACCAGAAATTAAAAAATATATATTACATGTTATGTGAACTTAACATCTTACACATACTTGTTAGTGATAGCAAAGTCCTACATGTTAAAAGCATGTAAAGCAGATAGGATAATGGACACAAATGACATAAAACAGACACAATTGTCAGGATACCATTTTATTTTATAGCCTCATACAAGCATTAAAGATTTATTAAACATAATACTTATCTGCTACTTTCCCAAGTTATTAATATTTTCTGTACACTGAGCCTTTTACAGTATTTCATCCTTAAAACAAGAAATGACTAGGGAATAATTGGTGCGAACCATTTTATTTTAATTGTCATAAAGCCGAAAGATTTGGCCTCCAGGTGCTGTTTTTTATCCAATTTTTAAAATGTACAGTGCACAACTAAGCCTTTTTCATTATTGTCAAATTTCATAAAGATCCCTTCAGTACTCTTGGTGCAGGGATAAAAATCCTTAGCTGTCAAAATCCAAGATGTCCTCCAGGCAGCCATTTTGTTATCCAATCCAACCCCCACCCACCCCCCTCTGAAAATGAACAGTGCACAACTAGACCTGAAGGTGAATCTACAAAGTCATTCATACTTTCATAAAAACCCCGATCAAAACTTTTAGCTGCAAAAATAGTGATGTCAATTGGCACTGTGAAAATCCAATATGGTCACCAGGCCAACTGTCCTGAAAATGAATAGTGCAAAACTAGACCTCAAAGAGGACCTAAATTTCGAATTTCATAAAGATCCCATCAGTACTTTCTGCAAAATAGTGATAACAAACTTTTACTGTGAAAATCCAATATGGTCACCAGGCAGCGATTTTGTGATAGTGCAAAACTAGACTTCAAAATGTACCTGGTTTACAATTTCATAAAGATCCCATCAGAACCTATGTCAAATTTCATAAAGACCCCTTCACTATCAAAATCCAAGATGGCCACCTGGCAGCGATTTTGTGATCTGACCCTCTTGAAAATGTATGGTGCACAACTAGAACTCAAGCAGAACCTATGTCAAATTTCATAAAGACCCCTTCACTATCAAAATCCAAGATGGCCACCTGGCAGCCATTTTGTGATCTGACCCTTCTGAAAATGTACAGTGCACAAATAGACCTCAAGGAGAACTTATATGCCAAATTTCATTAAGATCCCTTCAGTACTTTAAGAGAAATAGTGATAACAAAAGTTGTTTAGGGATGGATGAAGGGCCACGGACGCAGGGAGATATGAATAGCCCACGATCTAAGGTGGGCTAATTAAAATTTTGTTATTGAAAGCATAATTACATGTCATGAATTTCTTCAAATCAATTTAAGTTTAGAGCCAAATATTCAGGTGTATACTGACTTACCTGTAATCCTTTCTGTTGTAGAGCAGCTACTGACAGTTTACGAGCATCACCAATCGATGGCGTTACATTGACCTTAAATGGAGATTCAGGAATATGCTCGTCATTGAATTTAACAGAGACAAGGTATTCTCCGGGCTCTGTGACAACATATGTCACACCACAGGATCCGTCCTTCCTGTCATCAAAATCAAGTTCGGCCTTTGATGGACCTTCTACTGCTATAGATAAACCTCCAGCACCAGCTTCACGTGTGTAAATGTTAAAGTCACCTACAAACATTTAAATAGAGTTTTATATCATAATATGAGACCATATCAGACAAGCCAAATCCCATATATGAAAGAAACAACATGAAGCAGAATTCAAAATATCAACAATTGACATTCCCTTAAAAAAACAGAAAAATACATGTGTCTTACATGTAATGAAAAAATTGAATCCAGATACATATATTCATAAACATTCACATATTTAATTTTTAATCCACCTATTGAGGTACATGTTGCTCTAATATACACATATTATCTGATTAAAAGTGGAAAATTAAAGTCATAAAAAGAAAAATAACTCCTTACATTAGAAACATGAAAAATATAATATCTTACATGGCTGGTTGACTTCTCCTTTTTCTAAACCTGGTCCAGCGGCATGAACTTTGTGTGAACCACCTCCAGTTATTGGGCCAACAGTGAATTCGAATGGGCTACCTGTATAATGAATGTAAGAAAATTGAATGAATACAGCATGCCAAATAATTTCATATCAGAAAAATGTGTCACACCAGTTTTCTAGGATTTTTATTATTGGTAGTTTCAGATTTCTTTGTCTCACCCTAGATTAAGTATTACCAGTACTTTCAGATTTCTTTGTCTAACCCTAGGTTAGGTATTATAAGTACTTTCAGATTTCTTTGTCTCACCCTAGGAAGAGTATTACTGGTAGTTTAAGATTTCTTTGTCTCACCCTAGGTTGAGTATTAACAGTACTTTCAGATTTCTTTGTCACACCCTAGTTTGAGTATTACTGGTAGTTTAAGATTTCTTTGTCTCACTCTAGGTTGAGTATTACCAGTACTTTCAGATTTCTTTGTCTCACCCTAGGTTAAGTATTACCAATACTTTCAGATTTCTTTGTCTCACCCTAGGTTAAGTATTACCAATACTTTCAGATTTTTTTGTCTCACCCCTAGGTAGTTTAAGATTTCTTTGTTACCAATATTACTGGTAGTTTCAGATTTCTTTGGAGCCGGTGGCTCAGTCAGCGCGCTCCTATCGTTAAGTGAGTTTCCCGCCCACATACTTTCAGACATTTCTTTGTCCCGTGTCACCCTAGGTGTTAAAGTACTGCTACCGTAATACTTTCAGATTTCTTTGTCTCACCCTGAGTGAAATATTCTTGAGTGGGAGTTAAACAACAATTAGCAATCACTTAGGTTAGTATTTTTTTGTCTTTGTCACACCCTAGTTTTGATTACCAATACTTTCAGTTTTTTTTGTCTCACCCTAGGTTGATACAGCTCATGCTATTGTTATTTACACAAATTAAAGTGCAAGGTTTTCAGCTACACAATGTCAAAGGAGACCTTGGTTTCAATGACTCCTATGAAACATCTATAATTTTAAACTCCTATGATGAGCCAGGCCTCAAAATCCTCTCTCATTAAGGCTGTTTACAGTGTTTATCAAATATATGCACACCTATTTTTTTTCTCTCAACAAAAACGTTGCATTTACCTGGAATATGCATGTCTTTGTGCTTGACACAGACAGTGTGTACACCCATCTCCTTCGGTACAAATTTGATGCTGTAATGGTTATCATCTAAGCTGATGATGTCACAGAGTTCTGTAACACCAGATGGACTGGTTACTGATGCTGTCATGTCGAATGGACTGGTTCCTGTAAAAGGTTTGTTATCATATCAATCATCAGATACAAGGTATATATACAAAGCAGTCAATGTTCAATGAAAAAGTTGTTGTAAGAACACATACGTCATTTCTAACAATTACCAAATTTGATAAACTACAAGTAGTTAACCCAAATCTGATTTTTCAAAAATCAATTGATTAAAATCTATTTCAGGCCAATTACCCTAATACTAATATCTTATGTAAACACTAAAATAAATAGCAATTTTTGATGATAAAATAAAATAAAGACAAATTACCTCCCTTGGAATATATATACATATATCTCATACAATTGTATACAAAATTTTAAAAAGTACTCGATACAAGTTTGATAAACAATTGGATACAAAATGCTGGTAAGCTGCTAAGAACCAAATTTATAATCAAATTTTGTTGACAGGCAATTAATTAAAGACTTTCCAGTAACCTAAGTGAAAGGAACACATTTTCAAATCACAAAGTTCAGTTTTATATTTTCTCAATAACATGTGTCACGAAGGAGTGACCAGTGAATTTTATCATAAAAAAATTAAAAGGTATTCATTTTATAATAATCTGAAAAAGAAAAAAGTCCATCTCTAAAATGAAACAGAAGAAATAAAAGCATGCCCATGGTGATTGTACTGATCTTACAGTAACCAATTCAATAATAGAAATACCAGTCTAGAAATCACCGTGGTATCAAGATCTAATAACTAATGAAACTACAACATTCCAATATCACACTTGTTGGATCCACAATAAACAGGGTCAGAAAAAAATAGAAAGACAATCAAACTTAAAAATCAGGGAAACAATCAGGACAAAAAACAAAAGAGTAATTCAAAGGTTATCACATCTTGGTGATTCATTCCATCAAATTTAAAGAACACAATGGATACAGGTAGACTGAAGCTAGAGTCATTTAAACTGTAAAACTGTTTTTGTTTCGGGATAGGTCTATGTCGGTTGGAAGGAGGCAATATTTGGGAAAAGTATCTTTATTCTTTTTTTTCTTTCTTTTAAAGTCACAAAAATTACAGGTAAAACACACGAATGTAAAAACAGGAGTCAACACTAATGATGGTTTTGCAAACTGTTTTCATGGCAACCATAATTTACCTGACACTGTTGTTTGTGTCTGGATCTGAAGGCTAGCCATTCTAGCCAGGAATGATACTAAAAATAGATCAAGATTTGTGGTTTTATGTCTAAATCAGGCAAATCTAATTAGAGTAAAATATACCAATCCCCTACTCATCTACTCATTTGACTTATATCATAGATGTAGAATTACTTGTATCATTGCTGTGATAATTCCACTCTCCATTTTAAGGGAGACATGTATGAAACAGGTCAAAGTAACAAAGTGTTAATCAGTATTTAATAGTAAGTTGTAAACATGTCCAGTGTTTAGTAGTAAGTTGTAAACATGTCCAGTGTTTAGTAGTAAGTTGTAAACATGTCCAGTGTTTAGTAGTAAGTTGTAAACATGTCCAGTGTTTAGTAGTAAGTTGTAAACATGTCCAGTGTTTAATAGTAACTTGTAAACATGTCCAGTGTTTAGTAGTAACTTGTAAACATGTATAGTGTTTAGTAGTAACTTGTAAACATGTCCAGTGTTTAATAGTAACTTGTAAACATGTCCAGTGTTTAGAAGTAACTTGTAAACATGCCCAGTGTTTAAGAGTAACTTGTAAACATGTATAGTGTTTAATAGTAACTTGTAAACATGTCCAGTGTTGAAGAGTAACTTGTAAACATGTCCAGTTTTAATGGTAACTTGTAAACATGTCCAGTGTTTAATAGTAACTTGTAAACATGTCCATTGTTTAATAATAACTTGTAAACATGTCCAGTGTTGAAGAGTAACTTGTAAACATGTCCAGTGTTTAATGGTAACTTGTAAACATGTCCAGTGTTGAAGAGTAACTTGTAAACATGTCCAGTGTTTAATGGTAACTTGTAAACATGTCCAGTGTTTAATGGTAACTTGTAAACATGTATAGTGTTGAAGAGTAACTTGTAAACATGTCCAGTGTTTAGTAGTAACTTGTAAACATGTACAGTGTTTAAGAGTAACTTGTAAACATGTATAGTGTTTAATAGTAACTTGTAAACATGTCCAGCGTTGAAGAGTAACTTGTAAACATGTCCAGTGTTTAATAGTTACTTATAAACATGTCCAGTGTTTAATGGTAACTTGTAAACATGTCCAGTGTTTAATAATAACTTGTAAACATGTCCAGTGTTTAATAGTAACTTGTAAACATGTTTAGTGTTAATGATACCTTGTAAACATGTATGGTGTTTAATAATTACATATCTTGAAGTTATGTCTGATGTTTAAGTGTAAATTCTTGTAAACATATTAAGTGTTTAACAGCAGATTATTCGTGACAAAATCTTACCAGGAATTTTCAGGCTAAGTTCACATTGGCTACCAATATGTGTGATGTCAGCAGCCTCTCTGTGGCGAGTAATTCTTTCTGTAACTCTAGATGATGGTTCACCACCGACCTTGACATTGAAGGGACTTCCTATAGGACAAGATAATAATAATTCACAGATTGTACAAGATAACATTGATTTCTGCTGTTTAAGTCTCATTTTTCAAAAGAACTTTGAGGAAAATTATTCCTCTTAACTTTATAAGCCATTGAAATAAAGTAGACATACCTGGAACATGTTCATCGGCAAACTTAATATTGATGATGTAATTTCCTGGTTCTGTAGGTTTGTATGTGACACGACAAGAGCCATCTTCATTATCTAAACATTCAATATCTGCTTTGCTGGGTCCTTCAATAGAAAGGCTCAAACCTCCATACCCTAAAAAGAAATCAGATTGTATAAACTCTAAACAGAAATGATAGACAAATCTATCAATAATTATTTATTGGTGTGTAAGATCTTTCAAAGACAATAAAAACTTGTTGGAGTGATAAACGCTACGCTATGGATATTTTGTACAGTACAGTCCGAGTTCCCTATGCTATGGATATTTTGTACAGTACAGTCAGAGTCCCCTATGCCAGAGTTCCCTACGCTATGGATAATTTGTACAGTGCAGTCAGAGTTCCCTACGACAGAGTTCCCTACGCTATGGATATTTTGTACAGTGCAGTCAGAGTTCCCTACGCTATGGATATTTTGTACAGTCCAGTCGGAGTTCCCTACATCAGAGTTCCCTATGCTATGGATATTTTGTACAGTCCAGTCGGAGTTCCCTACGTCAGAGTTCCCTACGCTATGGATATTTTGTATAGTACAGTGATAATTTCCTATTCTGGAGTAGCTTCATACTAAATTCACAGAGAATTGACCCTATTTATGTGTTTAGCAATGGCTTATAATAAATACCCTTAGTGACGTAAATCAAATATTGAAATGTTACATACCTGCATCCCGAGTATCTACCATAAATTCATTAATTTCATTAGCCATGGCTGTCTCAAGTCCTGGTCCTGCAACCTTGACCTTGCTGGCATTACCCAACTCTGTTTCTCCAACTGTGATCTTGAATGGACTTCCATTGATATGTTGCCCATTTCTGAATACATTTACTAAATGCTCTCCAACCTCATGTGGTGTAAATGAAATTCCTGGAAAAAAATTATACACTGTAACAGATCTTGAAAATTCAAGGTAATTAAGGTGACCTTGTGTCTTTAATCTTTAAAATTAAGTGTGTTTCTGGCATCATGTTCATAATGAAATCTACAAGACAGTTCATGTCAAACACCAGTTATCCAAACTCTTACAGGGACAAAGTGCTTTCCAGTTGCATTGATTTTCAACTTTAACTCATTCAGCCCTAAAGACACATTTGGACTGGTCTAAATCACTGATCTACAGAAGAATCCATTGTTTTTTTCAGGGGCTCAGGAGTTAAAAATGTGTGGGGAAAAGTGGACATTTGTCTGTACAACTGAAAAATAGATAGAGAATGATTATTAATATTATATATAAAAGATCAATATTCTGTTGACATCATAGATATTTTCAATCATGTCCTTAGAATCTTACACATTACACATCTTAATTTCTCACCTAAATGACCATTAGCTAAACGTTTAAGCAGACATGGTTCCTCTAGACCTGATGGTCTCTTGATTGTGGCAGTGAGGCTTGTAATGTCTTGTTCTGTGACCTTCAGGGACACTTCACTGCTACGGCCAATCTGTGCCTTCCTGCGGGGCTCTCCTCCTGTAGCTATATGTAGATAAAAATTATCTATATTAAAAATATGTTTATTTAGTGGTGCAACGATATACCGTGGGACTGCTTAACGTGGTATATATGGCACGGTTCGGTTCAAGGTTCATTTTTTCATGTTCACAATATGCCAACAGTACATTCTGGATTTTGTTCTATTCCAGATTCACTGTCAGACTTCAGTTTTGAAACTTAGAGATAAACTCAAAACAAAAATGGCTGCCCCTCTCAAGAATGGTCTGCCTTCAATGTTTAAATCAGTAATTTCAAAGCATTATTGCTTAGGAGTGGTAGAGAAATACAGCGATATGTTAGATAAAATCACTGTTTGTCTTCCCACTGTTATTTTAAGTGATATATAAATCAGGCAGCACAACGAACATGGTCACTCACTTTAAATGCCATCATGTAGTAACCAAGCCATAGCCATAGGGCTAACTGGGTAACTGCCTGCACTCAAAAAGAGAAACAGGTCCCAGTATACACTCGCACATCTCACAAGTACCAGAGGACAAGGTAATGGACAAATAAGTTTACAGAGGGCCTTTAAACCTTAAATGCAAAAAAATTCCCCCCTGTTCAAAATCAATTTCAAGATCAATTACAAACTTTTTGGTGCTTGATATGAGACCATTTTCTCAAGTAGAGTTGGGTGCTTTTTAAGCAGTGATAAATAATTGTTGCAAAGATGCATATTCTTGTTTTGTTTTCATTTTTTTCCAGTGGCAGAATTTGTTTCTTTTTTTATTTTTGTTCGGATTTCAGAATAATCTGGTAAAATATAATGTATTGCGATACCTATCATATCAAGAGCAAAATATTGTGATGCGTATCGTTGTTAAGAGAAGAGTATCGTTGCAACCCCATGTTTATTATACACGGATTTGGAAATAAAATACTGAAGGTTTATCATGATTCAAATGTATATCACCATTACACAATAACTTCAATCAACGTGCCAGTGATATCAGTTGATCATATTACAATAATGAAATAGGTCTATATTATTGATATACAAGCTAGCTGAATACATTAGAAACTATATATCACATCTGCTGATAGTGTTTTGACAGATGGTTGCATTTCAATAATTGGTCAATTTTGTGCTACTATCCTATGATGGAGTTGACCTGTGACTTTTATATGAAATACTGTCCCTATTTTATGTAAAGTACACACTTTAACTACCAGTTATTACTTTAAAACAGAAGTACATTTTACAACACTTTCAGCCATGAACCAGAGACCATAAATACTTACGTGATATTTTGGCAGTGAATGGTGAACCAGAGATGTGTTGATCAGAAAATTTAACAGTTATGTTGTATTCTCCTGGAGCTGTGGGTATGTAGCTTACAGTGCAAGTACCATCACCATTGTCAACACATTTAATTTCTGTCTTAGATGGACCTTCAATGGCCAGGGACAAACCACCTATAAAAGAGTAAATCCATACATTATAAACCAAAAATACTGAAATCCATATACTATAAACCAAATATACTAAAATCCATACACTATAAACCAAAAATACTAAAATCCATACATTATAAACCAAAAATACTAAAAGCTATCTAATATGACAAGTTCTATGCAGCTACACATTCCTAAAACATCAGTTCAATATTAGTGTTATAAAAAAAACGAAAATAAGTCTTGGTATATTTCAGACATCTCTGATGACCAAAAGAAGTAGATTCACACCTCTGGAGAGGTAGCATTCTGCATCACATTTTTGTGGCATTTCAGTGACTATATTTTATCCAAAATATATAAAATATAATTATACAATAATAATGATAAAAATGCCAGTTAGCAATAGATTTTATTGGTGTTCTTTACAATTAGCCTATGTGGCTGTTTTGAGACTTTAAATGGTATCATTGCTTGGAATAGACTGGTAACAGTATTCATCTTTGTTGATTTTCAGTCACTGTCATTTGTTGATTTCAAATTGTCCATTACAAAATGCAAAGTGTTCCCCTATTTAACAAACTCCTACATTTCCATTCAGTCATTATTGAAGGAAAATTACTATCTTCTTTGTTTTGGGAGGCACTGTTGTAAACATCTTTAAAACAAATGTAATTCCTAAAATGTACTTCATGATCAAAGTCTCAGATACCAAGGTATAAATCACTAGGATGTCCAGGATATAGGTACAAATCTGGTAAAAATAATGGACAAAAACGGACCTCTTAAAGTCAAGAGGTGGGATCGGGTGCCATGGAGTAGTAAGCATCCCCTGTTGACCGGTCACAACGACCACGAGTCCTCAGTCAAATCAAAATGAACAAATCCTAATCATAATTAATACAGACATCTCAACAAGCACCATTGAACAGGTAACTCAACATTTCACTTTGTGAAACAGAGTAGTCACAAACAAGACTATTATAGTGACCGTAAAATTTGTGGAACGTTGACATACAACACGGTTTTCAGTAACCCTGTGTCAATAATTTGTCAGTGAGTAGTTTACCTCTGCATATGAAATGTTCTTATGATGAACACGCCCTGGCATATCGGATCATTTGTGAAATATAAACTCCATATGTGGGTGATTGTGGGATATTACTACTTAAATGTGGAAATTGATTATGAGTTAATCATAAACAGATGCAGCTCCCTCCAAGCCAAATATTAAAACAGAGGAAATTATTGGTTTTTGGTAGAAATGTCAAGAAATTGAAAGATTTGGAGAGCAAAGCACTAAGTGGAAGATTGATCTAAAAAGTGGTAGACTACCACCAAAGAAATAGTGCAAACCTGACCGTCAAAAGTAGAGGGCTACATCTCAATATTCAAACAGAAAACAAAATCAGCTAAAAATACTAATTAATATCCTCCTAAAGTATAGAAAAAGATAACATGAAACATGATCAATGGAAAAGTCTAAATCATTCTGATATTCCCTGAAAATCTAAACCTGACATTCACAAATTTATATAATGTAATCATCTAGAAAACAGAAATAAAACTAGCCTGCTCCGGCATCTTTGGTTACTATGGTGAATTCAGCAGGCTCATTGACAATACCATGACACAATCCAGGTCCATATGCAGTCACATGACCACTGTTTACAGCATCGACATGGAATTTGAATGGACTTCCTGTAAATACAGAATTTTGTAAATTAACAATCTTATTGTAACATTCTTTCATGACCCAACCTACAAATTTTACGTATATGTTAAGTATACCACACACACACACACACACACATACACATACACATACACATATATATATATATATATATATATATATATATATATATATAAACAACAAATAAAGTAATCTGGTTTTTTATCACTGTAGAAAAACTCATCTGATTCGATCATTACCAATATTTCAAACCATATTCTATTTATGCTATAAATTTCAATGAAAATACAAACATCTCCAAATACATGTAAAAACAGACATAAAATTCCAAGGAATTCTATTTTTCTGTGCAAAATTCAACGATGGTGATGGTACTTTAGTTCAACATACAAAGTACAGGTTTTATAAATTCCAAAAAAGTGATGTAAAATTCCATGAATGCCTGTACCATGATTCATCATTAAAACATTAAAGAAAGCCTTGAAAAAACAAAATCACCAATAGAACTCCTAGTGAATGTGTATTGCCGACTTTTTCGTGTTATCTCCATACCAGCTTTTTACTAAATAATGCGGCAGACAAAGGAAGGACACAATAGTTTTATACATGTGAGGGTTCTTATCAGATCAATACAAGGAAAGTGTTTCTTGTTATCAGGTGTCTGAGGTGCTTTCGGATTTTGGCAAATGTAAAGCAGCATTATCTCTTCAATATAATGATACAGTATAGATATTCAGGCTGGGAACTTGCAATTAACCCCCCAAGAGATCCACATGAGCCAAAAAATATGGTTGTGATAAAACATATTTCAAATCTATAATTGGCATCAAGATTTGACATTGCTAAGCCGGCATAGAAGCTATTTATAGTTACATGTACAGCAAATAAAAGAAGAGGATACTGGATATAATATTCTGCTTCATGTATTCAATGGACATGTATATTGGACAAATATTGTTTTAGTTTTAAAAGTCATTAAAATTTAGTGATAAGTACCTAAATAAGAGCAAGAATCAATGACATGTGGGTACCAAGTTAGATAATTAGAACTGGTAGAACATTTTCTTAAGATTCATACATAAAGATGACTAATATCTAACACAATTTACAACCAGCTGAAACTTAAACCAAATCCAAGACAGACTGAATAACACACAGATTTATGTTTCTAAGGAATATTGACTCATCAAACCCCACGATAAATTGTGCATTCTCCCAAAGAACTACATGTATAAGAATGGCAAGTGCAGGTGTGTCTTAAGTTATAGCAAGGATCTTAATCGTGTCAACAAGGAACCCTGAATGCCTGTCTTGTAGAATGGGAAGCAATATATCTGGAAATTATATGGTCAAGGTTGTCTATCGAAGTAAAAACTGGAGGTAATAGGAATGTGATGTAATCATGTTCTACCGTTATGTAAAGTTACAACATGAAGCTATCAAATGTTCTCAAAAGAGCTGAACGCAACAGCTGCAACAAATTCTTGACCTCAACTGACAGACAGACATCACCATTTGTCTAATATTTGCTTATATCTATTTATGTTTAACAGTTTCCTATTTAAGTAAAACTGCATAAGGGTCATGTCTTATTTTTTTCAATCACTTGGCAGTTTAATATCAAATGAAGAGTTACAGATAAACTTATGCAGCTAGCGAGATCACTGTATTATCACCAGAAAGGAATCCACACTTGTTTTTCTCAAAAATATGCATGATTTATTAATAAAGGATGAAAATAGCATTTTCAGATAAGAGCTATTTATTATAAAGACAACACAATAAAAGTGTGGTGCAAGAATGCATGCAACACTACAAAAGGTCTACCACAAAATATCTACCACATTACTGAGACTTCAGTGAACCAACTACAAAATCTGACATGATTAACCTTAACAGTTAAACTCTGGAAACATGGTTTTAAATTCTTTAATATGCGAGCTCTGTATTGTAAAAATATTTCATCTGGAGGCAAGTCCAATAATTACAGAGCCCTATAACAGTCAAGAGTTTTCCAGTGTGTACCGTGGGCTTCAAAAAAGATTACTGACAGTACCAGAATTCCTAGAAAACATGGCTGCCATAAATGTCTAATCTGACTGGCTGAACTATACACATGGTTGAGTAGAATGGGTTTGTTGACAGCCCGATCATGTAATGGTCGGATTAGTAACAGCCTGGATATGACGGCTTACCAACATCTTAATGTTCCAATAAAACAACGTGAAATATGCCTTACCTATGATTTAGCAACAATTTTAGCATGATTTTAAGTGAGTAAAGTGAGTACTTTATGGTAAGGGGGTAGAAAACCAGCTGTACATACAAAGCATGTGGTTTTCCTAACCCAATGCATTTAATGTTACATTACGACATTACAAAGCCAATGATAAAGCTGCACTCTCTTCAAGGCAATGCCTAAGTACATACATATCATGTATCACTAGCCTGACTATTGATATTCAGGGACAGACGTCAGAGAAATGTTCAGCTGATTTAACAAATATCAATTCACATCATTGTTTCTGCAGCATAATACTAATAGGCCTTTCGATAGCACTTTGGTGTGGTAATTTGGAGTTATTTGGGGACACAAACTTTTTCATAGAAACATTGGATTTAAGTTGCTTTGAAAGGTCAATATGTTGTTTACTTTGAGTTTGAATGTGTCAGTGACTATCTTTACGACCAGCATGACTATTGGACACGGTAGTCAGTACAGCTACGATAAAGTCAATGGTATAAACGCTGCAATACACCATGATATATCCCTTTTCCGATGGGCCAAGGCACTGCCATGTTGAACAACAGAAGTCTTAGTTATTTTATTATCTTTTGCCAACACACTGATCAGGGTCAGGAACCTATTTATTTTCAATGATATTCCTATTTTCGTCTGCAGTAAATGTCGCCATAACTGTCAGGTCAATATATATATATCAGGTCTTCTAAACACTTTACATGAATAGAAGTATAACCATGAAAGTGTCTTGTTAACACAGAGTTACTAAACTTGGACTAAAATAACTAACTAAACAAATATTCTTGTATGGATTTTATGGATCCGTGTTTTTATGACCTCAATCCGTACTCTGTATTTTTGCCACGCCTCTAAACATCACTTTATACAGATCAGAACTAATATATCAACACTTGACTAACTACCACAAACCATATTACCTTCCATGTCTCTATCACCCGGATCAACTCCAGTAAAAGAAATTGGTGAAGAAACTTTCATTTTTGCAACCTCACATTAAGTTCCTCAACACATTATGACTTCAAATCTGATAATTCAAACAATAACCACATTTCTACACAGGATCTACAATTTTACATTATTATATCCTCTGCACCTCCCTATGCCCTATTCCTGTATGAAGACAACCTCAAGCTAAACTGATTTTACAGTGTACCATCAACTCCAGCTTTAACTATACTGATTACATAGCTTACTGTCAACTTCAGCTTTAACTAACCTGATTATATAACTTCCTATCAACTTCAGCTTTAACTATACTGATTACATAGCTTACTGTCAACTTCAGCTTTAACTATACTGATTACATAGCTTACTGTCAAGTTCAGCTTTAACTAACCTGATTATATAACTTCCTATCAACTCCAGCTTTAACTAACCTGATTACATAACTTACTGTCAACTTCAGCTTTAACTAACCTGATTATATAACTTCCTATCAACTCCAGCTTTAACTAAACTGATTACATAACTTACCATCAACTCCAGCTTTTAACTAAACTGATTCCATACCTTCCTATCAACTCCAGCCTTAACTAAACTGATTACATAACTTACCATCAATGTCATCATTGTTGTATTTGACAAACAATTCATGCAGTCCTGTTTCTGTGGGCTGATATCTGATAGTAACAGTACCATCTTTGTTGTCCTGTATTTTGGGATAGGCTTTCTTTCCTGATGGCATTTTTATGAATGCTACAATGATATAACAAAATAAGCATTTTAATATATTACAAAAAATGACAATACAATGTATGACATCATCTATACTGACAGGGGACCAATTCTCTCCACACTTGTGAAATCTATGCTACCTGTTCTTCTTGAAGTAAAAAGTTTTTAAATGTGACCCTATGTTTGTATGTATGGTGATGTTTTTTAGAGTCCATGTATGTTGATATCTGACAGATGTATGTCAAAGGTTTTTTAGAATCCATGAATGTTGATATCTGACAGATGTATGTCAAAGGTTTTTTAGAGTCCATGTATGTTGATATCTGACAGATGTATGTCAAAGGTTTTTTAGAATCCATGTATGTTGATATCTGACAAATGTATGTCAAAGGTTTTTTAGAGTCCATGTATGTTGATATCTGACAGATGTATGTCAAAGGTTTTTTAGAATCCATGTATGTTGATATCTGACAGATGTATGTCAAAGGTTTTTTAGAATCCATGAATGTTGATATGTGACAGATGTATGTCAAAGGTTTTTTAGAATCCATGTATGTTGATATCTGACAGATGTATGTCAAAGGTTTTTTAGAATCCATGAATGTTGATATCTGACAGATGTATGTCAAAGGTTTTTTAGAATCCATGTATGAGCACAAAAGATGGGAGAAAATTGTCCATCATCCATTACACACCATTTTTTGAGGATACAATACCATTTCTTATCAATGTTATAAATAACTTGTTTTTGCATCATTTAAAAGTTTGAGTTCGATTTTTGTTGTTTCATTTACAAAGGGAATGGTGTTTCAAAATTGAAAATTTAATTCTATGGTTCTATTTTCAGAATTTTTCATGAGATAATTACATTTTGAGTATTTAAGGAGAGAGAAAGCAAGTGATTATTTTATATATCATGTCCACAGGTTGCTTTGCAAAAAGTTTGTTGATGAAATAATTAATTTACCTAGTAACAAAAGACTACATTTTCACTTCATCTATAAAAAGAGAATTTTTCATTCTGGTATTTTTATTTCTTAAAACCCTCTAACTATAATAATCAACATGTCAACCTTTTCAAACTCTCAATACAGCACTATACCATCATTTAGCCCTCCCCAACTCTGACATCATATCTAGGTAAAGACTTCTTACCTTTGCTAGGAGGCTTTGAACATTGTCATGTTTCAAGTTTTTAGGTAATAACACCTACCCATCATCCCCTCCCCTGCAGTATAGAATTATGATGCTTACTCAAAACCTATCATCTGCAGCATATGAACAAATCAATAGCTACACAACTAACTGATATAAAGCTGGCTTCTTTATGGATATTTCTGTTGGGTCTTTGGGCACTCACCTGATACAAAATTAAAGATAGGTCCTACTGGTAAACGAATATCTACAGGTGCAAATAATCCAGCCCCTGGAGCACCGGCATGTACAGCATCCACAGTGTCCTGAGTGATGAGCTCTTCTGTTCCACCAACCTGTCAACAACGACAAAAAAAAAGGAGATGAATCCTTCATCTAACTAACAGGAAGTTACTGCAAATACTGCTGACCTGCCAATACAAATACTTTGTTTGGGATTATCCCAAATCATTTAACTAGCAAACCCATTAGTACACAAACTTAACCATTCCAAAACAATGTTCATGACCTGCCAATGAATGACATCTGCTACTGACGACTATTAAGATTCAGAAAACACGATTCAGTATTTAGAATTGTGCAAGTCAACTAATTAAGAACAGATCATGCAGATGTTTCATAAAACGAGCAAAATTAATCACAGCAAATAAACTTTTGAAGATTTCTGAAGTTCAAAGATAACCCAAAATAAAGGTTACATGCCAAGACTTTGTACTCTCAAATGTAGAACACAAAATAAAAAGCAGTTTTTAACCTTTTCATAGTTGTAAAGCCTCTAAAATGGTCTTTCATATTTCACCCACTTCCTTTTTGTTAAAAGAAAATAAACCAAGTTAAAAAAAAATCTTCGCACTTCAGCTTGCATCTATGTCTACTTAAGACAAGCAATGATAAGCTTACATCATCTGCATCTCTTATCAAGATATAAACTTCAAGAATCCCGACAGCTGCTCTAAACATCTTATCTGACAATGTTTTCAAGACAGCGTAAACATATCTAAAAAAATAACTTTCAGCAACTTTCATCAGACGAATTATTTGAATTATTCGGCAGCATCTACATGTCAACATATTTCACATTATAACAGTGATAAGTTCTGTCACTGTAATATTAAACTTTAAAACCCCCATCTTATATATATTTACAGTTTATCGATAACATTTTACATTAAGTTATTAGATTTGTACTGTAAATACTGTTGTATTTTCAAGTTCTGTTTTACACCAAAAAAATGTTAACCCTTCAGACCTTAATAGATTGGTCTAAAATACCAGACGAAAACATCTGATTTAGACAAGGGTACTACAAAGTTACACATACCGAGACAACATGAGATGGCTCAGTTGTATGGTACTGGCCTTTGATGTCAAAGATTGACAGATTGACACCTGATCTAGGTTATACCTCAAAATCAGGAATTATCCATGTTTGCTCAGATATTATATAAAATGTGATCTTATGAAGCATAAAACTATTGACCAAATCAACAGTAAATTATGTAATTTACCAAACATAGTGATTGGTAAAACATTTTAAAGAAATGTGATGTAGTGTGTAGTGTTGAGCAATGTGATAATTATGGTATAGCCAGATTAATTTGTTTATGCAACTAAAAAATTACCTGTAGATTTTATTATTCCAATCAAATGTTATTATTACAATTGTTATTAACATACCTGTGTTAGTTATATTATAACTTACCTCTGAATCCAGATAGTTTTCATATTCCTCGGGACTAACAGCCTACGGAGAATATACACAAAACAGAAACTGTTAGTAAGCATTCAGCATGCAAGCCATGCACAAAATGCAGGCAAAGATATCACTAAGATGTACCAATATAAGTACGAAAGTATGGACTATTCATAATCTGCTCAATGATGAGGGAAATGATGAGAAAATCTTCTACACAGGTAAAAATTATCTCTTTGTGTCATCACTGACACAGGTATTGTTGACAATTCATAGCAAATAATAGGATTGGAATTATACAAAATTTGAAATAACATTTTGCAAAAATACAAGAACCACCAAGTAATTGAGACAGATGTTTTACTTTTCCTTCAACATTGTTCCTAACAACTGCTTTCATGGTAAACGTATGCACAATTGCAGTTGAAATTTGACGTATGAATATTGGCTCATCTTTATTAAACTTCCTAAATTCTGGTACAAATATAATGATTCACTTCACAGCATGTAGCCAAACAGTGCTAAAAGTCTCAGATTTATTTTCAATTGTCTGAAATAATGCTTCATATTAAAGATATTTGAATAATAAAAATCTTAATATAATTTTGTTTTCAGAACTTTTATTAACGGAGATCTACTTTGTTTGTGAAATCTACATTAGAGCAAAAATGAATCACTTTCAAAGAAAAGTTTTGAGACTTGTAATAGAGGAAATTTCACTACAATGTTATGTCCTTCAAAATGAAATCTTTTCAGTGGCTATCATCATATCCCCTGCTGCAATCACAGGTATGTCTGTATTATGTACTTTTTTGATAGAAAAAATGAATACCATATGCACATATGAAACTACTAACATGATTGTGTACATGTTAATATGTATTTTACATGTGTTTGAGATAATAAGTTACCAGTAACTTTGCCTTGCCCAGTATTGAATTACATGACATCCCTGTACCATACCCCTAAATGTCACTGTGATGCATTTCCACACCAAAGACATACTAATACCTATAAATAGGCAAGTGATCTGCTTTTCTCTGTTATTTCTACCCATTTTGCCTCTGTAGGCTCATACAAAGAATCACCTCAGAAAGTCTAATAATCAGATTCCTAACTGTATACCAATTTTTTCCCATTTATCTTTTAATATTTATCTGTTTTTAACCATCATTATTTTATTTTCATTTAAAATACCTTGAAAAAGACTTTCGTAATTACTACATTTCTTTGTTTCTATGGTAAACAAAATAATATGACTACACATATTTACAGATAATACAGTTGGGGTTCAAACACTTAACACTCAGAAACCTTAGAACTATCAACAAACAAACCTCAGAACTATTTACAGACAAATCCCAAAACTATTAACATCCAACCAATAAAACTATCAGAACCATTAACAGTCAAACATCAGAACCATTAACAGCCAAACATCAGAACTACTAACAGCCAAACATCAGAACCATTAACAGCCAAACCTCAGAACTATCAACAGCCAAACATCAGAACTATTAACAGCCAATCATCAGAACTACTAACAGCCAATCATCAGAACCATTAACAGCCAAACATCAGAACTATCAACAGCCAAACATCAGAACCATTAACAGCCAAGCATCAGAACTACTAACAGCCAAACATCAGAACCATTAACAACCAAGCATCAGAACTATTAACAGCCAAACATCAGAACCATTAACAGCCAAACATCAGAACTATCAACAGCCAAACATCAGAACCATTAACAGCCAAACATTAGACCTATCAACAGCCACACCTCAGAACTACATGTATTAACAACCAAATCTTCAGTCTTTTTACATTTACACATAAATCATGTATATCAAATTATAAATAGTTGAATTGAAATAAACAACAATGTTGAAATGAAATAAAAATTACTTTGGGGAAGGACAAAAACGGAAATGAATTGGGCTATGCCATCAATGTTCAACAACATAAAGTAATGTTCTGCTACCAGACGAACTGCAATACAAAAGGTGGAACCAAACCAGTAATATTTTATCAACTTTGGAACTACTAGTAACACCATGATGGGCATTTTGATTCACAGTGAGGCAGAGGTTTTCAGCCTATCAGAAATTTGTCAGAGGTAAGGTAAATATACATGTATACATGTGTATGGATTCAGCCAATCAGAAATTTGTCAGAGGTAGGGTAAATGTATGTAGAAACATACATGTATGGTTTTCAGCCAATCAGTAATTTGTCAATAGTAGGGTAAATGTATATAAATGTATGGTTTTCAGCCAATCAGAAATTTGTAAGAAGTAGGGTAAATGTATACCAATGTACATGTAAGGTTTTCAGCCAATCAAAAAGCCTTAGGTTATAGCAAATTAACACACAGGCCTTAGGTTATAACAAATGTACACATAGTTATTTATTTGAACTGGATCATAGATTGATCAAAAACTACACTTTGGCAGGGAAATCAATATGATTATTTTATCTTTTACATGAAAGTGGTGAAACTTCTTCATTGTTTGCATTTTCAATAATCTTCAAAGCAAATGCCAAATGATGTCTGCAATATTGTACCCTGACCAAAACTCTTGCCAAAATTTCTTTCTAATTTAATTTCAGATTTATACATATGTTTCTGCTCAGAGAAGAGCATAGTTGCACTGTTTACGATTATGAGTAAGTGTTGTATGATAAAGCAAACATTGACCTGCATGATGATGGCTGACCTGTCTACAGTTTGTATAAATTCCCTTTTATCTTAATAATCTACTGATGTAAATCATATGTTGCTGATACATTTATCTGATCATATGTACTGATATATATTATACATACCGTAAAAATTGAATATTTGTGAGGTAAATTTCTGACAACACGGAAATTGGTGTAAACCTCAGAGTTGTTGGGAATTTTGTATAGTTCAAGTGAAGTTAAATAATTTCTGCAGAACGTCCCGTGTTTTTGTAAATGCAACTGTCAGGAAGATGGGGAAGAAGGACAGCAGTTGTAAGACAACCACCAATGGATTGTTCTGTCGATTTTAATGCTCATTTGCGGAGCTATTCTAAATGAAGTGAATAGTATGTCTACTAACCAACAGACAATGGAAAAGGTCTGATGACACTTATAAACTTAAGCCAGGTGAGCTAAAAAAATGAGAAGGGTAACTGTAAAATTAGTTAGGCCACATCAACATTCATCCATAAAAGGAAGAAACTCTTTTATCAAGTTTACACTATACACTGTTTCTTATCAGGATATAACCCAAATAAAACAAAGCCACAGCCTCACACAGATGGTTCTCCTTTGACCCTAGACACAAAATATCTCCACAAAAATACAGTAGCAAAAGATATCACACACAATTCAAGAACTCTCAAGATAAACTGTCTGAACAAGCTTGGCTCATAAAAATACAATAAACTAGATTTTTGTTCATTTGGCTATATGTATAATTATAAAAATATTGCATTAGATATCAAACTGTAACATTTCTGTTGACACATGTTTTCTGAAAATAAAACCAAGTGTTTCTTTGAACTGTTTTGATTAAAATTCCAGAAAGGTGTTTGAAATCAAACTGGATTTTTGTTATCAGGATCACATTTTAACAAAGTTAGACAAGACCTGACCTCCAAACACCCCCATACACTAATTCTTCAAGTAGATAGAGATTATCCATTTTATCATACAAGTACATGGGTTTGTTGGGTCTGTATCACCCGATTTCCTAGATTTCATACTGCAGTGGGCAAGAAAAAAAAACAGGTTGGTGTAAGAAATCTAGTTCACAGCAACAATTGTGTTACTCATGATGCATGTGGACATAGTATTTGTAGAAAATTCCAAATTCTAATTTATTGGCTAAATCTGTATGCCAAAAAGAATTTGTTTTATTTATTGCATTTGGACACACCCATGTAATCAGATGAACATTTCAGCATCAGCTGCAGAGTAAGAGATAAAACAGAAGACAGTCAAGAAATATATATATATATATATATCAACATTAAAAACAGGAAGAATATATTTATAGGCTTCACAATCTCTGGAAATGTCAACAAAACTCAAGTTACAAGAAATATCTGCAAAACTCAGAATTACAATTTATATCGGCAAACTGTTTTTGTTTCAATGTAATATTATTTTCTGCTAGGGTTTCTATAAAGACTTCACTTGATTTAACAACAATATACTATAGCCACATTGGCAGTGAAGGTTTCACAGACTTCTTCTACTTATGGTATTAAACTTAAAGATTTTGATGAGTTCCTGCAATTCTGCCCATACTATTTACCGTTTTGTGAGTAAAAAATAAAGCATGTGATGAACAAAGGTATTCCTCTGTGTATTCCTGAATGTACTACACTAACTACAGTAAAGCATTACATAATCAAACCTGTAGCTTTCATCACATGGTTTCAGGACTTTTAAGTACTTTATTTACAACAAGGAATATTGGTTTTAATTTTCTAATGAAAACCCAAGACTTTCACTTTCTATGCAGAGTGCCTAGCAAACAAACTGTTACAAGGTAAAATCATGTCTCAGGTAACAACAAGATGGGAATCAAACCCTCTGGATGCAAGGCAAATGCTTTAATAAGATATGCTTTACACATATTGCCTGTGATGTGTGTAATTAGGTACACCAATGAAGAGCTGAAAACTCAGGTGTTCAGATACCAAAGCTATCAATTAGTTGTATATAATCGTATTATATTTTGATATTACTAAACATGAGGATTAACTAGTACACACAATGTATGAACCATTGCTTTCTGACTGAAAAATGGCTCATATTCTGTTGAGCTACTGAAAAGAACAAAATTCATTAGGAGGGATTCTCCAGAGTAAAAGTTTCTCGGTTATACTAATACGAAAATCTTGGTTAATTGAAAGTTTTGAAATGAGAAAGTATGGCAATTCTCCAACTGAAATGATTGACAGTTTTCTGAACTGCAAATAAGGATACACTAATTTGTAAAGCTTTAAAAATAGTAAAAAAAAACCTCTCATGATGCTTTTTAAAATGGCAGAGTTCCAAAGTAATTTTTACATCTAAAAGTGAATAAGTGTTTTCATGGAAATTTAGCAGATCAAAAAAACATTTGGAAATTCTTTGATGGTAACTCTTGACATTATTTAAAGACTACTCTAGATAAAAAAAAACTTAAAAAATATCAGAGTACCCCAAAAGTGAAATAAGGTGATGGAATATGTTTATCTACTCAGTGGTTTGTAAATATGCAAATGTTTCAAGACTATTTCCAATAGTTTATACTAATGTGTTCCAAAGAAATTTACTATCAACTTCCATTTCCTGTATATTTGTCTGTTGTGATCACAACTAGTTCACTACTATTAATATTTTCTCCTAACCTCTATTCCAGTATGTTCCTATCTTCGCCCATCTTCTTGCTATCAAAATGTTCCCAAAGTGTACAAGAGATAACAAGGAAGTGTTATTGATAGAAACAATTGCCTGCTTTCTGACTAGCCATGTAAATAGAGTTGAGGAACACCATCATAGAATGTGTGGTGAAGATGTATTGCTGATAGCTACAGTTGTCAAAATCTATTAGAGACAGAGACATATAGCTATATACACAATACACAGGAGCAACTGCAGTCCCATCAGTGAACCATTGGAAATGTTGTTTTTTTATTATAACAGGTTAATGAAACAATGAGTTAAAAAAGATTGGATATAATGGTTGGTCTTGAATCTCTGTCAATAAATGAACCTGAGTGTTACAATTACCTCTGGAAACAAATTTGTAATACACTGATTTAAATTAAGCTAGCTATCAGTGGGTTGGAAACAATCTCTAGAGGCCCTGTTGCATTAGATACTATGAGATCCATCTACAAGTTTTCATTTTTTCTTCCCATCTTCTTTTTCCTCTTTATTCATCTCATCCTCCATCCACCCATCTTCCTCTTTCTCTCTTATCCACCTTTTTCTCTGTATTCATCTCATCCTCCATCTATCAGTCTTCCTTTTTTTCTCCTGTCTTCCTTTCCTTTTTTATCTACCCAAACCTCCCATCTAGCAATCTTCCTCTTTCCCTCCCATCTTCCTTTTTATCTACATTCATCAGATATAAATTTACAACCGTCACATGGTAAGACAAATCGTTTCTTAGAGTAACAGTCAAATTTGTTTTCACAACAAAACCTTGACATTTCATTGATCTTAAAAATAGAGAGAAAAATAACTTCCACGAAATACAAAACCTTGTGTGCTTCCTGAAATGCATCCAAGATTGTCAGTTTCAATAATACATTTCTATTTTGAATCAGTGCCTGCCAAAAAATCCTCAAAAAAAATCTAAGAGAATGTTGGTTCTATTCAAATATTTGCAATAACATCTAAGCTAACAGTCTCTACATATATACATTATTAAACCTTGATAAGTTGAAAGCACAGACAACTATTAAAGTTTCTAACAAATCATGCAATTATGTAGGCTCTTAATGCTTACAGCACTAGAAAAAAAAGGTTGTAATTTTTGTTGTGAGTGGGACAATGATGTAAAACTTCCTAGTTTAAAGATATAAATTTGTACACATGCTCTTTGTAAATATCAAGTTTAATGCCAATTTCAGATTCTGTTGTAGATCTGTTATGTCATCAGACCACAAATCTCTGTCTGTACTTTGGTAACTATCCAGTATTCTGGTAAATCCCATATTATGTTGATATCACAAATACAACATCTCTACATTTGAATTGAAGGTGAAAAAAATGGGGAATAATCACACAGAATGTTAGTTGAAATAATTTACCACACAATCATATCACTTTTGAGAAATGTATTGATCAACATAGTAATGCAGGAGTGTCTTATGGGTAATGCCATTGTAGAAGATTTTGTAGGTGAGAGTGTTCGATTGTTGTTATCAGAAAAGTGATTGGTTACAAAAAGGCTTTGAAATTGTGCATGTGAAGTATAATATCATTCACGTCTTTACCTCCAAGCAAGCTGGTTGCTTTCTAACTTTAAAAATCATATTTTCAGATTTTAAGATCCATAAAGAACTAGAATTTCAGGATAAGATATAAAAGACACCACAGGAAAGAGAGCAATTAGTTATATGTAAAGTGTTCATGTATTTAAAGCAAGAACACTCCTAAATAAGTATTGTTGTTGATAAATGTTTTGTGTTGTTTGAGCAGGGAATGAATTAGAAAAAGAAATTGATAGTGAAGAAAAATCACTAGAATTATAGAGACACAGTAATCAACTTACCCCTGTTCAAATGATCTGAAGATTTCAAGGTCCTAAAACTAAATCCACAAATTCCAATGTTGACAATGTGGTTTCATTCATGAACTGATATTTAGATCCACCTCAGAGAGAAATATGACAGAGTGATAGATGACGGACTGGTTATAAAAAGGTTCACTAAGCTCCAAGTTTATCAGCAGAGAACACCTCCACCAGAGAGATTACACTACTTCCAAATGTATAAATACCTCCAACAATGGGTGAACTACCTACATGTACTTCAAATATATCAATATAGAAAAATCACTACCTCCAGCAGTGGTTAAACTACCTAAAAAAGATATCAATAAGAGAAACACTATCTTCACAAGAGTGTAGCACTGCCTCCAAATGTATATGTACAGAAGACACTACCTCCAACAGAGTTTACATTACTCCCTCCAAAAGAGTTTACACTACCTCCAACAGAATTTACAGTAGCTCCAACAGAGTTTACATTATTTCCAAGTGTATCAATAGGAAAGGCACTACCTCCAATACTGAAAAAACTTAACATCCAACATTATTAATAGTGAACACTCTAGCTCCAACAGTTGGTACATTATTTCCAAGTGCATAAATAAAATATACACTACCTCCAACTGCATCAGCAGAGGTTGTACTACCTTAAAATGATTAGGTCAGTAATTCCAATTTGATAGTTTCAGATTCAATGATAAAAAAACAAAATGTAGTCTTTCATCCCGGTATACAGTAAAAAGTTTAAAAAGAATTTTGACTGGCCTGCCAAATTGGAATGCAAATTAAATTAAATGATCAGTCTTGACCAGATGAGCAAATGAGCTGAATCAGAGATGGTTTAAAATTTTTAAAGCAAGTTGCAATTGAAACTATTGAAAAGCAATACCATTCAGTATAACAGCATTTTCTATACCTGTGTGGGGTTATAGTGATTCAAATGCCAAATTCTGATTTTCTGTCTAGAGAAATTATCAATTGAAGTCCAAAACATTGTTATATTCATTAAAATTACTGAAAAACTTCCACAAAATTCTGAGTACATTATCACACATAAACTCAAATTTAGCTTTAGAGCATTTAAAAGAACATTAATTTTCAAATTCAACAAAACAAAAATAAATTAAACTGAGATATATCATACAAAATTATAACTGCGTGGTAAATTTAAAATGAAATATAAATGTACCTGAAATCTTTTGCTAGATCTCGCATGAAGGCCTCACAAAATGCATAAGAGAACTGAGTACATGATAGCGCAATTTGTCTATCGATTCTGGGATTGGATAAACGCTTTCTTCAGGAGGCTGGGTCTATCTTTGCAAGTTGAAAAATACAAACCATTTAAGTCAGGCAGACAATTATCAAACTAATCTGTGTTATTTATCTGCAGTTCTGACTGATGCATCTACACATGAATGCCGATTTGGTGGGTGTTGTGAGTGTATCATACTGTACTATCAACACAGATTCTGCTATCTTTATCAACAACTTTCATCCCCTCTTTACTTCATTAGTATACAGCTCTTCAAAACTATGAGTTTTCAATTTTACCAAAAGGAATAGGAGTATAAATAGTGTCGAAAAAAATTAATTAATTTGAAGTTTTCATCATTAGAGGTACTGTGAAATCTTAACCTGAACTTGTCTGTGATATCTTGGAATTCATGTTTTATCATGTATATATTTTTGAATATTGGGCCTAGGCAATAAGGTTCTATATCTAGATTTGGAACTTTGGAACAGTAATACAAAATCTCAAATATCATTTTACAAAATCTTTATTCTCCCAAGGTGTAGATATAAATGGAACTTTTAGACCAATTTATTATACCCAAAACAAATGGGGACCTATAAAATGAATATTTAGCATCCCCAAATATCTTGATATACATCTATGTCATCAATATTTTAATATGTTTATATATATATATATATATATATATATATATATATATATATATATATATATATATATATATATATATATATATATATATATATTTTCCTGCATGTACCCTAAAACATGACATTTACTTCTCCACTTGGATGACAGGTTTTTTTTTATCATCACATACACATTAAGAGCATGTAGTTCTGGGACTTCAAATTAACAGATACCTCAAATGAAATAAACAAATCTCAAAAACAAATCCAACAACTTGATTTGCTACTTAAGATCATTAACTGATATCATGCCGATAGTTTCTTTGTATAGCAGTACCCAAATTTGAACTCCTACAGACCTTGACCTCAAGGTCAATATCACAATTTATGATATGAAACTGATCAACGTTATATAACACCGATATATCAAAGCTCATCTCATGCAAGTGAATATTGATGTGAAAGAAAAGCATATTTTTGAAGTAGCCATTTATATACACTGTATCAGCCAGATATTATCACCAAGATGACTATATCTTATTTATCATGCAGCATGTGCATAGTGTAACATAACATGTTGACATCACCTTGGTAACCATGAGTCAATATAAGATATGATATATACCAAGAAAGTCAACAAGTCAATAAAGGATCCGTCAAACAGATTGGAAATAAAATAAAACATAAATTTGAAGTGGATAACTGCAGAACTAAAGTCCATATTGAATATGCTGAAGAAATCTGAAGTCAATCCAAACCAAAAGTTATATAGTAGGTCAATATAACTCATATCATACAAACCAAAAGTCCATAAAATACACTATGTTATTAATGTAGGTCAATATAAGTTACCAGTATTAACACTAATAATGTAAGTCATACAGTAGGTCAGTACTACTCATATCATACAAACCAAAAGTCTATAAAATACACTATGTTATTAATGTAGGTCAATATAAGTTACCCGTATTAACACTAAAAATGTTGTAATGTGTTACCAGTCCATAACTAACCAATTATTGCAGCCATAACAACTATTCCTTTTATTGCTCAGAATAGCAATTTTAAGATCTCCAATAAATCTATTATGAGTACAAAAGAATTATTATGAATATATAACCCTACTGATGAGCCATGGTTATGTTAAAACATGCGTAAAGCCGAGTTTCTCTCCCGAAATATAAACAACTCTCCAAAGTAAGAAATGCAGCTGAAAAAATATACATATTTATACAATAAAATATAGGATTAAAAGGAAAAATCATATCTTACCATGTCCTGCCAATCACACCTAGTAACAACCTTGAAATAAAAGGAAGAAAATATCAAAATATTTTCTTTTCTTCTAATATTAAATAACTATGAATATAATGCCAGCAATATCTGCAAAAATTTTCTTTGCAGCAAAGTGCTCCCAAAACTAGAGTTAGGATATATCATGCATTTCATCTAGAAGGTATGTATTTTTGTGTATTTCACTTTATACCAAGATTATTGGAGTCTTCTGAAGGGGAGATAACTATATCTTCAACTTGTTGCATCTTTGCCAGAGATTTTCTTGATTTCAAGTTACTTCTTAACAATCAAATTCACCTTTTTCTCTCTAGGGGAGACAACATTTTTTTTGTGGAAAATATCACGTACATCAGTGCCTACTATGCTAAGCATTATGGAGTGCCGATAATATCAATAATTTCCCCCTCTATTAATTCAGGTGTGTATGTGGGCGATTCACTTGACTTGTTACACATTCGATTTTTTTCATTTAAACCAAATCTGTTACATTTTATTACACATCTGTAAAAGAAAGTACAAAAAATCACTGATATTTCAGAGTTGGTAATCTAACAGGTACTCTGAGAAATAGTTTATCAAGCTGATAACAGTGGTAGAGATTTCACCGCCATACAGGCAACTAAAAATTCAAACATATCAGAGTTACGCAACCTACCAAGGTCAAACTTGAGGAATCAACAAGACCAGGAATGTTCCTGATTATTACAACTTCTGTGTCATCTTGACCTTTCAATACAAGCTTTAATCAAGGCTGCCACATTTTTACATGTCTACTTGGTAATGACTTATTTATCAATCAATCCCCCACAAATATGATTGTAGCTTTAGATGGTACTATACAGCCATTGCCATTTTATGTACATCACCTCCGATATCATCTTCCTGTCATTTTCTGCATGTTTTGGGGGGCTATTCCGACAGTAACATTATCAATGCAGTCTGTACATTCCTCTACACAATTATTTCCCATTCATCTTAAATGTGTTTTTATTAAGATATACATCTCATAATGAAGACATTTTCTATTTTCTCCAGAGAATGATTTCAGTATTTCGACAATTAATGGCAGACATCCAATTTATTGCCTATAGCAATAAGCTAGCCATTGCAGAACTTAATTTGAAAATTCTGAAAATGGTACCAGGATTACTTAAGTGCTGAACATGATTCCACGGAAAATGCACTTTCTTAAACACAGATTTAGTTCGAGATAAAAATTCAGATTCCGAAATATTCTTTCATCGTGAAAGACTAAATTTCCACAAAAATAAAATTACACAAATGGTGCATTAATCAAGCATACGGAAAGAATTTAAAGACTGGCTTAAGATATCAAAAGCAAGCCTGGCTGTATGATGGAAACGATATTGTATTAAATTCTCTCAGATTAACAATTATGAGTTCCATCAGGAAAAACTTCAAAAACATTTTCAAGCAGACAGAATGTATAATTTTATGAAATTTGATCTATATAGATTTTTTTTTATTAAAAAAAAAAAAACACTGGGCTTGTGGTTGTTCGTATTTAAATCAATTTCAAATTTATTGATAATGGAAGAAACTGTCTTTAATTTTAAGTATCAATTAAACTCATATCAAATTAAAGGTTTTTAGCTCAAGAGTATAAGAGAGAGAGAGAGAGAGAGAGAGAGAGAGATAGAGAGAGAGAGAGAGAGAGAGAGAGAGAGAGAGAGAGAGAGAGAGAGAGAGAGAGAGAGAGAGAGAGAGAGAGAGACTGACTTTGATAAATGAAAGTAATGAATATGTTGAAACACATTATTCAACTTGTTAGACAAAAGACATGTTTATTTGTAACACAAACATTAAGTAACTATGTTGTGACCTAAACCTTAGACTATATTTCATTCTGAAGTTATGCAGTGCTCATATTAAAATGGGAAAATACTTTGATAAAATTCTCTGAATAATTTCTGGACTGGAGGAGAGCTCTGGGCCTGTCACCATAAAACTTAGAAATTACTCAAGTCTAAAATACTTTTATTCAACGTTCGCTAATCCTGAAATCTGATTGGCTGAGCAGGCCAAGTTGAGATTATTCTCAGACTTAAAGTAATTTCTCAAAAGCAGGATACTTATGGGCAATTTGTTTGAATTTTTGAATGGTATTTCATCAGTACCTACATACCTCAGTGTCCATGAAAAGAATCTAGGTCGTTGTCTAAAATTACTTTGAACCATTAGCCTATCAGTTACTCAATTTTCAAACAAATGATTTATTACATTAAAAACTTTGAAAACATTATGCTGCTTAAAAACTGACTGATGGAGATGAGTACTTATAAATCCTCTACTGAACTGATGGAGGTCAATTAATCTTTGTCATAAGATTAAAGTACTTTCATCTTCTGATTTCATTACCTTGCAGCTGAACAAAGTCAGGTGTTTTTTGGTTTTTTTTAATTTAGTGATAACTTAGATATGATCTGTTTCAAGGATCCCACTGGAGTTTTTACAGGTAACAAGTTTAAAGAAAAGATACAATTTTATTTTTAAAAAAAATTGAAAAATTTTTGTGGCAAAAATGACAGTAAAGTGCTTCTACACAGTAAAAATCTCTTCAGTGTGCATGTGATCCACAAGGTTTATGTGATTATAAAAAGATTATTCCTGTTGAAGATGGCATCTGATACATTCTATACCATTAATGCTCCTTTAAATAATTTTTTTTCATCTTATTACTTTAGGCAAGTAAATCTCAAATACGTTGGTAAACCAACATGCATTCCCAAATTTCTACATAACTACAACATACATGTATGAAAAGTACAAATGGGAACTTCTATATTACAAAATTTTTGCAGGTAAAAAAATACCTAAATTGCTTTTTGGAGATATAGAAATGCTAACATCTGGACAGAAATATAGAATAACAAAAGTAAATCCTGCTTGCCATTTAAAATGCAGCAAGATGGTAGGTAATTATTTGATGAAACTGACTATTTGAACTTTTTTTCTATTCAATTTCAATTGGCAGTGCAAGGCAGCAGGAAATAGATCTTTCTATTGTGCAATTGTACAAGACCTACAGATGATTTGATTAGGCATCCGTGGGTGGCAAAGGTAGAATGTGAACAAACTATGATGTCAGCTGAATCTAATGGCTACCAAATTAAATCTGTCTGTGAGTGCATGGTTTTCTTTAAAAAAAACAATGAAGAATATAAAATGTTATAGTTATTGTTTAATTTTAAATGGATGGTGTCCACATGCAATTAACTTCTATTTCAAACAAGAATTCAAGCGATGCAGTATTGCTATTTTGTTGTTTTGGGGATTTGGTTTTTGTCTCAGTTTTAAGAGGGGGGGGGGGGTTCAAAGTTAATGATATTGTTCATTCATTATATACATTTTATTTGCATTATGAAAATATCTTTCAAATATTTGTGTAATTACACTAAGCCATCAAATATAAATGCATTACAGTTTTAAACAACAACAAAACTCTGTGACAAGTATGGATTGAAGTGAGCCAATGGTTCTGAGGAGAGTTTTAAACATGGGAAATGTTCAGTGATAGATCAACAGGCAGACAGACAGAACAATGTCTGACATATTTCAGTAAGAATACTTTAGTTGAGTTAAAATGAGTAAAGAGCATGATCAAATGTCATTTCATGAGAAATTTGCATGTATATAATAAAGCATGGTAAGTCCAAAAGAAAAATAAGTACAGTTTGGGCTAACTAAATAGCTTTGTCCATTGAATTAAGAATAATATAAAACCCCAACTTAACAAATTTGTTATAAAGACTTGAGAATTTTCTCACATTTTAGCTTCTTTTGATATTCAATTGGCTATTTAGGTACAATTGAAAATATCATCAGATTTAAGTAAATTCTCCTGTTTTGCATTTTCCAGCCCCAAAGTGTTCATAGCTTTAAAGAATGAAAGCTTTTAGTACATATATTACTTTATTCTCCTTTTTTCAAAATTTTATAAACTTACATATATTTTGCTAATTTTTTACCCCTCCCCTCTTCTGTTTTGGTGTTTTTATTTTTGGTTTCAGGTGATGGTATTTAATTTATAAAATGGTTCCCAGTACTGTTAGCTCTAAATAGTTAATCTGCAAGGTTATTGTGGAATATCTTCCAAGTAATAATCAAATATTATAAAAGCTGTAAAACAGCATCTTCTTACAATTTACTGTAATTAAGACCATATATAATGTCTTCATTCTATAAATAACTCTTACCAACAACATCTTCTGACTGTGAAAGGTAATTTGGATGTACTGCACTTATATTATGAAGAAAATTACATAAAAGTTCAATTGCCATGTTTATGCAATATCTTCGTTTCAAATTTTATAGTTAATTTTCATTTTGAAGAGACTCAATAACTTTGGCAATCTTCAAATGACTTAAAGTAATATGAAATGACCAAATCTTAATTTTCAGTTGTATGTTAAATTCTTGCTCGTAAACGTCCGTTTTCAGAAAATCTAAATTACGATCATAAAAAGATGTACGGAGAAACCTACATGTTCGAAAAAAAACGATTAAACATGACGTTTGAATAATTCTTGCTTCCCAGGAAGTACTGCAATGATATAATTGGCCTATATGCAAGTGAACTCTGGGTCAAGCATTTGGAGAACCTTTACCAGGCATGTACCACCACGGGATATCTCGGACCATTACAAACTCATCCCACGTGGTCTTGGAAAAATCATTCTTAGCAATATATCACATATATATAAGTAAACTTATTTCCAATAAATGTTGTGTTGTATTTTTAAAGTAAATATATAACTGCAGACATATCTTTGATACAACACATAAAATCAAGGCTGATTTTAACAATTATCAAGTGTGTTATTGGCCGAATGTGTGACACAGAGTGCCAAAGATTTCCCTGAACCCTGCATGCTCAAAATATTTGTTGACACTGAAGCGATGACGGGAACACGTGGTCAGAATCTGAAAATGACTAATTGTCATGGAAAGGACACAGACAAATATCGAGCGTCAAGCTTAATAGAAACAAAATGTAATTGGATTCCAGTTGAATCATTGTGGAAAATTAATGTGAATATTCATTCAGAGACATAGCCAGGACGCTACCTTTCAGGTTTGTTTACACTTACAGCTCATCTGTTTTTACAACCTAGAGTTGTGTAGAATTCATATATCCCTAGTTTATATCAACTCGAAAAAATAAGAACAAACCATACCATAACAATAATTATTTGAAGTGTTTAAATATTCTTTGAAAAACTTAACGAATTATCATTTATGGGATGATAAATGCACACGTCTCACCACATGCTTCCTTGATAATCGGTAGATTCATAAAAACGAATACAACAGGCTACATTTGATGAGATTATTGTAATTATATCCATCCATTCCGTTTTGCACCAGGTGATCAGATTGGGATGTATACAAGATAAAATATTGCATAAAATCTGCATATGTAAAATTTTGTGCCAACGAAGATTCATATTGCTTTAATAACATGAAGTAGAAAAATTCTTTCTTCAACTGCTGAAAGATAATTATTCTACATGTTTATTGCCTGTAAACATTATATTTAGAACTAAAAGAAATTTTTATCATCAATAGTTTTCTGAAAAAAGGGACATTCATTAGAAGTATCTTTGTTGCTGATTTGTTTGTAAAAACACAATTTACATAAACCTGTCATAAATAATACGATTTTTAAAACTTCATAAAACCCGATATAGCATCTGAATTATGTTAGCTAAAGCCATTAGCATTTTCTATGAATTGTACAAACTGGACAAAAATAACTACAAAATCTATATATAGCTCTACCTCATCTATGAATGTGCCAAAGAATGCAAACATAATAACTAAGTAATTAGGCAAGGGGAAATTCCTTCAGTAGCGTTAAGCAAACATCTAAATGACTGCCAATGCAAATTTCAGACTTTAAATCACTTAATTCATCCACTGAATTTAATTAGCAGGTGTTAATTAAAAACTTTATTATTCATCTCTACATATACATATATATATCCGATGCCTCACACTGTCGGGGAAAGCTCCGATGACCTCACACTGTCAGGAAAGCAATATTTTCAGTTAGTAAATTTGAATGATTCCTCATCCATGTGGCATTTCTTATGCATCTGAGCTACATGTAAATGTTTTCTAGGTTTTCATTTTCATTAAAATGTTTATTCTAGAAGAAAAGTACAATGGACATTTTCTGATAACGTAGACTTGACTTCATGTGTCTATGACCATGACATCTGACACTATGAACTTGAAATTTTGTCATAGTGAACCTTAGACAATTCATAACATATATCATTGTATACAAAAATAAATCAGTTTTGAGTTTAAAATAGTAGAATGTTTTCTTTTTTGTGTCCCTATAGAGTCCTAGACCCTTTCCATTCACAAACTTCATGCAGCTTCACATGGGGATACTTCCTGCAAAGTTTGATTGAAATTGGCTCACTGGTTCTTGAGAAGAAATTGAAATTTTGTAAAAGTAAACAACTAAAAATGCACAATGACAGACCAAAACTTGATAGCAGTAGGTTACCATGAGCAGCTCAGATGACCTATGAACCTACTAAAGAGCTGATGGATGGTGATCATTTGTTTGTGTCTTTCCAAATTACTTATAAACACTTCCTGCTTTGATGAAAATTCTTCTTTTTCCTTACCAGAAAACTTTAAAGTGTGTGGAAATGGTAAACATGATAAGAATGATTGGTATTTGTTGCCCTGAGTTATGGTATGTCTCATACTTTTTCTATGAGTCAAGCTGATTTATGATGTGTACAATTGTTGAAGTTCTGTTACTGCCAAGTAGACATACTAAATATCTGATATGTGTACTTAAAACCACTTTACTGCTGTCAAAATCAATCTATGGCTGTATCAGTTCTCAAGCGTAATTACAGGAATTCTGGTGCTTAACTTTTCATGGGTGAATAAGAATGTTTCAAAGTTTTAAAAGCAATGTGTGTTTTAGTGTGTGTGTGTTTGTGTGTGTGTGTGTGTGTGTGTGTGTGCATGCGTGTGCACTCGCACCAGTGTGTTGTTGTATCTGAAGCTAAACAAGATGAAAAAACAATGTATGTAAAAGGTCAAAGCAGAATGGTCAGTGCATATTTTCTTTTACTTGGGCAATGTTCGCAATAATATATATATATATATACACACACACACACATGTGAGGTGATTATCTAATGTTCTGCCAAGTGGTAAATTTCACATTGAAATAAAGATAGCAAAAACTTCCAACAGATTTTTTCTGTTAGAAGTTTTCATATAACTGTAATTTAAACAACTACAAAAATATCTGAAACTGAGATAGATAGATAAATAGCAGAAATCATTGATATTGTTTTTGTATGTGAGTCATGATACCATGTTATGTGAGGACAAATAAACAAATACCTCTGGTTATTTAGTTTACTTTTCACTCTTCAGTTGTTTATCGTTTTTGACAGAAAAATGAATTTTGGAGATAGATATGAAGAACCTTTAAAAAACTGGAAAAATACTGAAATGTCTTTTGCATTTAGTAAAGGTAAATGTATGGGAATCACACCCCTGTTACAACCACGAGATGTTTTTGGAAGGTATATTTTCCTGAAAGTTTATCGAAAATGTTACAAAATGAGCTATGTGAAACACTCTTGCCACTGATAACTATTGGGGTAAAAACCATAGAAAATTAACAACAAGAGACCCAAGGGACTTAAACGGTTAGCTGAGGCAAATGGTATTATCCTCTGGATGTTACAACTGAGATTATTTTGAAAAATTTTCAAAATGTTAATCATATTTAGCTCCTAAAAGGAGCTAGTGCCTTTTTGTTTGGAAACTCTGTGTAGCTTTACATGGATTTTTTTCTTGAAATGTGACTTGTGGTTCTTGAAAATGTTAAAGTGAACAACACACAACTGATGACGACAGACAAGTATATTCATAATAGGTAACAGACAGCATGTCTGAACCTGAGAAATACAGAGAAGTGCAAAACGTATTCATACAATATTAATTTTTACCATATATTTCATATAAAACCACAATTTTTCCATATAAATATTATGAACCCATCGCATTTCAGTAAATTTTCACCGTTACAAAGAGTGTTTCCAAGATTCATTTTTTTTTGGGGGTGTAATTTTCTAATGTATGATTTCAAAGATTTGACAATTTAAACAAAATAAAAATTAGACATCACAATTTTACTTGTAACAAATATAGGAAGTTCTCATCAAAAGACAAACTTTCTGTTTAAATAAATAAATCTTTTAATTTCCGATTTAGAAAATTAAAAATCAAAATGAATAATGAAACTGTATTCAATTCTTTTTAATGGTGAAAATTCCATTGAAATGTAATAAGAAATGACTTCACAGTAATTTTTGGAAAAAATGTGGTTTTATATGTAGTAAAAAATAATAGTGTATGAACACTTTTTGTACATTTCTACTTGTGTGAGCTAAAAACTGTCATCTTTGCTGAATGTTCAAGAAAAAATAATGACCTATGCAGTCATTATCTTCAGGTTTCAATTGCATATGTTTTTATAGAAAGTTCTGATAACCTTTGACCTATGCAAAATAATCCTTTCATTTGTCCTCACAACTTTAATATTCATATGAGTAAGTTCAAAATGTATTCGTGTACGATGGACTACTATAGCCATAGTTTCAATAGGTCTATAAGCTGATGATGAAAATGCCATAGCAAATATGTCACCTATTTCTCATTTCTTAAAATCACTTCAATTCTATTTTATTTACAAACTTTGTAGATATTGACTTAACAATCAAGTATAGCAATTTGAAAGAAATCTGATCATTGGTTCATAAGCAAAAGATTATTAAACTCGTATCTAGTTTTGGCCCTTTGGAGCACCTATGTGTCCTGGACCTTTTCATTCACATACTTTATGTGGCTTCATGTGGGAATAATTTGTTCCAAGTTTGGTTACAACTGACCTTTCATAAAAGAAATTGTTAACTTGATTGACACATCAGGGAATTCTGAGTTCTGTAGTTTATACAAATTTGTAAAAGGTTTTGTAAAATCTAATCTATGAAAAGTAAAAATGAACTAAGATAATAAGTCATGCAACTTTAGTACAGTTCCGTACCTACAGGCACTCACACAAATGCATGCAAACAATCTTCATTTTACCATAGAAGTATTTTTCCAATTACACATACACTAAGATATATAACCAAGATATGAAATGTACAGCTCTTGTCACAAAAAAGCAACCTCATAATCATACTCAGGATTATTTATATACCCCAAACACTCCTTGATAAACACTGGACTCTTCTTCAGATCAATGACTGAGGTCAGTCCATTTGCATACCTAGGGATGAGTGAGCTAATAAAGAATTCAGTGTTAAATTGATAACAATAAAGATATAGGTACTACAAATATCTAGGACTGATCTATTATGAACATCAACTTTCTAGATTCTTTATAAACATGACATACACATTGACAATTATAGACATTTTTCTTACTGTGTGTCCCAGCAACTTTGGAAAGTGTTTATTTATTTTAAATATTTCGTAATTATGTCGTAGCATGGAAATATTATCTGCTCAGTCAACAAACATAATTAGAGTCATCAATTCTTATCCCCATCGATTATGTTTCAACATAACAGTAAATCTTATATAATTGCGAATCACTAAATTCTTATCCCCATCGATTATGTTTCAACATAACAGTAAATCTTATATAATTGCGAATCATAAAGGGTTAAACTACGATTTCGAGTAATATAAGGTCTCCTTGATTACGACTATGACCTTCTTTAAGTAAAACAGCAATTTTATTGATAATATGATGGTTTCTTTGACGTAAACTTCAAAAAAACACTTTTCCCAGTCTGTTGGTACACACAATAGTGTTATCCAGAGATTTCAAGTGTGTGAACACTGGATACATAGAAATATTTTCAAGAGAGTGGGGTGAATTGATTGGCAAACCAAAATAAGAAACAGGTTACATATTAAAAAGAAAAAAGTAAGAAAATATAAGACGGGCAGACAATATGTTCATAAATTTTATATAGGCAGGTATTTGACGAGAAAACAAGAATCTAAAAAAAAATAACAGTCTAAAAACAAGGTAACCAGTCAAATTTTCTTCATCTGACACATAAAATTTAACATGAATTCACCGTGATTGTAAATACTGAAAAAGTATATCTGAATCTAAGGTTTTTTTTAAAAGATAAATGCAATACAAATCTCCCAAGGTATTAAATTTCAGCAAAATTTTAGTTTTATTATTCTTTTTTTTTTTTTTCAAAGATCTAATATCACCACTTTTTCTCACTTGAAAATCATATGATAATTTAAAATCTGAATCCTATCTGAATATGATTTATCAAGACATACACAAGAAGAAAATTGAGCTGTGCCACCTGTCATGCCACTCACAATACAACTTACCTGTATGTCATATTCTCCACCTGGGATACTTTGTCCACCAAACTTGATGCTGATAGTGTATGCTCCAGTCATCTGTGGTGTAAAGAGGAGACTAAATGTGCCATCTGCATTTTCTACAATATCAATATCAATGTCACTGCCACTAGGGCTGCGGATCCTACAGGTAACCTTTCCTTCTCCAGCTTGTGAGGCATCTACACAAATAACTGTCTCCTTGTTGATGGGCACGTATTTGTTTTCTGAGCCCTCTGTAAATAAAAAATAAGCGTGTTGAAATTAACCAAAGTAAGACTTAATTCAAATCATTTGAGAATTCTTCTGCAATGCCTAAACCCTTGTACCCCTAAGTTTTAAAATGATAGTTTCTTTTCTATTGTCTTAGACCTGTCTACTATGATTTGTAGTGTTAAAAGGATTAGTTAAAATGTAAGTACACCTCAGAGAAGACACCTAAACAAATGTCTATAGAACATTTTATTTCCATAACAAAATATGATTGTTAAAAAAAATGCAAAACTTGTTCAAATCCTAATAGGTATAGGAAGTCACTATGCAAATGTGTGGTGTCTATCATTCATACTTGATTCAGAATTTTACTGTCAGATATTAAAGTACAACTGCCCAATCAAAAATAAGCTTCTCAATTGTAAAAATAGGCAAAATACCTCTGATATTAATTATGCACAGGTAATCTACCCTATGCTATTGCTAAAATAAATTTCTATAAATAAAATAATTAAATCAAATACATAAATCAAATACTATATTCTGACCTGTGATTTTACACTTGCTGGCATCTCCTACTGGTACAGCATTTACCCTCAGTGGAGAGTTTGGTACATGATGTCCACCAAATTTAATATCAACTTCATATACTCCCAGGTCATCTGGTACATATGTGACAGTAAAAGTACCATCTCCGTTATCTAAGATGTGAGGATGAAGAAGAGAACCATCTGGACGCTGTAAACAAAAATATATTCAAAATGAAGCAAATGAAATAATGATCTCAAACTAAAACAAAATTATAAAATAATCTTCCATACAGACCTAGGATAATTTGAGCATGAAAATAATGCATGGGAGACATGGAAGCTTTAGAGCAAACTTTTCAAATTCAGTGAAACTTTTATGTAATGACCTCCTTAGGGACACAAGGAAACCGGTCTTTATAGGGTGGTGGTCTTTATACAGAGGTTGATTTGTACACAGATGATACCATTGGGGACAGCAAAAATTGGTCTTTGTGACCAGGTGGTCTTTATACACAGGTGGTCACTACAGCAAGTTTTACTATATGTAAAATTGAATCTACCCCTCTATAGAGTTCTTCTTTCTTTAAGAGTCCAATAAGTATATAATGACAACTCAGGAGAGGGAGGGGGTGTATTGTGATTACCTTAAAACAAAGTAACTTGCTGGACAGAGGACAGAGCATGCAACTTTTACTGACCATCTGATTCTTATTTACAAGACTACCAATAATTAGTGTTTATTGAATTAGAAACGATACCAAAGATTCCAAATTACATATTCCTGATAAAAAAAAATGTACTCACTCTTCTTTAAATAATAAAACAAAATTCATTGTTTGTGGACAAGATAAATGCTTCAATGCATTTGTATAAATGTTAAGTTATTGGGAGTCAATATGTATGCATGTTTAGGGAGATAGCCAGTACAAAACTCAAATTCAGTAGGGGTTGAGAAAAATCAAATATTAAAGTGCGTTTGGCCAACATTAGGTTCAGGAAATACAAGATGCATCTTGAAATCATATCAGCAACCAAATTCTTATCTGCACAAGAAGTGAAAGCTCCATTGAGACACACTTAGACAAAAATTTCTTTAGTAGAAAATTACTCAAGATTTTGTTGCATGAAAATGGCAACAGCCACTCAGTTAAAAGCAATAAAGCTCCTGAACACTTATGTTATACAACAAACAAAATATATCAATTGGCAGCTTTGCAGATGATATAAAGATACCAGTGTATTGGAAAATATAACATCCTACCTTTTAAAGATGATTACACTCAACATACACATAGTAAAGTATTGCTTCCCAGGTCAACATTAACTAAATCATAGTGCCAAATTTTGGTGGCAAAAAAAAAAAAACACTGGGAAGATGTAGGTTGACAGTTTTTGTGGATTTTGAGTATCACAGATGCAGGACAGGTGTAAGATAAACTACAGCGGTACACATGTGCGATTAACAGGGAAGACATTGGTCGGTACATGTGTGTGGTGTTAGGTATGTACAGCTTACACAACTCCCAGTGCATTAGCCAATGCAAATAAATAAACAGAAAGAAACAAGCTCTTCATCTTCAGGCATAAAATTATTTGATAAATTACTCGGAAGTGCTTGTGCACAGGTGAAATGAGTAGGAACGCAGTTATTGTGAAAGGGTTTATAAAGATCCTGGGCTGTATGTTCTGTAATCAATGATTAAAGGGAAACAACTCCTAAATTAACTAGTGAACAAATCTTTAGATTTAGCACTACCAGAACTTGAAATTAACTTGTTTATCTAGATGGCTTACAGGGCCAGTGAACTAAAGATCTACTGGTCTTATACACAGATCTACTGGTACACAAAAATAGTTCATTTTCATCAGTATTATAAACCCCTCTAAGAAAATGCCACATTTTGTATTGGGTGTGTTTACTGTCTGTCAACATTCAAGATCTGTAAAGCAATTTTCATCCTAAGCAGTAATGAGATGAAATTCTTATATGCAGTTTAACAACAAGGAAAAATTAACAATTCAAGCATGCAAATGAACTTTTCCCCTTAATTTCTACTGGACAACAGGACCAGGTCAGGTGAGAAATTTAATGGCCCAACAGGACCAGGTCAGGTGAGAAATTTAATGGCCCAATGGACCAACAGGACCAGGTCAGGTGAGAAATTTAATGGCCCAATGGACCAACAGGACCAGGTCAGGTGAGAAATTTAATGGCCCAATGGACCAACAGGACCAGGTCAGGTGAGAAATTTAATGGCCCAATGGACCAACAGGACCAGGTCAGGTGAGAAATTTTAATGGCCCAATGGACCAACAGGACCAGGTCAGGGTGAGAAATTTAATGGCCCAATGGACCAACAGGACCAGGTCAGGTGAGAAATTTAATGGCCCAATGGACCAACAGGACCAGGTCAGGTGAGAAATTTAATGGCCCAATGGACCAACAGGACCAGGTCAGGTGAGAAATTTAATGGCCCAATGGACCAACAGGACCAGGTCAGGTGAGAAATTTAATGGCCCAATGGACCAACAGGACCAGGTCAGGTGAGAAATTTAATGCCCAATGGACCAACAGGACCAGGTCAGGTGAGAAATTTAATGGCCCAATGGACCAACAGGACCAGGTCAGGTGAGAAATTTAATGGCCCAATGGACCAACAGGACCAGGTCAGGTGAGAAATTTAATGGCCCAATGGACCAACAGGACCAGGTCAGGTGAGAAATTTAATGGCCCAATGGACCAACAGGACCAGGTGAGAAATTTAATGGCCCAATGGACCAACAGGACCAGGTCAGGTGAGAAATTTAATGGCCCAATGGACCAACAGGACCAGGTCAGGTGAGAAATTTAATGGCCCAATGGATTATTCACTGGTCATGGGCCAGCAGATCAGTGCTAATTTTGACTCAAGACTACCAAAAAAAGGAAATAAAATATCTTTAGCCTCTGAACCCTGGTGGCCTGCGGCTGAAAGCTCCTCTAACCTGGGCTCCCTAGCGTCAATATGCCCCAAATATGAAAACTTTATTTATTCGGTTTTATGAGTTTTATTAGATCTGTTATGAAAAACACTTTCGCTTTCGGTGTTTTCAGTGTGATTTTATGACTCAAAGTCCATTCTTTCAAATCACTATTCAAATCTTCTTCATCTGAAGTAATTACTTTTGCAAGCACCTGTGCAGCAGACAAACAATTTCGGCTCATTTCTTGTATAAAACAACACCGAGAATGTAAATAATCTTGAAACAGTTTCGGAAAGATATGCTGACCAAAATCGAGATAAAAGCATGTCACTGATTGGTTATTTAGTTGTTTATTTCTACTGGCCACTTGTCTTCAAAGAGTTAAAGAATTCAATGATGACTTTTGATTGTAAACAGTTTCCAATTCACCCAACTTAACCACTGTTCAAAGGGAGGTAAATCATAGCAGTTTCACTGACTAATACTGGGAAAATAATAACAAGCAATAAATAAACACCAACCAAATGTCACCATCATAACCATATTTACAGTGATCTCCAGAGTGATGACATAATCTGTCACAGCCAAATTGCACTGTTATAACCATAACAGTGATATCCAGAGTGATGACAAAATCTGTCACAGCCAAATGGCACCATTATAACCATAACAGTGATATCCAGAGTGATGACAAAATCTGTCACAGCCAAATTGCACTGTTATAACCATAACAGTGATATCCAGAGTGATGACAAAATCTGTCACAGCCAAATGGCACCATTATAACCATAACAGTAATATCCAGAGTGATGACAAAATCTGTCAGAGCCAAATAGCACTGTTATAACCATAACAGTGATATCCAGAGTCATGACAAAATCTGTCACAGCCAAATGGCACTGTTATAACCATAACAGTGATATCCAGAGTGATCACAAAATCTGTCACAGCCAAATGGCACCATTATAACCATAACAGTGATATCCAGAGTGATGACAAATTTGTCACAGCCAAATGGCACTGTTATAACCATAACAGTGATATCCAGAGTGATGACAAAATCTGTCACAGCCAAATGGCACTGTTATAACCATAACAGTGATATCCAGAGTGATGACAAAATCTGTCAGCCAAATGGCACCATTATAACCATTACAATGATCTCCAGAGTGATGACAAAATCTGTCACAGCCAAATGGCACAGATATAACTATAACAGTGATCTCCAGAGTGATGACAAAATCTGTCACAGCCAAATGGCACCTTTATAACCATAACAGTTATCTCCATAGTGATCACAAAATCTGTCAGAGCCAAATAGCACTGTTATAACCATGACAGTGATCTCCAGAGTGATGACAAAATCTGTCACAGCCAAATGGCACTGTTATAACCATAACAGTGATATCCAGACTGATGACAAAATCTGTCACAGCCAAATGTTATAACCATATTTACAGTAATCACTCGAGTGATGACAAAATCTGTCACAGCCAAATGGCAACATTATAACAATTACAGTTATCTCAAGAGTGATGATAATGTCTGTCACAACCAAATGGCACTGTTATAACCATTACAGTTATCTCCATAGTGATGACAAAATCTGTCACAGCCAAATAGCACCGATAAAACCATAATTACAGAAATCTCTGAAGTGACCACAAAGTCTGTCAATCAAGAATACAAAGATCAAAGATTAGATAACCCACTTTGTGCCAGGATATTTTGCATCCCCCAATTAATCTGACTTCAACCAATCTTTTTCCCCACCCCATAAAAAATAGACAAAGTATCTTTGTTGAGTTAAAATTTATACCTTTATGATGACTTCAAGGTCAGCATTTCCAGCTTCACGAGTATCAATTGTAAAGGTGACAGGGATACTGGCGGGTACGTTGTTATTGACACCTGGGCCACTGACACGGACTCGGCTGGCATCTGCTCCTGGTTCAACATTTGTAACGAATGGACTGAAATGTTACCAATACAATGTTATTGTGATGTTATACATGACATTCTGTTTATATCTTTATCCTTTATCATAAAATGTTCATACTAACTGAAGATAAAAATCCCTTATTGCACTGCGTAAAAAAATGCGAGCCCAATGTAGATACACAGGAGAAAAGTTATAACCTCTAGGCTGCTTGGAGTACAACATGAAAACCCATGGCCAGGCAGGAAAAAATTACAGTGTCTTTTATAGTAACTTATACTACTTCTACATATCTATATATCATGATTCTTTAAATCATACTAAATACCGTACATATCTGTATACTACAGAGGTTGAGCATTGCGACCTGTATCCATAAAATCCGAACCTGTGTCAAGTGTCTAAACAACGTGTACAAGTAGCTCGATTTGTTGATAAGATATAAATAAATTTTGTATGCGGCAGCTACAAGTGTCCCACCTATTTAGATTCGATAGGCACACAGTATGAGTTTTTGACTACAGCCATATACATGTGTACTGTACTGCAGTAGGCCTACAAAATTACCATTTGAGAATTCTTTTTCTTTTTAAAACTGGATTCTAGAAATGGAACTGGATCTAGGTAAGTCAATCACTCATTAATTTATCTGGAGATGTATGAAATTATCATTGATATCAAATATTGTCTATTGATCTCTCGATAGATCTACTGACATCAAAGAAAAATCTAACAGGTTTTTACAAGTCGGGGCATTCTGATTTCAACAAATGTAAACGAGGTCATTTGTAACACAAGTTGTTTAAAAGTGTATGTTTTCGGAACTATCAGAATCTAATGACATAATATGTAATTTTTGTAGGGGATTTCCCTTACATGTGTATGCATACATGTCGCGATGCTCAACCTCTCTATTACATTATTTTAAGTCATACTAAATACCATACATATCTATATACTGTATCACTTTAAGTCATACTACAATGTATCTATATATTATATTACTTTAAGTCATACTATATATCATACAGATCTAAATATTATATCACTTTAAGTAATACTGAATACTATGCATATCTATAACGGTCAAACTTGCCTTAGCAACCCCCCTTATATAACAACTTCCTGTAACAACCATATTTTGACCGCCCCTTGAGAATTGCTATATATTTGCCCCTTATATAGCGACCATCTGCCTTACGCAACCGGCAACCGCTGTATTTTGTCCACCAGTAGTTGTCTTACTTGCGTATAGTGACTGCTTACACTAACTACTCGTGGAAGGGAGATAACTCATATATAATTCTCGCGGGACATTTCGAGACCCAATCAACAACATATATATATTCAGATGCCTGCGTAACAGAAAGCGACTGATTCCGAGGAGGGTCTGTTACAGTATGGGCAGGGATATCTCAAGGCATGAAAACAACTCTTGTGGTTATCCATGGCAATCTTACAACAGTAACATATTGGGATCAGGTCTTGAGACCACAGGTCTTTCCTCTTATCCATCAATGTAACCTTACACAGGACAATGCAAGGCCCCATGTTGCTAGGCGTTTTTGTTACTTTCTGGCTCAAAACAATGTCCATGTTCACGATTGGTCAGCATACAATCCAGATTTATCTCTTATTGAACATTTGTGGGAGGAGCTGGACAGGAGGGTTCGATAGCATGTCAATGTTCCATATAATGTCGCTCATCTCATGCAGGCCCTTATTCAGGAGTGGAATAGTATCCCTCAAAGGACAAAAAAAACACATTGATGGGGTCAGTGTTAAGGAGAGTAAAAGCAGCAACTGATGCCAGGGGTGGGCACACACGCTACTGTTTTCGATCAGGATCAGCATAGGGCACCCTTGTTTTAACACTATTCATGCAAACGCCATTTGTGATAGGACAACAAAAATCATCAAAATGTATTCAGTAATGATGAAATAATCGAGAAACCACAAACAATGAACTAATCATCAATGAATCACATAAAATAATAGGTATCGAAAATATGCTTGCTTTTTCTTTTTACACATGTACAACAAGTCTAGGTTTACAGAACTAAATATTTTCCTTTTACAATCACCTGTCTTGAGAGTATACAATCAGAATACTATCCTGTCATACACTACAATATATAAAACCTCTTTTGAGAGTCCACATTACAGTGGCAGAAAGGGTGGTTACTCAAGAAAGAATCCGATGAATAACCAAGATATTACAGTTAAGAAAGTGTACAGGACAATTTTCTGCTTACCTTCCAGGTACTGGCTGGTTTGCATATTTGACATCAACTTTGGTGGGTCCTTCCTCTGTTGGGATGTATGTAGCCTCTGTTTGTCCTTCAGTGACAGGGATTAATTTAGCAGGTACAACATGACCTGAAGGAAAGATCATTATCAGAACGGCATGTCTAAATATATCCAGTGAAAAGAACTTGTGAACATGTGAACATAAGTATGAAAAATGGACTTAAAGCAGCTGCAAGCGCCTTGCTATAATATAGTTTGCTAAGTTATAAAAAATATATATACAAATAATGTATATAAAGTTTATAAAAAATGATACTTTAAATACTTCCATACCTGTCAGGTGACCCATTTTCTGTTTGTCAGACAAACAATCTTAGCCCATAAATTACAATTCTGAAGTCTCCTGTTGGGTCCCTGATTTTGTTAAGGTCACTAGGAAATACGGTTCAGATACAGTATCTACTAAATGGTGAAAGAACATTGTGATAAAAGTTCTTACCATTCTTGTCTGTTGTGGTAACTGTCAGTGGTGCTTCACCAGCCTCTGTGGTATCTACGATAAATGTGGCAGGCATACCAGACCTAACTCCAACAGGTTCCACACCAGGTCCATAACACTTGACTTTACTGGCATCAACTGGATTTTTGATTCCAACTTTGAAAGGTGAATCTAACAAAAACAAAAAGTGTTTGAGAAACGCTGTGCCTCCAACAAACATTCAGGACTTAACATCTCGTGACTCTAGTAAATATAAAATTGACCATCCTCCACTTTATCCTAATTCATATCAAACTTTGTACCAAATTGAGTTAAAATTTCAGGAAAGATTCTCAATTAAAACAAAATATTGCAAATCACCAAAATGCATCCTGATCTTCCTGACTTCGAGGGCATAAAATTACTAATATATTTGAACATATTAAGGTGCACCTGGCAATTTTGGTCAATTATGCAACTATTCAACTGATTTTTTTCTGTTTACTGCATATACTTATCTGTAAGTCAAATCGGAGGTAGACTTTGGGTCTAAATTATTGGGATTTGCTGTTGACTTCGCCTATAGGTTGGTGTCAAAATTGACAGAATATGTCAAATAAATATTCTGATTGCAAAATTGTTGTCCAAGTAAAATCTCACTAATATAAATAAATATTGCATTTATATTTCTAAACAAATGTATACAGTATGCAGGAAAATGTAGACTTGGTGGGGGGTCCATAATGATAATTCATAATACTTCGTTTGCAAAACATATATACTAAATTTGTGTTTGGCAATGTTTTCTGGAAAACATATGAACATAAAATAAAAAGTATATCACCAATCTGATTCAATGAATAAGGCTATTGAAACAGGTCTCTTTCAGATAAAAATTTTACTCCAGAAAATCTTACTTAAAGGCAAGTATATGGTACTTAGGTGTAAGTGACTTTGAACTTTGACCCCATAACCTTGTAATTTTGTTACAATGATCTTTAAATAATTTCTAACAACTTTCTAATACATCTTTGTATACAGAAGGTCAATCTGGCTTCAGTTAATAAGCCATTGTTTAAAATCAGATTTCAATTTCATTGGCGACCTTTGTAGATATAACATAATGTATACCATTCCAAAATTACAAGAAAACTGATAATTCGTTCATCAGGAGGAGATTTTAAAGATGTACCAATTGTTAATCCAGTGGTTCTTAAGAAGTTGTTTAAATGGAAAAAGTAAATGGACAGATGATGATGGACAATAGAGATTGGGCAAGGTGACCAAAAACCCTAATTTTAATATATTCATTTCATTCAAGAGATAGGCTTACTTGGAATTTCCTGATCAGCAAATTTAACAGAAACGTCATATTCTCCTGGTTTAGATGGTACATATTCAACTGTACAAGTTCCATCACGGTTATCTTTGCAGTTGATTGGCACTTCTGATGGCCCATCAATAGACAGTCCGAGTCCTCCTTGTCCTGCACCCTTAATGTCAACAGTAAACTCTTGTGGTTGGTTTGTAAAACCACCATCCAATCCAGGACCATAGGCCTTGACACGGGTGGAATCACAGCCTGGCACGGCAGTGACTTTTAGTGGACTTTGTGGGACTTCCATGTTATCGTATGTTACATCAATGGACATGTCACCTGCAAAACAAAAACACTACCATATCAGTTGTGATTTCATGGTTTCTTTGTAGATTTCATTTTGAAAGTAAACAAAAAAGTGAGGCTGTTTGTTTGATGTGTCCTAACCGAGAAGTATACAGGCTGGTTAGTAACAAGTTCCATCTTATGTACTATTTTTTTTTGTAGATTTGTAGATTCCATGTTTTTAATGGATAAGGATAAAGACATTGTATATCATTGCGAGATAATTCTATAAATCAATATATGCCTCTGTCAAACTTACCTTGTTCAACAGGCGTGTACAAAACATCGTAGGTTCCATCACCTTTGGGTGTAACCAAGGTGTCATGCTTCTTGCCAGATGGACTGCTGACAATTGCTCTAACATTTCCTTCACTGGTTGGTGTAACACTTGTGGCATCCACTGTGAATTCTGTTGGTGAATCGAGGAACACTCCTGGAACATAAAAATGAAAAAAGTTAGAAGAGGGCACCTGCAGTGACACAACAACAACAACAACAACAACAACAACAACAAATTAAAGATAATGTACAATTACTTTACAATAGTTCTACAATATGTACAAATGTATATCTAAAAGACAAATGTGTGTCTGTATGTGTGTTTTTGTCTATCTGTGATTGTTTGTTACTGTGTGTATGTGCATATTTGTGTCTGTGTTCATGTGTATGTGTGTGTACATCTATGTGTGCATGTGTGTGTTAGCATGTATGTGTGTGTGCTTGTGTGTCTGTATTTGTGATTGTTCATGCAAGTGTGTGTATGTGTTTGTGTGTACATATATGCTTGCATGTTTCAAAATATCTGTACAGAGATAAATCTTTCATTTTTTTGATCATTTAATTATTTTTTGATTTCATAAATTATCCATGGACAGAGCTAAAATTTTGTCATCAATTTTTATCCAGTTATTGTAAAGGAGAATAATTAAATAAATAAAACAAAAATTCAATGTTTATTATACTTATAAAGTCAACATAATTAGATAAGTCTCAGAGAAAGAAGAGGTAGTAGAGTTTCCAACGTAGAAAAAGACCTCTAGTTAACGGAATAACACACAGCTTAATTTATTTGCAAATCATACCCCCTGTTACTGTATTTTTGGGTGACTCTAAACATAAAAAAATGAAATTATTGCTCTATTTTGGCGGTTAAAATAGTACTAAGAATTTAGTGTATACAACGAATATATCATGAAACAAAAATGGAAATTTCATAAGCTATCTAAGTATAATTATTTCATCATTTGAGAAAGGCCAAAAATTTACCTAACTGAAATATACCATACTTTCATCGATAGCAAAAATATTTTGAGTTACTTTTACAATACTTTAATTCTAATCAAAGTTATAAGTCCGGGTATATGTGTGTGTGTGTGCCAAGTTTCACTCCTAAAAAGTAAGTCATTGTGATGACACAAATTTTGTCAACATTTTCACCTTTATCCAACAGATTATCTCCTGCTGTTAAGCATTTTGTTGCTTACACTGCCAGGTCATTAACTAGGACGTTTGTTATTCAGCACATTACTTTTTTTTGCTCATTGTATGGTTGATTTATTTGTTTTATATGACCGGTTAAGTTAGTATAAGTTTGTTTTGTTCCAAGGAATATATTTGTGCTGGTTTCTAGTAACTTACTGCTTTTTATTGAATTGACTTTTTCATGATAATTGTACACTGTAGCTTAAGAAATCAAATCGTTCAGTGTTGTTTCGTTACTGGATCTTGGCACAATTTCTGGCTTGTTCAAAGTTATTACAAAGCTTTGATGTGATCTGAATTTTTGGAGGATCTAGTTTATACTTGTAACGGATAATATGTTTGTTCGAAGGTTCCATATGCTTTGAACAATATCTATCTATTGATTTGTACACAAATGGTTTTATTTGGGAGAGCAAAAATAGTCTTTATGACCAGGTGGTCTTTATACACAGGTGGCCGCTAAAGCAATTTTTTCTGTATTTAATCTGTTACAAAAACGTAATCATACTGATTCAAGGTCATTGTTACCTAACCGCTGATTTGCAAATTAAAAATCAAATTAGTCCTAAATGTAGAAACTACATGTATAGTTATAATTCTTTAAATAACATAAATTTATTTTGCTCTAAATGCATATAATTTAATTTTTTGTAAACCACCTCATTCAATTGGATAAAAATGCTAGGTTAAATCTGTATAACCTACATTGCTATCACACGAGGAACTAAGTCAGCTGTTGCTAGGACAACAAGTACAGCTCTTCAATATATTTATTGAACTTCATCATCAATTGTTTGTGTTGTATTTTTAAATATTGTTTTTAGAATTTAAAATTGAATTTAAAGGTTTGTATTTTTTCACTTTGTATTAAATTTTAAGGGTTAACACGAACTTTTCAGGTGTAAACAAATGAATGTTAATCCTTAAGTATGTTGGGGCCTCAACCTTTTTGAATGTGACTGTGCATTTTTCTTAAATTTCTAGATTTGAACTTTGACCCAAAGTTTAAGAAAAATATGACCCACTTCAGATAACAACAACAATATTTCAATAAGGCATGGTCTCCTCTTTCCAATGATATAAAATACAGCTGTGTGTTCTTCCATTAAACCAAATCAACCGAATTCGTTGGCTGGCCACCCTACTAAGGGTTAATAGAAAGTCCAATGTTAGGTTTATCAAACAACAAGTAACAATTAATCTAACGGAAATTCAAGAAGAAAGGAGGGAATACAGAGACATGGAAATATTCGGAATTCAGTAGGGTGGAATGATCTTATATATAGAGTATACATTTTCTTTATGAAAACAAAGTTCATTAGACATGGGACTCATCTTCTTAGTATAATAAGAAACAATGTAGGGCAGCTTGAAGGCTTAAAAAGTTGCATGTGGATATACTTGTGTAGAGTACAATGAGAATAATATATTTGTGCATGGTACACAAGGAAAAAATATTATGTATATTTAGGCATTGTAATATTCATTCCCTTCTTATGTTTCATAACCAAATTAAATTCCAAACTCACTATGAAATTAAAATAAATCTTGATATATAAAAAGTCATGCCACAAAAAATCTCTCATGTCATCTAATTGGAACCACAAGCAGTTAATGAGAAGGCATTCAAATGTAGTAACATCATCAGACAGAATTAATAGATACACAGATGTTACATTCATATCTTATGAGCTAAATTAACCATCCACCCCTGAAAACAATGGAGTCTACTTCACATAGATATGGAATAGACCGGTCCAAATGTGTCTTTGGGGGTGAATATGTTATGCATGATTATGAGTCGGCAGTTAAATAGAAGTTGGACTCTCAAGGCACAATTTTCTCCTTGTTGTGCCTTGTTGCCAAAATGAAAATTTGCAGCAGCGTCCATGCTGTCTCAATCCATTTTCATATCTTCCAACAAGACAAAAATAGTATCACAAAGCAAAAGCAATTGTTCAATATGATGAAAAATTTGAATTATAAAGCAACAACAGAGTGAAACAGCAAGAGTTAAATATGCTGAATGACAACTGTACACTATAATTAACCCTGTCACCTCAAATACTACGAGGAACTGATACAAAACAAGTGTGACATAATGACATGTAAATATAAGGGGTGAGAGGGTTAAAATTTGATTTAGTGTCACATGGTCAAGATGCAAACGATTTAGTCATCCAGATTTTCCATGCATTCAGTGTTCAATTTACCCTCAGTGGCAACACCAGGACCATAAACTTTAACACCACTAACATCTGGTTTCTCTGTAGTTGGAGCTGCTTGACCTGGAGATGGTCTGACCTTGGCTTTAAATGGAGAATCTTTAATGGGTTTCTCATCATACAAGACATTGATGGTGTATTCTCCAGGCTCTGTTGGAACATACGCTACTCCAACAGTATTATCAGGATTCTGTTTAGTGTCAATCTTGACCTCTCCAGGTCCTTCAACAGACACACCAATCGGACCAGGATAAGTAGCTTTCCTAGCATCAACAGTGAATACTGCAGGGCGGTTAGCATTGCCATTTTTCAGACCTGGTCCGTATGCTACAACACCATTGTCTGGAGCTGGTGCAGAACTAGCTGGGGCACTGCTAGCTGGGGCAATCTGTGTTGGAATGATCTCCTCTGCTGGAGCAATCTTGACTTTGTACGGAGAATCCTTGAGAGGCTTATCACCATATGTTACATCCACAGAATAATCACCTGGTGCAGTTGGGAAATATGTGACACCTACTGTACCATCAGGGTTCTGTTTGGTGTCAATCTTTGCCTCCACTGGTCCTTCCACATTGACCCCAATGCCACCTGGAGTTGTGGCTTTTCTAGCATCAACAGTAAATGTAGCAGGGGCATTAGCCATGCCACCCTCCAATCCAGGTCCATATGCCTTGACATTGGCATCAGCAACTTTAGCTGGAGCAATTTTGGCTTTGAATGGAGAATCTTTGATGGGTTTATCTCCATATGTGACATTGACATCATAATCTCCGGGTTTAGTTGGGTGGTAAGTTACTCCAGTAGTACCATCTGGATTTTTCTTGGTCTCCACCTTAGCAGGAGCTGGTCCATTCACTTTAACATCCACTTTGCCAGGTGCTTTCACCTCCCTTGCATCAACGGTAAACTCAGCTGGTTCATTGGCATTGCCACCAGTGAGACCTGGACCATATGCCTTGACCTTCTTGGCAGGTTCTTCTGGCAAGATCTTAGCTTTAAATGGTGAATCTTTAATATGCTGGTCTCCATATGTAACATTGATATTATAATCACCGGGAACCTCTGGCAAGTATGAAACTCCAATTGTACCATCTGGGTTCTGCTTTGTGTCAATTTTAGCTTCTTTTGGTCCTTCTACAGTAACTCCCAATTCTCCTGGTCCAGTAGCAGCTCTGGCATCAACAGTGAATTCGGCTGGAGTATTGGCATTACCACCCTTCAATCCAGGTCCATAAGCTTTCACTTTGCTAGCCGAGTCTGGCAGAACATCCACAGTATATGGTGATTTTGGTAATTTGAGACCACCATAGGACACCTCCACTTTGTGTGGTCCAACTTCTGTAGGTGTGAAGAAAGTAGCATAACCATCTGTTATTTTTTTCTCCGGTAGATCCTTTTTCTTGCCAGATGGAGAAATAACAGTTACCCTAGCTGGAGAATCTGCCTTGCCGGCATTGGTTGTTAAAACATCAATTTCTCTTTCTTTTCCAACAGTCATGGCTAAAGAAAAGACATTCTAAATTCAAGAAATATCTGTATAAATCAGAAAAATTGCAAAAATATATGAATGTAATCCTATCTATAATATACCTGGTCACTAATACAAATTTCTATCGTTCTTTTTTGTAAATTTCTCGATTAAGCAGCGCTTTATTTTACTGTCCTTTTGAAAGAAATCCAAAGATAGAAATTTCATCCTGGACTAAATATATCTAGCATTGCTTTTTTTTATAAAGAAAATGCTGTAAAATGTAGTGAAATAAAAAAAAAATTTTAAATTTAAATTCTTTTTAAATTTTTTGCAGAAATAAATTTAATAGAAAATTAGTATGAGAAAAATTCAGACATAATTTTGTTGTTGATCGAGTGGTACATATTCCAAAAAGAAATTTGTTTACAGTGTTAAAAGTTTGTATCATTGTGTGCCCTGTTTCGGATACCATAAGTATGAAAATTTGTTTTAAAAAATAAACAACAAACTAAATAATAGCATACTGAATATACTTTCTAATTATTTGTCCCACCAACCACTTATGCATACATCAATTAAAATCCAGAGAATATCTTTGAAAACTTGTCTTTGAATTTGATAACCATTTCGTTTATGCTGTGTACTTACGGCACCAGTTTTGGTACCAGATGTTTTGTTCAGTGTTTTATAAATCCAAACATGAATGAGTCATGTGACTTTGAAGAGTTTAAACACTGCTGTTGTTTTAATAACAAACAAAGTTTGTTAACTTTTCATTTTTGTTGTTTTATTAGTAACCATAGTAACTTATAAAAAGTTATAGTGTAAAAGCTATGTTTTCATCCATGGAATATATATTTATACTGCATTAACCTCTTTGAAGTGCATTTTCACTGAATTTGTCAAAATATGTTTACACAAGCAGAGAATGGTGACATAGTATGCATTTTCTGTATGTAAATAGCACAAGGAAAAAGCTACATGTAGGTCACCAATTCAGTTCAGTTTCCGAAACAGAGCATCGTATGTTAAATGACATTATCTGTCTCTACCAGTTATTCTACATACATTGTATATATTATAGAGGTCAAGTAAAATGAGAAAAGGTCATGACCTCTGTGTTCTAAATAACAGTTATTACATATTACAACCTAAATAGTTTAAATTCAGAAAGGTCAAGAAATTATGTTGATTATTCTAAAATATTCTAATAAATTATATTCAACTATGCATATGAATGATGAAGAAAAAAGAATATAAGAAAATAAGTAGGATGAAATATAAAATATTTTACAAATATGAGATACATGGACTATGTATGAATATATATATATATATATATATATATATATATATATATATATATATATATATATATATATATATATATATATATATATATATATATATATATAATAGATTTTTCTATCTACTATGGCAGAAGTGAATATATGGGGATATAAAAAAACCCTCAGCAATAAAAAGTATACACATGTATATGTACTATAGGTTTGTGAACACAGTGATCCTATTCTTAGTATTAGAAACCAAAAGTACCAAAATTATGTAAAGTAATTAGCTGATGTACATATTTATCTATTTCTGAAAATGTGTTTCATTGACAGCAGTAAACGTCTAAAGAGATGAACAATGATGCCAACTCTATTAGAGTATTAAGGGTTTCAGTGGTTTTATAATAGGCATTGAGTAGTCCAATACACACTGGATATAAAACCTTAGAAATGGGTATTCAAACACCATAAACAAACTGGAGAAAATGACCAGACAGACAGAAGGGGATATGGTGGATCACTCAGATATCATCACAAAATTGGTCATTTCTGGCTGTATCAAAAGCAACACTGTCACACACAAACAGCCAATTAGAGAGATGTAAAGTCACAATTACATCAACCAATCAGAGACAGTTTATCAAAGCAAGCATCCAACCAATCAGTCTAGGGTAACACCATGAAAATAATTTTATCATCACAATATCTCAGAAAAAAAAGTCTAAAACATAAGAATCACCAGATTACTTCTGATACAGTGTAAGTATCAGCAAATGATTTCTGATACAGTCTTAGAAAGACGCTAACAACATGTGACTGATCAATCATACTGTTGAATATGTTCCATTTGATGTTTACTCCCACAGTCAAGCTGTGACACATAACAACAGTATTTACAAATTAACTGTAACATCTACCATACTTTTCCTTTCCTGATCAATGGCACAGCTGTATATTCCAAAACAAAAATCTATAAAACCTATCTCATTATTCATTTTTGCATTAAAGTGTAATATATTCCCCTTTGTATCCAAACAGAGATTGGGTATTCAAAGTGTGGATGTATCAAAACATTACTTACGTTTGTCTAATCCTACAACCTTGACCTTACTGAGGTCAACTGAGGCTTCAACTTTGACCTTGATGGGACTGCTGGGAATTTCATTGCCAGCAAAGAAGATAGCCACAGTGTAGGTGCCTGGGTTAATTGGCTCATACTCCACACGGAAAGTTCCATCTTTGTTGTCGATGGTGTTGACAGGAACATCTCTACCATTTCCGTCAGTCAGTGCTATGCCAATGTCACCTGAAATTTAAACATGTTAGTTTATTATTATTCTTTGTACAAAAGGTTGCTAATCTCATAACAAATATGTTTGTCTCCTAAATAATACCACATATTAAGGTGACAATTGTACTATAGAGGGACAACAAATGAGGTAGACCATATCAGAGTATCTCCTTGCAAAATAATGGACTCTACTTAAAATCCATATGAAAGGACAGTCCATATATGTTTTGGGATGAATGAGGTAAAAACATCTTTAGATCAAACAAATACATGTCTTAAGGGACCAATTGACTTTCGGGGCTGTCTACCTTCAGATCACATTTCCTAGCAGATTGACAGGTCTGTTTGGCAGATAGTCAGTCCTGCTACTTTAAGAGAACATAAAAAGGTATGTTTCAAACATATACAGTTTCAAATGAGCAAGAGTTTCAGTGACATTTTAATGTCCATTTATAGTTACGTACCTGGTCCTGCTGAAGCACAGTCCACGATAAAGTAAGTTTTAACAAAGGTCTTGACACCTTTCTCTACACCTGGTCCATATACCTTGACATTACCAGGTTTACTCTGTTCTCCAACAAATACCTGAAAATAGGACTCTGATTGTAGGTTACGAGATCTAGACATTAATAGCTAATCATGTTCTAAAGTAACTTTTTAATTAATATCAAGATATCTCAAATAAGTTTGAAATTTTGAAGGTTTAAGAGGAAATGAACACTAGCAGCTTAGTAATACGACCTAGTATTTTAAAGTGAAGTGAGAGAGACAGAAGTTTTACCTGATACCTATACAAAGTTCCTATACTTAATCTGTAAAATTTTGCCGACTTCAGCTGCTGCAATACTCATAAGAATTATCTCCCTCAACAAAAATCAGATACTTTGAACCTTTCCATTCATGCATGTGTTGAAAGTAGATCCATTCCAAAAGTGTGTTATTGCTTTGATTATCCAAATTTTTATTCTAGTTTGATTTTCCTGCCAATTTGATTATTATAACGATAGGCATAATAACAAATTCTTGAATAAAAATAACACACTGAATCTCCTTTAAAAAGCCTTAGTTTTAGTGTACTATATAATATTATTTCAAAACTTAGAAATAGTGAGGAGTTGGAATACACAATCCCTATATAATGTTGAACAACAATTAACAGCACAATAAATTGATTAGACTAACTGGTGTTTAACTACAATAAAATAAATGATAAATGAGTTCACATAAAATGGAAGTTTCAAATGATATCAAGCTAGTATTGAGGACTGAATTTACCTTTAACAAACTCTTTAGAATCTCTCCTGTTGGGACTCTTTATAACTTACTCTGAAGGGAATCTTTATAACACACCCTGAAGGGTCTCTTAATAAATTATCTGGAAGGAGCTCTTCAGAACTTACTGGAGGGACTCTTTAGAACCCTGAAGGTACCCTTTAGAACTTACCCTGAAGGGACTCTTTGGTATCTGGACACCTCCCCAGGAGATGGTGATGGTGTGTTTGACAGGTTTCTTAGGCATGTATTTACAAGAGAATGTGCCATCTTTGTTATCTTTGACTTGTACATCTACAGGTTTCAAGTCTACATCTAAGCAAGTGATGTTAAGAGAAGCTTTTCCTGCCTTACGAGCATCAACAGTGAATTCTGCAAACTTGCTAAGTGTAACACCAGACTTCTCCAAACCAGGTCCCTTAGCAATAACCTGTAATCAACAAATTTCAATTTTGTATTTTTTTGTTAAAAAACTGAATCAAAATATTTGAGAAAACAAAAGTCATTCATTCAAACATAAAAATATCATAGAACTCTGACTGAAATTGATTTTTTTATGTTAATTATAATTATTATCATTTTGTTAGTACAACTTTAGTCAATCCACTTCTGAAACCCACATCTGACAAATCCTCAAATACTGTTTCAGTAACTTAAAAAATATGTACAATGTTACCTGTCTTGAAAGACCACCTGCTTTATGAGACCACATTCTGAAAACCACTAGGTTAAATAATATTTTAAATAAAACCTCTATAAAGAGATCACCTGTCTTGAGATGCCACATCTCATTGGCAGATGGGGTGGTCTCTCAAGACAGGTTCGACTGTATTTTTACTGTGACTTTTTTCTCTAATGACACATACATAAATATATCATGTTTGTACTAAACCTTTCTTTTTAATGTTACACACTGAATCTGAGCAATGTATTTGTGAGTTGTGGTGTCACACTGTGAAAAAAACAGAACTAGTTTTTTATCTACCTTAGAAGCATCAAACTCGGTGGTTGCCGGTTTGATTTGAGCCATGTATGGAGATTTTGGTATATCCTCTTCATTGCACAAAATGTGAACGGCATATTCTCCAGGAGCCGTTGGGTAGTAGGTGACATCAGCAGAGCCATCTCCATTATCTTTACAATCAATCTTAGCCTGTGATGGTCCCTCAATTGAAAATCCTGTACACAAAATACAGTACAATACATTGTTGTATGAAGAAAAACTATAATTGCAAGATTTCTAAATAAAAAATAAAAAATTAATTATTTGATAAGTCCTGACAATACCCCTTTACATTATGCCTGCTGAATGACCCAGTTCTAAAGACGTGGGCCATGGCATCTCAAACACATTATCTTTTTTTTTAAATAATGGATATCTTTCACTGATGAATTTTCACATTATTATTGTAATTATTCAAGACCATATATATTTATTACGCTACGTTGGAATTCTCAAAATATATATATTACAATAAACTGGGTCTAAAACAATAAAGAGTAATATTCAAATCTGAGAGTTTTGTAAACTTCAGCTAATCCTAAAATATGATTGGTGGAGCAGATCACATTAAAAATATTCTCAGAATATTCATAAGTTTTCTGGCACCTGGCCATAATGTATACACCTGAGTACTATAATTGAATCAACTTACCTAAGGCACCTGTCTCTCCCATTGTCTCTACAGTAAATGTAGCTGGTTGGTTTACAACTCCACCCTCCAGACCTGGTCCGTAAGCTCTGATCTTTGAGGTCTTGGTGGGACCAACCTCAACCTTGAATGGACTCTTGGCAATGTGCTGTTCTCCGAAGGTGATATTGATAATGTACTGGCCTTGTTTTATTGGTATGTAGTAACATTCATACAAACCTTCCTCTGTCTTGGATTTAGTAATGTTGCATTTAATTTCAGTACCACCTAGAAAGAATAAATACATGTTGTAACAGCAATCATGTCAATACAGATTGTTGTCCCCCCAACTTTGTTGTCTCAAAATGTCCCAGGTATGGTCTAGTCACGATCTGGAAAATATGTCTTCCCAAAAATTCTGAGATCACTGCAAGCAGACAAAACATCAAAGATGCTATCTCATGATCAAATGTAAATCAAAGTTGTGTCATTTCTGTGTTTAATGTCTTGAAATCCTTCTTGCTTAAATTCATCATCATATTGTCATATACAGTACTAAAACACAACTGGTTAGGCACCCTGTAAATGTAATCAAGAAACATGTACTTGTTTCATTTCCATAAACAAATTTCCATTTGCTAAAAGTAAATTTGTATTAGGGAGATGATAAATCAAACTAACTGAAAAATTCTTTTACAGTTTGTCTTTCCCTGACGTAGATTCCCTAACCCATAAAAGACTGATCATATCATGGTCTTTATCTTACAGCAATATTAGGTTCCAGGATACCAGTATAACAGACAAAAACTGCTTCAATCACCCAAAAACATGGAAGCTCTCTGGGAATATTTGTTTAGAACAAGGACACGTACCTGGTCCAAAGATCTGAACTTTGACCTCAGCTTTTCCTGCTCCTTTAGTATGGATTTTAAACTCAGCTTGTTCACTAACACGGACTCCCTTTGGCTGAATACCACGTCCAGTTGCATAACACATCTTAGCATTAGATGCTGAAAAATGTTTATCAAGTTGCATAAATTAAAAGCAAAATTTTCAGCTTATCTTTGTCTTTACTTCTTCTTCTTATCAAAAATTTGTTTTCTCAATGGCTAAACATTTCAAAACATTTAGGTCTCCGCCATTATACCGCCACCTTTTGGTTTTTTTCTTAATTTTGGTAGTATAACGGGTTTGGCAATATACTGAGGTCTACAATTTTTATGGTGTGGTCGTTTTCATGTTTTTATTCCCTGCTGTATATCATATCCTGTTTGTAACTCACTAGTGTAAATTGGGATATTCTGGCCTTGTTTAAGTTTGACCAATTTGGCCACACTATTAAAATGGCCGTAAAATTGGATCTGTTTCTTATATAAACCTGGAAACATTTCTAATGTTAACTTACATCGTTTCTGTTTTAAAAAATCTTTAACGGGCCTGTAATACAAAGGGCTTAGGTTTATATCCCTGATCTACTCATAATTATTTCTTGAGGTGTAATAAATGCTGTGTAAACAACACAATGTGACAATTTTTTCCAACTCTCGCGGAAGTGAGATTTGAAAATTGTGACACTCATAAGCTGGTCCCCAACTGACTACTAAACTTTTTTGAGTGCAAGGACCGACAACTCTGTGTAAGAGATTGCATGTTTGACAGCAAAGCGGAAATACAGCTGGATACCAGTTTATGACAGCTGATGTTCGAGATACCTTTCTCACACCTGTTTATTCACCTGGTCTGGCGATATGGTTGAGGGATTAAATATGCATAAATGACCATTTGTATCGGAGAATCAGCTGCTGATGGCAGCATGCAGGTTTCGGCATTATAAAGGAGGAATTATAGGGGAGGAAATTTGTTCTATCAGAAATAGTGGTGTTGTGCGGTGGATGGTGATATATCGTGGGAGAACTGTATTATTAAATTCTATCTGACAAATTTTACTTTTTTTATCCATCACCAGAATATGTTTTCAGATGCCTAAATACTATAAAACTGTCTATATCACATATTCAGCATTTTTCTAAAAGCGAAAAAATGGTACCTGGTGATACATTGACACCAAATGGACTCTTTGGGATCTGGATGCCCGCAAACATTACATTGATAGAGTGCAGTCCTGATTCCATTGGGATATATTCCACAAGGTATACCCCCTCTTTTCCTGGGACAGGTGCAATACTAGGACGAATAGTGTCTTTACGGCCATGTGGATCAAGTACGGAAATATCAACATTTCCTTTACCTGCATCTAAAACAAGTCAAAATGTATTAGCATAGGTATAACGAAAACAAAAATATGGTCACCAAGACTCTTTAAATGAAAATGAAGTTACTGACAGATATGAAACAAGGTACCTGTTTTGTTTGCAGAAAACAAAGTCAAGCTTAAATGTATGTAGAATCTACACCTGGTATAAACACCAGACTAAAACTATAAGTTAATCTACCTCCAAAATCAAGAAAAACTTGCAGAACTGCCAAAAACTGACAACTGTAAACCAAGTTCAAACAAATAGTAAACACATGCACAGAGTTACTTGTCATTATTATTACAGCAACATTTTCTTACAATAGTTTTCAAGCTTTTCTGCTGTACGATGCCAATAAAGTGCAACTATTGAAATATCAAAAGTTTGTATTTAAATATCTAATTATGAAGTCAAATCAATTTCAATCACAGTTTAAAGCAGTCTCAAAAAGCTAATGCATTTTAATCATGTGAAAGAATCATCGTCAAGCATCAGTAACACAACAAAAATCAACATTTCAACAAGAATTATCTCACTTTATTATGTTATGATTTAAATCATATTTTTAAGTTTTTCTTCTTCATTTCTTCTATGGTTCTGTAAACTAAATAACAATTGTATAATCATCATGCTGTGTTAACAATAAAGCTCTGGTTTAAAGCTAACATGCTTACAATAATGGGTTTTTTTCAATTAAAACTTATATCATGTCCATGCATAGCAAAACAAAACATCAAGGTTGAAGACCTTGTGTAATCAACTTTTTATTTTAGTAGCTACAAAACCATTTGTACTGAAACCTATCAGATTAATAAGTAACAAACCTATCAGCAGTCTCATAACAAGAAGTTATATACCAGTAAATGAAAAGAAAATTTTCTGATAAACATGTGAGCAATTTGGCGATAATTCCTCCAGGATTATCTCCCATGACTCAATGAATCAAAGTATTCCTCTCATAGGAGTTTCAGTACAATAAGGTAATTGTATTGTTAACATGAAAAAGTGTGACCTTAAAGCTTGAAATAAAAATGGTATAGCACTCTTCCTTAAATGAATAAAATGTGGGGATGAACTAAATGAAAAAGTTGTCAAACTCTCAAATCAAATGAAAAGGTACTCTTGGTGAAAAATGGAAAATTAAAAAGGAAAAAAACCTTGTGGTGACAAGATGAAGATGCAAGGATGACATTAGTACAGTGAAGGAAGATTTTAGTGGCTCCTATCACACCTCAACAAACCACATTGGACTGATCTAGTAAAGGTGTGAAGAATTCTAATGTGACAAGAGCTGTTTGTAAAACAGTTAACCCCCCCCCCCCCACCCACCCATGGAAACTGTGAATTATTGGAGTTTTTCAAGGGGCATAACTCTGTCAAAAATTCTTTGATAGTAACCAAACAAGAGGCTAAATGGGCCTCATCAGTCATCTGAGAAAGATTTCCTGGCAAGTCTGGTTAAAATTAGTCCATTGGTTCTTCAGAAGAAGTTGAAAATGTCTAAAATTTGACAAAAAACTTTACTTAGGTGCCTGTGACCTTGATCTTTGATCTCATGACCTTGAAATTTAGTCAAAATGATCCTTATATAATTCCAAATAAAAACTTGACCTAGATATTCTCATAATGTATCTGTATGCCAAATTTCATTTCATTATGAGCACCCATTGCAGAGATATTGAATGGAAACTAAATTATTAGAAATTTTTTAAGTTTAAGGGGTGTAACTCTGTCAAAAAAAAATTTGATGGTAATTAAATAAGAACTTTGACTAGATATTCTGATGATGTATAGATGCCAAATTTCATTTCAACATATGCACCTGTTGCAGAAATATTGAACAGAAACTGAATTATTGGAAATTTTATAGAACGGACACTGAATTATTGGAATTTTCTACATTTCTTGAAAAAAAGTAAAACAAATATTGTAGAAAATTCTTTCCTATCCTGCAAATGAATATTCCTTCACTGTACCAAATAATTAATGCATTTGAGGTTTATTAGCAGTTATCCCCCTTTATCAATACAGAGGACTGCTACAGTTGGCAATGATTTCACACCAGTATCTTGGGTGATACAGGGTGGTACACAAGTGCAGACAGAGGTGAAATGCAAACATGTTTTTGTTGGTAATGTGCTCGATCATTTGAAATAATAAAAGTGACAGAAAAAAGCCCCACACCATTATGAGTTTGTAGTGTACATGAATAAAACACAATGTGGAACTGTTCTCATCTGAAAAAAGATCTTTACAGAAATTTATCCAAATTGGTTGAGTTTCCTTCCAGAGTCTACACAATTAAATGATTTCTTCAAAGATATATTGGAACTGTTTCACTTTTTAGCTTTTAACGTAAGAGGAGAAAACTTTTAAATCACAATGTGATCATGCAAAGAGCACCAACAATTTGAAAACGTAGCCCTTAAATCAACTAAGGTTCCAATGAATTTAAAATCTGCTCTGATGCAGAAAGTTGTGGTTTAAAGCATAAAGTTCTATCCACTCACTGGATAACCTGATGTAGTTTGAAACCAGGACAAGTTACAACAAGCGTACAATAAAATCAATATACACTGGTAAGGTGTAAAAATGAAGTGTTCTTGGGGGACTCGTTCTTTGGTTTGTTTTTGCTTTTTTCAGATGAGACAGACAGTTGGAAAAAAGGACAGCACCACCTTACAAGACTCACCTTTTTTACCAGGAGTAGGAGACACTTTTGGAGCACCTGCATCTAGTTTAAATTTGGGAAGAAAGCAAAGGTTTGCTGAAAGCTTTATCTAAATTTTAATAAAACAACCAGCACCTTGGTGTATTACAATACCTATCTATATGATGGGTAGTGTTGCAGTGTTTGTGAAAAGCCTAGTAAAGTGTTTAAAGATTGATTATATATCTTTAATAAGTTACAATCATGAGTGATGAGTGATAATGAGTGATGATGATGATATTAGATATACTGTGTTGAAGAATGAATATTTGTATGTAGGAATGATGATCAAAATTTGTTAAAGGTATTGTGTTTCAACCCTCATTTTCTATAATGGGAAGACCTTTACTTTAATCTTGCATTTTAAGGGCAAACAATTAATTAAAACAGTTAATTATTACATCATACTAATGAAGTACTACAAATGTAAACCAAATACTATTTTTCTGAATTTTGAATTGAAACTTGCTTCCAATGTTAAATGTTTTTACATTTGTATAATTTAGATATACTTTCACAGAGAAATATTGAAGTCAATAAAATACCAAGAATACCATATCAAAGGAAAGTTCTTAGTATATTATAGAAACGTATTATAAAGAGGCAAACATGTGGCAAATAATATCTTCAATTCCAGCTGAATTCAAAATTAGACATACTTTTATTACTTTTGTAAAACATAACAAGACTTTACCCATACCAATCTTAATTCTAAGTAATTGTTGAAATTGAACCCAATTGATAATGGACTCAGTTTCAATTTTTCATTTATTTCCCAATATTTAGGAACCAAGTCAACCCACCACCTGTCCATGTCCCAAATAGAATAAAAAAAATCCCTGATCAATACTTTCATCATTCCATTTACTACTAAGTAAAAGATAAGATAGAAATGGATTAGTTTCAAGATCATATGTATATATGTTTGTGTATATATACAGCTTTGTTAAAAGCATATTTTATAATATTTCTATATTTGTAAATAAAAACCAAATAATTACCATCCAAGACCACATCCACTATAAAATAATATTCACAAAAAATGTAAAAAGATGAGTCACTCAAAAATCTAAAATTCAAGGCTAATTAAGCATCTTACTAATTCTTCACAAATGTGCCAGTCTAGGCAAGCATTTAGCTAAATGTAAAGGCACATATTTTCATCTACAACACATGCATGTCAGTACTTGCCCACCAATTTCTTAAAATACTCTAGTATATATATTATTTAATTCATTACCTAGCAATTAAAAGCTTACAAAGCTAGCAGACCTAGAAATCACCATTTTGATATGTAAATAAGTCAGTTGATATTTCAAAATGTTTAAGCTTGATAATCTTAGATTAGTATAGTGGAACCTGTCTTCAAAGACCACCTGTCTTCTGAGACCACATAGTTAAGTAATCCTTCAGATAAAACCTCTCATGAGAGACCACCTGTCTTCTGAGACCACATAGTTAAGTAATCCTTCAGATAAAACCTCTCATGAGAGACCACCTGTCTTCTGAGACCACATAGTTAAGTAAACCTTCAGATAAAACCTCTCATGAGAGACCACCTGTCTTCTGAGACCACATAGTTAAGTAATCCTTCAGATAAAACCTCTCATGAGAGACCACCTGTCTTGAGAGACCACATTATAGCTGCAGAAGGGGTGGTCCCTCAAGACAGGTTCCACTGTACCGTTATTTTATTCTATAGAAATATATGACTTTACTTAAACTATCCTTTATCATCTCAGCTTATCTATTTTATATTATCTTATCTTGTTTATTTCATATCATGCCCCTTTCATTTCAAATAATCTAAGCCAGAATTATTATTTTACAAATTCTAATCTTATTTTTAACATCATTTCTACTTTAGCATTATAATGTATTTCAAACATAATCTATGTGATATAATGTAGCCTCCAGTAATTTGTCCAGTTGCTCACTGAGCCGTCAAACATAATCTATGTGATATAATGTAGCCTCCAGTAATTTGTCCAGTTTGTCAAACATAATCTATGTGATATAATGCTCACAGTAATTTGAGCCGTCAAACATAATCTATGTGATATAATGTGATATAAGTTGTAGCCTCAAACATAATCAGTAATTTGTCCAGTTGTCCAGTTGCTCACTGAGCCGTCAAACATAATCTATGTGATATAATGTAGCCGTCCTCCTATGTAATTTGTCCAGTTGCTCACTGAGCCGTCAAACATAATCTATGTGATATAATGTAGCCTCCAGTAATTTGTCCAGTTGCTCACTGAGCCGTCAAACATAATCTATGTGATATAATGTAGCCTCCAGTAATTTGTCCAGTTGCTCACTGAGCCGTCAAACATAATCTATGTGATATAATGTAGCCTCCAGTAATTTGTCCAGTTGCTCGCTCAAACATAATCTGAGCCGTCAAACATAATCTATGTGATATAAATGTAGCCTCCAGTAATTTGTCCAGTTGCTCACTGAGCCGTCGTAATCTAACATAATCTATGTGATATAATGTAGCCTCCAGTAATTTGTCCAGTTGCTCACTGAGCCGTCAAACATAATCTATGTGATATAATGTAGCCTCCAGTAATTTGTCCAGTTGCTCACTGAGCCGTCAAACATAATCTATGTGATATAATGTAGCCTCCAGTAATTTGTCCAGTTGCTCACTGAGCCGTCAAACATAATCTATGTGATATAATGTAGCCGAGCCGTCAAACCAGTAATTTGCCTCCAGTAATTTGTCCAGTTGCTCACTGAGCCGTCAAACATAATCTATGTGATATAATGTAGCCTCCAGTAATTTGTCCAGTTGCTCACTGAGCTATGTGATATAATGTAGCCTCCAAACACTGAGCCGTAATCTATCTATGTGATATAATGTAGCCTCCAGTAATTTGTCCAGTTGCTCACTGAGCCCGTCATAACATAATCTATGTGATATAATGTCAAGCCTCCAGTAATTTGTCCAGTTGCTCAAGCACTGAGCTGCCTCCAGTAAAACATAATCTATGTGATATAATGTAGCCTCCAGTAATTTGTCCAGTTGCTCACTGAGCTGTCAAACATAATCTATGTGATATAATGTAGCCTCCAGTAATTTGTCCAGTTGCTCACTGAGCCGTCAAACATAATCTATGTGATATAATGTAGCCTCCAGTAATTTGTCCAGTTGCTCACTGAGCTGTCAAACATAATCTATGTGATATAATGTAGCCTCCAGTAATTTGTCCAGTTGCTTGCTCAAACACTATGTGATATAATGAGCACCAGTAAATTTGTCCAAACAAACATAATCTATGTGTGAGCCTCCATAAGTTGTAGAGCCGTCCATAATCTATGTGAATTTGTCAGTAATTTTGTCCAGTTGCTCACTGAGCCGTCAAACATAATCTATGTGATATAATGTAGCCTCCAGTAATTTGTCCAGTTGCTCACTGAGCCGTCCGTCAAACATGATATAATCTAGCCTGTGATATAACTGTAGCCGTCCAGTAATTTGTCCAGTTGCTCACTGAGCCGTCAAACATAATCTATGTGATATATAATGTAGCCTCCAGTCAAACATAATCTTTGATCCAGCCTCCAGTAAGTTGCTCACTGAGCCGTCAAACATAATCTATGTGATATAATGTAGCCTCCAGTAATTTGTCCAGTTGCTCACTGAGCCGTCAAACATAATCTATGTGATATAATGTAGCCTCCAGCCGTCAAACATAAATCTAATTTGTCCAGTAATTTGTCCAGTTGCTCACTGAGCCGTCAAAACCGTCATTTGTCCAACATAATCTATGTGATATAATGTAGCCTCCAGTAATTTGTCCAGTTGCTCACTGAGCCGTCAAACATAATCTATGTGATATAATGTAGCCTCCAGTAATTTGTCCAGTTTTGAGCCGTCCAGCCTCCAGTAATTTGCTCAGTTGAGCCGTCAAACATAATCTATAATGTGAGCCTATAATGTAGCCTCTATGTGATATAATTTGTCCAGTAATTTGCTGCTCACTGAGCCGTCAAAATAATCTAATCTAATGTGATATAATTTGGTCCAGTTGCTCACTAGCCTCCAGTAATTTGTCCAGTTGCTCACTGAGCCGCTGTGACACACACAATCCTGGTTACAATAATATTGTTATATATTTTCATTTGACATATTGTTTTTGTTTAAATGCTGTTTTATGCCACATTCAATAATTCTTCAGTTCCATGGTGACGACCACACAATTTTAAAGGTGGAGGAAGTGAAGCTGGTTACTTTTAAAGGTGGAGGAAGTGAAGCTGGTTACAGTGTATCCAGGAAGAGATCACAGGCCATCCATATGTAAACTGGCAACCTTTCTCACAAAATCAGTTTTGGTTTCAGTGACCCTCAAATCTGCATTGATCAGAGGTAAGAGATTTCCTGCAATGCTCTAACCACTCTGGCATGGCAATACCTTCATCTAACTTTACTTAATTCATATATACTGAATTACATATTTTTATGCAATCTAATTTTGTTTTCCCTCCATTATTCTTCTTTTCATCCAGCATTAATATTTATATTATATAAAGTAATATATATATTTACTACATTACAGACATCAGTGTGTTTGTAAACAAGGCAAACTTTTGACTGTGATAAATATTTTGTTTCAGACTATTTAAATGCATGGAAGTAGTAAAAATTACAACTAACGTTTGTAGCTTTCTTTCCATATAAAACACCAGATATCATATCCGTTCTACAGTATAATTTGTTCAGCATAATCTTACCTATTATCTAATATCACTCCTTAGATTATCCCTATTCATATTTATCTTGAAAACTTTACAATATTTCCCCCTATTTTCTGTCCAATTTATCTATCACAACTATAATATACTTGAATTCAAAGTCTGCAGATAAAATTAACCATAACCACAGGGGGGATACCTAAACACCAAGTACTAGCAAATGATATGGCAACTGTTTTCTTCACCTTTAACAAAGAACTGAAGTAAATTTAACTCATCTGAAAAAAAAAATCCAATCCCACAGAATACATACTTTTGGTGAAAACTTCAAAGTAAGTTCTCTTGGTTGCAACAACACCCGATTTCTCAAGACCAGGACCTGAGGCTGTGACCTTTGACGCATCTCCGGCAGCTCCCTCAACTTTAACAGTGAATGGTGATTTGTTGATTTCTTTATCACCAAATTTGATGATTACCTGTTTAATTGAATAACAAAAGCAGATAATAAATAAACATTCTCTCACTTCACTCCATTTTTACGTGTTCTTTAGCTGTTTACCAACATTTAATTCCTCCATCTTATCTGCAAATGTGACATTTCCTGCAGGAATACAAAATATCCTTCCGAAAAGCTCAAAACCTTTTATTTTCTCTTTTTAGTAGTGCTCAAATTCAACATCATAATTTTAAATTTGGAGCAGTAAAATCCTGAGTACGTTAAAAGATAATATAAAAACTGATCACTAGATCAAATTATTCAAAACACTCCCAGGACCAGGAAAGTGTTATCACACTCTAATATTTCTGACAACACATTTTTTTTAAACAATAATCCATAATGATCATGTCTGTCAAAGTAATACTCACAGGGGTTTTCTTTAGTCTCTTCATTTTGATAAAATATCTGCTGTAAGAAATTCTTCAACAATATTCTACTTACAACCAACAAAAGTCAAAGTCAAAGGTCAAACTAGTTACACCTCTGACTTTGTAATAAAAATACCTACTTAAATGACAAACTCAATGTTGTGATATTTGTTTGTATCATAAAAGCCACACTTATATATCATCCCAATCTTTGACTTTATTGCAGAGCAAGCAGCCTTGTTAAATATCAACTCCTTTAAATCCCTGTAAATCAATCATATACTCTGTCTGGTACAAGTGAGGGAAGTGACAAAATGAGATACAGAGCTTTAGATCAGTTTGTGTTACGTTAATCTTTTTATGCCACTTTCTACAACATTTTAGTGTTAAGCTGCATGCCAATGATGCCACAAGTGTAGATTGGGTGCTTGTTTCCCCCAAACCTGACAACAATGTAGGAACAGGAAGTATACTTTTATCATTGGCATTGCACTAGAGAGGATCATAGTATTTACGTTACATATAGAGCCTAAAAAACAAAAATCTGAGGTGACTGCATGCAGTACAACAAACTGATCCTTAAAACAAAGCTCCAATGCCATTCTCTTTTTAAATAAAGCAAACCATTTTAAAAATTATCTGAAACAAGTATTTCGTTTATTCCCAGGCCTTTGACAGGTCTTGTAATAAGGTTACATTGGTACTTGTTATATATAGTACACATACAAACCTTGTATTCTCCTTCCATACTTGGTACATAACAGCAGGAGTAGGTCAGGTTTCTGTCATTATTAAACACAGACTCACACTGAAACAGGAAAACAGTCAATTATATTCAATATAACTGTAAGATATATCAGTTTTGTTCAGCAAAAGTTCTATTTTACAGTGAATTTGACTAATATGCACAAAACCTGCCATCCACGTGTCATCAGATAATAGACATTTGTCCCAAAAGGAAATCATAATAAAAATTCTTAAGGACTTTTCTATTTTTTTAGGAAAAAATCCTATCTATTTAATTTCAGCAAACATATATATCAGAGTATACACAAGTGTCTTAAGAAAAAAAAGTACAGCTAGAAATCCTTAAAATTTTACATGAAATTCAATTCTCTTGATAAAGGATAAACTGAAATGTTTGAAATTCTCATTTCTGACTTATTTCTCTTTTACAAATCAACTGAATTCTACTATTACACACTCTGTAATGATACTAACTTGTTCCTTCTTTCCTTTGGGATTCAAAACAATGACCTCCAAAGATCCTTTTCCTGCACTAAATGTTTCTACTGTGAATCTAGCTGGAGCTCCAACTTGGTTTCCCTTGGGTTCAAGGCCAGGACCATAAGCTCGGACACGGTTTGGATTAAGCCTAGGACGGAGTGGGGCTCCTGGCTTCAGTTTTGCCTTAGGGAACTGTGACAAGTAGGTCATCATGGACATTTCATCTACCTTTGGATTGTTCATCTCTTCTGGTCTAATCAACTGTAAAACAAAGTAATAATATATAACATCTGTTAAAATTATATGTATATAGGTCACTGTATCACTTTTGTATATAGGTAATATTGACACCACTATAAATGTTATCATTATACCTCATAGATGACACACAGTCTGGGATTGATTAAAAGCATTCATGTGTCAGGGCATTAAAACTTTGAGTTTCCCTCTATGTCTCCCCGATGCAGAACCCTTTGTGGGTTTTCGAGAGAGTTGTAGTTCATGATACGAGACTCTCCAAGGTGTTCCAAACACAAACAAAAAAGTCAGATCACAGCAGACTGTGTTTTCATCTTCCTGAAGCTAAATTCTGAGCTTAGTCTTTGTTGATACTGTATGTCGGTATAATAAACAATTTATTGCACATATTGTAGGGAGACATGACAATTTGTATTGGCTTACAAATGACAATAATCAGACTGATAACCAACTTTGAATACATACTGTGGATACGATGTCTAGAAGGGATATTTGTCTGCTATTTATAATGCTGTAGCAAAGCTTAACAAATTGGCACTGTACCCACTTGAACTGTCTTGACTAAAAATCAGACAATATTTCATTTACATGGAGTGGGATTTAGCGGTCAAAAGAAAATGAAAATGTTGAATGTATCCAGGTTAGAAGTTCAAAAGTTTTTGAAAAAGATTCAGTGACACTGGAGATATAGAAAATAAACAGCAAAGTGGACGATAAAAAGTAACAAGTGTGCAAAGTGAGTTTGCTACCCAGGTCCAACATCAGCATGATTTTTGGGGTTGTATTACTCATAAAGCGACCACTATAATGGTTGAAAGTAATATTAATTCAAGGAAGTAAACTTGGGTTCTTGATGACTTTTTATGGCAAGTTATGATGAAGGATTTCAGAAATTAGGGGATCTAGATCTGCCCTGTACATGTGTGGAACAAGAATACCACAAAGGTATTACATAATATGCCTGTCATGGGTCATTGAGCAGTTTGTCACAAAGAGCTATAATTGAATAAATTTTGAATACGGATAGATAATGTAAGTTTATTAGTTCTGAAAAATTTGAAAACCTATACTGAAAATCTGGACTTAATATAGTCTCCCAAATGGATTCAACAGCATTGCTCCCTGAAAATTTTTATTTTTACAATAATAAATCACTCGAGTTATTGAGCAGAAACTGTTTTTGCAAATCTTCAAAGGGCCATATCTCCATAAATATCTGGGGAAATATTTTGGTTATTGATCTTCTCCGAGCTCTTATGGCAATAAACCTTCTCAATAAGTTTCAAATTAATCCGTTAATAATTACTGAAGTTATTGAGCGGCAACTGTTTTGAAAATCTTCAAGGGGCCATAACTCAATTAATATTTGGCAAAACATTTTGGTTATCGAACATGTCCGAGCTTTATGAAAATAAACCTTCTCATAAAGTTTTAAATTAATCCATTGAAAATTACTAAAGTTATTGAGTGGAGGCCCACCAACGTGATAACATAATGCTGCCCGTCTTTCAATAGGCATATAAAAATGCTATGCAGTCTTGTTTTAAAATATAATTCTTCTGCCTTAATGAAATAAACATACTATTTATCAAAAATTTGCAAATATCCTCTACCTTTCACTTGTATTTAGGTCAACATACCACTACTCCATGATGTGGTCATTTTATTACTGCTACAGACTTAGCAAATAAATAATGAGGAGAAGTCTTTTTTTCATACTTGTCTACGCACATTCCCACAATATTGTTGTAAAAAAAGCACAAACTTTTCTAGATCTGTAAGATCCAAAACTCAAAGATACTTCCACATTGAAAATGCCATTTAGCCACATGCCCTAACATTTACAGACCAAAAGAGACCAGTAATATATGTTGTACCTAAACCAATACTGAACTGTTGGTTAAGACCATATTCAATTCTTCATGCAATAATGTTCAGTTTATAGTATTATCAAACCATCTCAAACATTCTGAAGCTGTAATGTATAAATTGCTAATTCACTAACTTGTTAATATCATCAGTAAATAATGGGAGTTATGTACATCACATGAGTGTGTTGAAATAAAAACTTGTTATTCCACACACCTGCGTGTTCAGTCAGACATTTCAACACTGATAATAGTTCAGTGAATCATCCATACTTAGTACCTAAATAATTCAAATCTTTCACTGGTTATTATTTTTTGTTTTATATACATTAAGGAACTTCAGCAAGGAAACAACAACTGAATTCCTTACATTGAATCTATGTAAAGCAACTTAAATAAGAGTTGTCAGAATTTTCAAAACAGGTATTTAACCCACAGCTGTCAGGTTTTAAGGTCAAGATGCAATAAACATTTTGATTCCTTCAGCTCATGTTAAAGTTTTTGAAAAGTCCAAGGTACCAAATGAAAGTTCTGCAAAAAAAACAAAGTCCTATCCCTAATGGTTTCAAAGATATAGTTGAGCTTTTAGAAATGAAGGTCAAGGTCACCAGGTCAAAAGTCAAGATACCAAATGAAAGCTCTGGTCATAAGGCATCTATATGTGAAATTTCAAAGTCCTGTCCCATGCAGTTACAAAGATAATAGGCCAAGTTAAAGATGCTGGTGATAACAACAACAACAACAACAACAACAGGGGTATAACATTAGCTCTCCTGACTTTCATCCCAGTGAGCTAAAATCAAATTACATTGTATGAATACAGTGAAACCTGTATAAAGGGCCACCCAAGGGACCAGAAAATATTTACCTTTTTGTGCAGGTGAACCCTATACACAGGTTCAATTTAGTTGAACTTGAAGTATGGAGTCAAGGGACTTGTAAAAATTTATAAACAGGTAATCTTTTATATAGAGGTGGTCGCTACAGCAGGTTTTACTGTATATGCTACTCAGAAAGTTTACTTGTGATGATGAAAAATTTCAGCCATGAAATTTCGTTAAAAATATTTTTACTTTAAGCAAAATCCAGCAGTTATACCAGAGAAGTCAATTGTATATCCAGATGTTAGGTAATGTTTTGTTATACCAAACTGAAGAAAGAAAAAAATGAGAAACAGATACTCATTTTTCAGTGGCCTTTAATATTTCACAACTCTGAGAGGGAAAAAAACAACAACGACTGATACCACTTTTTCTGTAGCCAAATACAGACAAGTCTTCAATGTTCCAAGCAAAACATGTGTGATTTCCCCATAAACAAAACTCCTGATTTTATGATGTTTTTGTAACAAAATGCATAACTGATATTATTTCAAACAGCTGAATTGGCAGGCACGGAATACAAGTTATTTAACATACAGTATTGATTGAACTGATAAGTTCTGCTTCTGAGGGATAAATTTGTGAAAAAAAATATACAAAGAAAATAAAATTTATTTTGCAAGACAACAAGGATGTTTTTCACACTGAATATGACTATAGCCTATCATCTATAGTAATGACCTTGCGATGACTTTGTAAACAATCTGAAGGTCATGTAAGCAAAATATTGATATTCTGTAAGAAAAAGGTTTTAAAGTTTGTGTAAACACTATAGATCTAAATAATTTTGCATAAATATTTCACACTTAACTTCACAAAGAATTGTGAATGGATGTTTGCCTTTTTATTCTAATTTCCACTGCATTTTGTATGAATGTTATAGATGTAGGCCTATCTAACTACTGCACAGATACTAAAATGCTGACATGTGCAAAGCACCTGACTGAATCAAAGTCCTTAATAAGAGCAGACAATGACAGGCAGTATGTATACTTAATCACACTGTGTTAAGGCTATTTTTAGATACAAGCTGCATCTTTTCTGGTTGCATGGTTGGTTCAAGGTAAACACGGTAAACCAGTCTCGCAATCAAACTGAGGCATAGGAACAACCAACGAACAGATGATGGACTACGCACCATGACAATAGCTCACCATATGACAGAACTCTGTGATTAGATACAAAATCAAATACAGTAAAACCTGCTATAGTGGCCACCTCTATATAAAGATTACCTGCTTATAAAAGCCACTTTTTTTCTAGTCCCTTGACTGCATACATGTACTTGAACTAATTTGAACATGTGTATAAGGGTAACCTGCACATAAAGGTCAATATTTTCTGGTCCCTTGGGTGGCCCCTACATACAGGTTTCACTGTACACATTTTTTCTTAGCACTTACTAAAACCACTGCTAAAGATCCCTCAGAACATCTTAATTCATAAATAATAATATATCTATCATAGATTTACTTTAAAAATCTATGGAAATAGCATATAAATACAATGATGAAATAATCCAGGGTCAGTAAGAGGTCACAAATCTTTGCTTTCATAGAGGCTGGATAATATGTATCTGACTTTATCACTGATCACCTTGACTTTTGACTAGTACAGACTTATGTCAGAAAGGAGTGGCTGGATAATTTGTAACTGATTATGTCACTGATAAAGTTTTTTATAGTCTGCGACATGCATTCTTTGTTACTCTGATAAAAAGTTACACCCTCTCTTTGAAAAGTCCTGGATCCGCCCCTGTAATCCATTCTCAATATTTTGAATGGTTGTGGCCCCCCATTGTTCTAGACCCAGCTATGCTACTGAGGAGTCTTTGATACAAGCTACCGGCATGTACTAATGTCAATGTTTCATGTGTTGTAAGGAGATCTCATGTGTTATGGCTCGATTCCGAGAAATTTTGAAATATGCAGCTAATATGATAATGAATTAAAATAAGCCCCAATTAAATTTTTTGATTATATAGCAATTATCAGTAGTTTTTCAGTAAACAGAAGTTATTTCACGATTAAAAGATATTGAAAATTGATGACATTTGTGAAAGAGCACCTTCATACTAATCCAAGCATACAATGATAGGGTGTAAGAATCTGGAATATACATATCATCAGTTTCCCAGGAAAAATGTTGGCAATGCCTGATATGCAAACGTAACAAATACAATATGATCTAATGTTCTATTCTTTACAATTACTTTGCTGTTGAAATCATAAAATGCATCATTCGGATAAATACATGTAGTACCATCCCATAATTAACTATTAGTACACCTACTCATTCACATCAAGAGAATACCACCAAGATAAAGGCGTATATTACAGTGCACTTAATAGCATGAAATATGACACCACAAGTGGGATAGTCACAGCATTAATCAACCTGTTGAATTTACCATATTTGTCCTTATAAAAGTGCCTGCTTCTAATAAGGGTGCCGCTGGATATTTTTTTTCATTTAGACCTACTGACTGTTAAAAAAATACTTACTTTTTTATTTTTAATTTACATAATTGCCCATTTCATCATATTTTTTTCTTTTTGGTGCAATAAATATCAAATATTTTGTTTATTGTTTTCCCTCAAAATTACAAAAGACCATCTTTTAACTATGGTGAAAGCAATACTTTTTATTCTATCAGTGATTTCTTGGATGCGGGGACATCGCCATTATTACATTAGTACAAACTGCTATATACACTGTAGGTAACTTTGCATAGTGGAGCATTTTACCATTGTTTGGTAACATAATGAAAATTTGCATCATGAAAGAACAAATTTAAAAAAAAAAAGGTGCCCTGTACTCCAATTACAGGTGCCCTGGGTCCTTTTAAGGACAAATATGTTATGCAATACTGAAGCTCTATCAAGCTCTATATCACTGTTCCACACGTCAGAGAAATGTGCATACTCCTAGCCAGAGCTTGTTACTTTTAAAAGTCAAGTTATGTGTAGCTGACCTAATTCAGAATAGTCTGACAAAATAGGTAGATCAGCTTTTTATAACTTTGAAGTTTGAAAATATAAATCACAAAAACCTCCAGTGATGTCACTGCCTTTTCTCTATATCTACTGTTTCATATCAAAATGTAAATGCAGCTCCAACTTGCCATGATACATTAAGAAAACTTTACCCTGCTGACAGACCACCTACCTGTGGTACATCCAACCATTTTTCAGCAGCATCCAATGCTTCTTTCAGATTCTTTTTTGCGGTCTTTGGGTTCCAGTCTTCCCAGTCTGGACACAGACCTATAACATAACATTGAATTTGTCAACTCAAGAAAGATAACTCTTACATCACTGAAATTTCCTCTTATAAATATGGAATGAAGTTTTCCAATGTATAAGTTCATCATAATATTTATTTATCCAAAATAAATAACAATCTAGTTTCATGAAAGAGATATTTAATGTATCTATGGAGAGCAAAGTACTACTGTAATACTGGTATGTCTATAAACATAAAAAAATAATAAACAAGGTATTCTTACCTGGTCCAACAGCATCAACAAGGGCACCAATGGCTTTGCCATCATTCCAGTCTGTTGTAAAGTTTTTGATAGGTAGGTCTGGGCATTTGCTTTGTACCCAGTTGAGCAGTCTCTGTTTGGGTGTGGGGCCTCCCTCTGATGGTCCGGGCTCCTCTCCTTCCCACATGGGCATGGAGATGGAGTAGTGTAAAATGAGGGTCCATATCAAACCCAAAATCAACTTCAATTTCTTGTCTACAATATCAGAACTGTCTGAAAATACATAAAAAAAAAAGTGCCATTAGTAAATGGAAAAATAGTTTTCAAATGTCTGCAAGTAATGTACAATGTAACCAACATCTTGCTTCTTTGTAATACATTGTATCTTAATGGACATATGTATGAAAAGGTCCAATTTTTAAAAAATAAGAATAAACACCACTTCAAACAATATATATGTACAATGCATTTGTTTACAGCTCAAGTAAACACAGGCATTAAGTCATACTTACACACAAGCACAAAGTCATATATAAAAACAAATGCAAAGTCACACAGAAACACATACATAGCACACTTTTTCAGATGCAAATAGTTTAACACTGGACTAATAATGATATACTGTACATAAGCGTCGGAAGCAAATTGAAAGGGGGGGGGGGGGTTTAAACCAACTTAAAACACACACACACGCCAGAAACGTCTGGGGGCTAAGCCCCAATTTTCAACACCTATGTCTATCTTTGCAAAAAAAAGTGGGGGGGTCTGGTGTAAGGCACTACAAGTTTTGTCATGATGTAGCCATGCTACTAAGCAAATACTGTATATGACATGAGGACAGAAGGAAAAGTAATGCAAGCTCTTTGAGGACTTTGTGTTACTACATGTAGCTATATGTTAACACCAGTACATTTCAGCTGTATAGTTTGACTAAACAGTCACAGAAACACCATAGGCTTTACTAAGTGATGGGATTGGTAGGTAAACACTGTTGTTTTTTAAGCTGGTTGAACATCATGGGTTCTGATATTGACAAGATTATGTAAATCAATTAAAATACTAGGAGCAATCAAGTAAACACAGTATGATCTGTTGACTAGAGGTATTGTCGGGTTCTGATATTTAAAACTGGCTCTGCTGACTAAGCACTGTCAAGTTAATTACTAGGTTTTTTCTGTTAAAAGGACTACATCAACTTTAAATTTGGTAATCCGCCATTTGGTCTATAGATAAGTGTCGTAATAGGGCACCTGTATATCTTAGGGTATTACAAGGGTCATTTAACATACCTCAAAGGAGAAACTTTAATTAAATTTCGTTCTCCTATTGAGAGAGTATGAAGGCTTGATATCCAGCAATGCAAGTGTCATGTAATATACTTCAGGACCACTGAAGTGAGTCAAGATCTGATATGAGGTATCCTTTGCCTTACCTGTGTGATATCAGAAGCTTCATAACCAGCTGATAAAATACAACACTTTACATAAATGAGTTATTTTCTTTTCTGTGTTGGGCCCCATGTGTACTACAATACCATATATGGTAAGAATTCCAACAGGCGGAAATTTAAACATTCACAAGCGTATCTGTGTTCTTTCACTAATCTAATCTACAAGTCCAAGTATCATTTCCTACAGGGCCACATGCGTGTTTGTTGTGGTGGCTACCTCCGTCAATTTTGACAGCTTTTGACATCACAATAGTAGCATTTTATGAACACTTGAAATGCCTTTTGATGATTCAACTTTCATATTGTTGTAATTAAATTTCCTTACTCAGCTAAATATACAATGTTGCTTATTATATTCAGTCTGCAGGTAACCGCTGCTGACAAATGCAATACTTCAAAAGCCAAGTATCAAAACAACTACACCTACTTATACAATAATGTATGTGTGTTTTAGATGTCCACCACAAAACTATACAAATATACACATTGTCTGTGTTATATGATTAATATGTATGTACATTTACAAAAGTATGATAAATGTGTGTATCTGCATCTAAAGTACAAACAGACATATCAAGATTTTACCTGTAAATCACAAATATGGGCTAGGTCATTTCCAAGTCAGGGAATTAACATTATTTAGTTAAAATTTAGAAAATGCTTGACAATGAATTTAAACTTAATGAAATCAACTAAATAAATGAAATAATAAATATATCTTTTATTTTTATTTTAAATATTACCTTCTACAATTGTCAGTACGTGTATCTATATCCAGTGAAATACATTGTACACTATTTCTTTTTTTCATATTTTCCCACATAAATTCATCATTTAATTTTATTACAAATTCTATTTTCAAGTCAATTTGAAATCATGTTAGCTTTTCATTTTGTAATCCACAACATAATTACTCATTTGATGGCTGTCGGCTTCTATTAATGTACATCCTTAGTCAGGCTAGGATTTGAATGCCGGTCATGTCATTCAGTAATTCTGAAGATAATTTTGACAAAAACCCCCAGTTTCTCCATTTAGAATGGGGCCTAATACAAGCCAAGTTGAAAACCTGACAAAAAATGTTGACACTTCAGTGTAACTGCCAGAACATAAATTATACTCAAGGAAACAACGGGAAGGGGGGAGGGAGAAAGGAGAGAGAGGAAGGGAGAGAGATGATTATATCCTTCCCTTTGAACATCTTTTGTTTGCACAAGTCTCAGTGTTACATATCAGACACACGCAACACAATGTACTATAATAGCACATCACCATAGATAACTAAGCACTTAATTATCTTTGGTATAGCCGACAGAAGTGGTCATACATACAGGAATGTGTATCGACATCATACCCATTGCAGCTGTTTACTATTATTCATACATGTAGAAATGTAAACAGCTCTTCATTTAAAGAGTTCACTTCAGACATTAAAACATTACCTACAGATCATGTTCCATTTGAAAGCTAATCTTTTACATGAACAATAGAAGATTTCACAGTGGTTTTTTTTTTAAGTTTACACAACACACCCACATGCTAGCTGGAATGAGTAAGCCAAAGTTTTGGTTTTGTTGTAAACTGGGCACACAATTTAGGAATCTCAGAAATATTATCTCCCTACAAAGAACTACAAATCCTAATTGTCATTGATATCACAGGTTTTCATTCCCTTGACGTAAAGTTAGTATAATTTTACACCTCTTGGGTTTCTATACCTGCCATTTAATTCTAGTTGTATAGTCATTAAGAAATAAACATGTATATAGTACATATACATAATGACCTCCAAGAGATATAGCAATACTTTCTAGAAGTGTAACTAGGAATTGACTCAGGTACCTTAAATAGGAAATATGCAGATCCCTTGGTCACATGTTTAATATTCTGCATACAGTTCTTTGGCTGGAGTTTGTATATATTACTAAATGACCATGGATTTTTTAGTTTATATAGATCAAGGTGTTTTTACTTTATTCATCAAAAGCCATGAAATATACATGTATGTAATGACTTAAATACCAATATGCTGAATTGCAACTGGGCATGATAGATCGAACTACTTAAAATGACTGCCGATGTAATGTCATATTTCCACTTATATAGCAATGACTGAGCCGCACAGTACGGACTGTGACATACATAGTAGTTTATGCCACAGACAGTTACAAATGTCTCCTATGACTTATGAGTTTGCCACATTCATCTTGATGATAATGACATGTACGTTAGTATTTAACTAGGCACCATGTATTAGCAATCTAACATACAATAAAGTGCCTTAGTGGTCAGTAATATTTAGTGATACACATTAGGCTGTTTTCTGATAAAATGATGGAATAAATTTCACCATTAAAACGGGACAAAGGGAAGTATTCATTTAGTCAAAATATGTCAAAGTGGATTAAGAAGTGTAAACTTACATCAATGTCAAGCTTACACAAAGTTGACATTTATTTCAACTTTAAAACCACATTATTAGACAATTGTGACTTATTTTTCCTTATTTATTTTACAGCTTGTGTATCTTTATTTTTTCAAAAAAAATTACTAATAGAATGAAAAAATATTACAATTTACAGCTCCCCATCAAAATCTCACACTGATGTACCATTTTCCAGGAAAAATCCTTGAACAAAAATGCATTGTAAACATGCAAGTAATAGTTCTGAATTTCAAGGTCTTTTCACAGCAATACACGTGAATTATTTTGTCAGCTGAGGTTGAAATTTTTTGCCAATAAATAACAACTAGTGAAGTGTACATGTTTAAATGACAGTGTTATCAGTATCTGTACATTACCAGTAATATCATTACCACAGTGATACATTACCAGTAATATCATTACCACAGTGATACATTACCAGTAATGTCATTACCACAGTGATACATTACCAGTAATGTCATTACCACAGTGATACATTACCAGTAATATCATTACCACAGTGATACATTACCAGTAATATCATTACCACAGTGATACATTACCAGTAATATCATTTCCACAGTGATACATTACCAGTAATATCATTACCACAGTGATACATTACCAGTAATATCATTACCACAGTGATACATTACCAGTAATATCAATGTTACCACAGTGATACATTACCAGTAATATCATTACCACAGTGATACATTACCAGTAATATCATTACCACAGTGATACATTACCAGTAATATCATTACCACAGTGATACATTACCAGTAATATCATTTCCACAGTGATACATTACCAGTAATATCATTTCCACAGTGATACATTACCAGTAATATCATTTCCACAGTGATACATACCATTACCAGTAAATATCATTACCACAGTGATACATTACCAGTAATGTCATTTCCACAGTGATACATTACCAGTAATATCATTTCCACAGTGATACATTACCAGTAATGTCATTTCCACAGTGATACATTACCAGTAATGTCATTTCCACAGTGATACATTACCAGTAATGTCATTTCCACTAAGTGTCTGACAGTGATACATTATTTGAGTAATATCATTACCACAGTGATACATTACCAGTAATATTACCACAGTGATACATTACCAGTAATGTCATTTCCACAGTGATACAGTATATAACCATCTAAAATCTGCACGGAAATCATAAAAACAAATTTTATATTCTCTCATTTATATAGAGACTGATAGAAAGAAAAATAGAACGTTTGTTTCCACAAATGCTGACATTATCTCCTTTGTATCATACTTCAAAGACATGTCAGAGACCTTGGCTTTGCCCAGTTGGGATGAGTGTACACCGTTGGTATTCTCTTAATGGCCAGCAAAATGCACTCTACACTATGGGATATTTGAACATAAACTAAGGAGGAATTAAACACTATCTGAATAACGCTGGACATTCAGAATGCATTCCTTTAAAATGACATAATTTATTGTGCTTTCTGACATCATTAGATTATGATGTCATAACAACACAAATGTTTGACAGGCTATATAACTGAACTATCGCTAAGTGTCTGATACATAGCTGTCCATGTGCTTTTTTGACATCATTTGATTGTATTGTCATAATCACACAAGTGTTTAATGGTCCATTTAATCGTAACATCATAATGGAAAAGTTTGCCAAAAGTTGCCATGTTGGGCATTAGGCGATAGGTCAATTGTGACATCATGATGGAAAAGTTTGCCTAAAGGTGCCATGTCAGACATTTGGCAAATGGCATATCAACTGGCATTTTGGTGACATACACGTGTATTTCTATATTTACACGAGTAGATAAATTCTTTTCATATTCAGGTGTAATGTTTTTTTATATAAATAATAACCTTAAGGATTATGAAAATATTTGGGGGGGGGGGGAGGGAACTGAATTGACAATTTTTTGTAAATTGTCAATTTTTAAGAGAAAATCGTGAATTTTTGTTCTAAAATTGCTACTCTCATTGAAACCTATCATACAGATATTGAAAAATACAGATTCAATATTATTTTCCCTTGGTAATTTTATAAGGAAAATATTTCTTTTCCTGTATTGATTCATGCTTTTCATATGTATTTATATTTGGAACAGTGAACAGAAATCAGATTGGCCTGATTACACTTTTCAACAGAACCCTAGATATGCCTCGGTGGAGGATATTCAAAGTAATTTTTCTAAAGTAAAAATCGTATGGATAAATATTTTTTACATTTTACATTTCAATAGAGATCAAAATGAAGTATTATTAGAAAAAAATTAAGAAAATCTAATTTGGGAGTCAGTTATTTAATACCTCCTTTACCCTATCCCCGACAAGTGTCTTAATGGAACATTTTTAATTATTGTTTTGACCAGCCTACATTTGTACTATAGTCTATCAACTTAAATATGTTAACGAAACACACCTTATACCAAACAAATTAATATTAGCAGTCTCCAAAATACATTTGATGCAAAGATTTCTCTATGTTTTGAAAAATTCAGTTTTTGGTATATTTCGAATTAGTTATACATGTTTGATAACATTTTTATCAGACACCTTTGAATGTTGAATTCCGAGTTCTAGGAATGTGTATGATATATTTTAAAAAAATGATAACTATTTGAGGCCAGATTTATCAAAAGTGTAGGACTATCTGACATTCATTATAAATACACTGAATGATAAATTACATCTTAATACTTCTCAGATTCCACCTACAAATAATCTATTATTGTTGCTTTATTTTTATTTCTGTTTTCCTCTGTGCAATCCAGTTGGTGTTTTGTCTGTCTGTTATCTGTATCGTGAATATGAACACCTACGAACTATGAGTAATTATGTATCATCCTTTTTACATACTTTTACCAAAGTGATGCTCAACACACACACCTGCACACACACACACACACACACACACACACACACACACACACCTGCACACACACACCTGTACACACACACACATCTGCACACACACATACACACACAAACACACACAACAACAACAACAACTTATGATGTCTATAAATTCCTAATATAGAGTATTCTAAAACAATACAAATTTACTAGTATAACAATACAAAACTGACAAACTATATCACTTAAGTAATAAACATTATCCTATGGTCATGATTCTCTTTCACTTAAGTTCATGTGCTGCTTTCTGTCTAAAGTGGGGCTTCTGTGGGACATGTTGTTAGAGCATCATGCTTTAAACCATGAAGTACCTACCCTTGAAACCCTCAAACCCCAATGGAACCTTAACTGATTTTTTTGGAAAGTTTTTGTGTTGAATTTGTCAATAAAATGGTTACTGTACATGCAGTTTTCATTACAAGTAGCTTTCTAAAATGCACTTTGAGCAACAAAAATAGAAAATGGATACAAAAGTTTTTTGAAAGACAAATATTTTTACATGTAATCTGACGTCAATAGACTTGCCTTGCCTGGCCTCCCAATGGACTGTTGAAATCTTGTTGCTTAGTTCCAATTTTCACTTGCCCCGGGAAAGTGGGCAAGAATTATTGAGGAGACTTGTATATTTGTACTTGTTTGTTAATGCTTTATACCTGGATTTCAATGTACTTTAAAACACTTTAATTGGCTGGTGGTTTAGTGGTCCCCTTCACATGTGGGAAGTTTCAGATTTGATTTCCAGTCACAGTTAGGGTTATACCTCAACCTTCTTATCAAAAGATGATAACTCTTGTAAAAAAGAAAACCACTCGTGTTTAGGATATGACTGAAAACACAGGTCCATCATAATGGTAAGGCATGTTAAGGAACCTTTACTGCATTTACATAGTCCACAACATAGGTCTATAATTGTGGTTCTTCACCAACAGCTGGTTTTATTTCTGTCTGGGTGAAAAGTTCATGAATTATCAATAAATCAAAGAAAAACAGTTGCCAATTCTGGCAGACTAAACATATTGGGAGACTTAGAACAGACAAAGAATGTCAACTGTAGTTCATTATTTAGATACATGAAGCTTTATAAACATATACACCTCTTTTGACACATTTCAGACATATGAGATTTTTACTTCTGTAACTGAATCCTCCATACCAAATCCTGATCCCAGCTTAAACTCCTAAACTCTCCTTACACAATGACAGAGAAGATATATTTACCATGAGTCACTAAATTATTGATACAGACACATCTACACTGCAAAAAAATACACCAAAAAAAGGCAACAGGAATCTCCCCCCGAAAACTTATATCAAAATCCCATCATTATAACAACATGAACAAACACAATTATCAACCCCAAGTTTTGCCTATAAATATCTTGTTATTTCATGATCTGTTTTTCAATTACTAATGTAACTAAGAGTGATTAGATAAGCATGTGTTTTTTCACCATTTGTATTTGCAAGATTCCACAGGGGCAAACTGACTTGGAGGTAAAACATTTCTGGTAAAATCAGAGCAGCTAATATACAAATAATTTGGTTAATCACCAAAACAACAAAGAGGTATTTTACTAAATGTAGTGAGCATTCTGCAACATCATAGCTTTGTTACATGTTTTGCTACATACATGTGCAGGAAATTAGTTTTAATTTATACCCAGTAATTATCACTTAATTTTCTGTTGACTTATAGCGATTTAGTACTCGGAGCATTTTTCTTGAGCAGGAGATCCCTAAGAGTTCTTTAGAACATTAAGTAACTCTTTCTCTGCCAAACATTTGACACAGAAAGAATTTTGGACATTTCAGAACATATTTTGTATGATTGCCAATACATGTTTAAATATACTCTCTAATGAAATGGTGTAAGTCCATAGCAAAGGTTAAAATTTGTGAAAATTTGTTGTTACGTGCAACTACATGTAGTAGAAGCACACACACATGTTGTATAGTAAAACTTCTGGTTCAAATGGAGTGTTTTTTGGTTGTTGTAGAGCACTGCATGGCAAAGTGAATGTATTTGCATGAAAAGGATTCCATAAAGGCTATGTAATTATTGTGGTTTATCGATTATCCTTGTATTTTTTTTCGGACTGACAATATTCGGTTTGGACCACACAGGTCCAAATGACCAGTGGGAGCCAAAATAAGTTGGCATACACTGGAGTTCTGGTTTATTCTGATTGAAGAATTGGAATTAAATCAAAGAATATTGTCAAATCTTACCCAAATCCATATCATTTTATGTCTCAGTGCAGTACAACCAATTATCATTTATAGTGTATAACTGAAAACAATATTATGAAGTTCATGTATAGAATTATTTTTTTCTGTATATAAACCTATACTTCGGCATCCAAAGAGGGGGGTACACCCTTTATGCCCCCATTGAATCCGCCTCTGTAATCGCTAATAGTGACAAGTTATACAGTCTTTTAATTACTAACTAGTACATCACCAAAGACAAACATTTAAATAATTCACATACAATGTACATATTTTTATATAACCACTGACAAAATGCAGCAAAAAATTTTAATGAGACAGGCTTACTAACGAGATTGATTAAGGCTATACCTGAAGATTATTAATTACATTTCATCAAGAAAAGGTCGGCATGTTTCTTGTACAGGTACATTTATATATTTATGTACAGGATAAGACATGGTCCCAAGTACATGTAAAATGTGCACAGAAGCTGGCCTGACTAAACATTACATTAATTACAGTGGACAGAAACAGTATCTACTGATGTGTATCACTTATGTATTCTGACATAAACTTCCCCAAGAAATGCAACAATACCTGCAAAGTGTAACAGTTCAAATATGCATCCATCAACGTAAACGTAGACACTTGTGGACAGATAGAGGCATAATGAGTTACAGACAGGTAAACCGATGTACATGTACATATATATACAATTAGACCTGCAGGGAGCACATGTACATACCTTCAAAAAATGCAAGAATTTGTATATTGGTTGTGTGCCAAGTAAATGCTTTTCAAAGTTTATAGCTATAGCAGAATGTATGTGAATATATGCAACATTAGATAAGAGAAAGAAATCTACACAAACAGGCAATTGTGATGCTCCCCTGGTGTATCCTTATGATCAAAAACCAGGAAAACAACAAAAAAAGTTCAATGCAATGCACATTATCTTTTGTCCTGATGTATATATGTGATTTGTGTCATCAAATTCTTGTTTTAAAAAAGTGCAGGTTCAGCAGATTTAATTACACATGTACATGTATATACATTTCTGTTCATATGTAATTCACCAGGTATGAATGTTTAGCAGCCAGAAACTGTTTATCTTTCTGCATAGCTTAAACTAGATCCATACCACACAGAAGCAAGCTCTGCTAATTTAAATTCTAACACATGCAGTACAAAAGTAGTGCAGGCATAATACAGTGACACAACCTCTAGTGCAGGCATAATTAGTTGCACAATTAGTGCAATAATTGCAATAATTACAGTGGCACAACCTCTAGTGCAGGTAGGCTATAATTACAGTGGCACAACCACTAGTGCAGGTATAATTACAGAGGCACAACCTCTAGTGCAGGTAGGCCATAATTACAGTGGCACAACCACTAGTGGAGGCATAATTACAGCAGCACATCTTCTAATGCAGGCATAATTACAGTGGCACACCTCTAGTGCAGAAAGGCTATAATTACAGTGGCACAACCACTAGTGCCGGCATAATTACAGAGGCACAACCTCTAACGCAGGCATAATTACAGAGGCACAACCTCTAGTGCAGGTAGGCTATAATTATAGTGGCACAACCACTAGTGCAGGCATAATTACAGTGGCACAACCTCTAGTGCAGGTATAATTACAGTGGCACAACCTCTAGTGAAGGTATAATTACAGTGGCCCAACCACTAGTGCTGGCATAATTACAGTAGCACAACCTCTAATGTTGGCATAACTACAGTAGCACATCTACTGCAGGCATAATTACAGTGACATACCTCTCTTTCAGGCATAATTACAGTGACACAACCTCTAGTGCTGGCATAAATACAGTGGTACAACCTTAAGTAAAAGCATAACTACAGTGGCCCAGGCATAATTACAGTTGTACAAACTAGATTGTTATCTGTGTATATCTAATTACTTATTGTCAAGAGCAATACAAAGTAATGGACTCTATTTCCTCTTATCCATCTATCTATAAATGCAGGTGTTAAATTGATAACACAAAACCAAAACAATTTCACTCATTTAAATATTCAAATTATTTAGAAACAAAGGAAAAAGGAAATAAGATATAAATGTATATATATGTACTTTAATATTTCAACGTTTTATCAGAACTGTACATAAAAACAAAGCTAAGATGGAAAATGTTGCAGAAATAGAAAGTGACATCTCAACTAAAGTCTGATTTTTGTATTTTAAAGTCCAGGAAACATATATCTAACCAAGACATCATATCTGGTAGCCCAGACACAAAAGTACCGATAGCCTTGTGCAAACCCAAGGTCAATGAAGACATTGGTTATGGGTTGGGTTTTGTTCATATTATCAATTGTTCAGTTAAAAGTTCACTTTAAGTCAAATACTTCAGACAAGTGAAATATGATCAAATTTAAGAAACAGATTAGCTGAATTGTTGTGCAACTAATCTTTATCAACCCCACGCCCCCTAAGTCAACAGGCAGAATTAAATTTCCATATCATACCCAGGTAAATGGTGATCAAGTGATCAAAAGAGAACCTTAATATCATGTCATTTTATCAACTTGAAGGTAGATACATGCATGCAGCATGAAGCAGACTGATAAATCAAACTGGGTAACTGCATAAAGGTAATATGCTAGTTACGATATTTCATAGGTCAAGTCTTTATATTACAGCAGAAAAAAATCTCCCACCCAAATGTCTCTATCATTTAAAAGTATAAATCAAGATTTATACAAAATATCTGGGTCATACAAAACAAGTTTAGATATCTATTCCATTCATCATTTGTTGTGCAAATTTCAGACTGAATTTAGTTTTGTATAAATTTGTGTCATTCCCAGGTTGCTTAACTGCCCACATATCCTTGCCAAAATTAACATCATGTGACAAATACACCTACATATAAGGATTCAGGTAACATGATATATCCTTAGACATGCCCCTTACCAATCTTTAACTTTCACTGCAGACCGAGTTACCATATACATGTAGTTGATAGCAAATGAATATAGGCATCCTTTACTTTACTTGACAGAAAATGTATTTGTTAACAAATAAAAGGTACTTCAGTAAGGAGCTGTAATGTAGTCACTGAGATCTGTCTTTTTTTTAAATGAGAAAATTTATTTTATGAAAATGTTGAAATCGTGAATATCCAGGATGTAATACAGAGCTTGGGATGATGAACAAATACATCAATCTTGGTGTGAGTACTACGAGTCATTCAGAATGTGTGTAACTACCTATCACAGGTATGAAATACCTGTACAATGTCTCAGGTGTAAAGGTGTAACAATAAGTTGTAAGAGTTCAAGTAAAATGTCAATTGTCCACCTTAGGGCCTCCTCCATGGTAATTTAAGGACATTAAACAGCACTGTTGTTCTTGTTATGTGTGAAATAAGCAAACTGTCTGCCCTACTTTCAGGTAACAAACTTGGAGGTGTTTATGTTTATTAGAATTACTATATATCGCTGAAACTGTATGGCAACATTTAATTACTGGTTATCAGGTCCAACTAAAAATGACAATTTTGTTTACAGTTAGCATACAGGTGAAAATCACAGGTAGACCAGGTCAAGTTCCATCAACAAAATCATCAATATCATAATCATTTTCCAATTATGCAGTATTTTTTACATAAATTACAGAGACTGAGAGTCATAACTCTCAAAGGTTACCTCACCTTTAAAATTTTACCTGTCAATTTTAACCGATGAGATCATTCATCACCATTTCACACTATAAAAAACGGATAGACACTTTCTTATCAAGAACAGCAACAACACAGTGGTGGTGGTTTTTCTTTATCGTAACTTTCCACTGCAAAAAACTTTAAAAATGATGAATGCACCGAGTGTCATTGATTAGTCAACTCCAACAGATTTCACCAAATCAAAATTAACCATGCATGTATGAGGGTTACTATGGAGAAATTAATGCTTTGGAGTCTGCTCTATGATATACTTGTACAATGTATATGTACCACAGGGCTTTTCACGATTTATATTTATAAAGTCTGATTTTTAAAATTTTAAACGATGCACATGATGTACATAATGTTCATGTATGTGAGAATACCTATCATTTACATATTTCTTCATGGTCAGAATTTTTTCCCTTCTATCTCCTTACCTTGTTGAAGAACAGACACCATTCAGTCATTTAAATTCTGTCAAGGACAATATTTTTCATCAAAATAAATTAAACGAAGCGAAACCTAGTTTAAACAGTTTTTACGTATGTACATTGTATTTGCATACAGAATGCACTTCAGTTTTTAGTGAGAAGATTATGTGTTAAGATTTGTATAGGTTTCAGACAGAACACAATATGTAAAAAAACAGAAAGTGCCTAACTCAATACAACTGTACTCAGAAAAAACAATAAAAGATGATTTCAAACATCAATTAAATAACATGTCATTCAACTTGTTGAAATTTAGACATTAGTGTCAAACCACTGAGGTGAATGTCTACTGACTAGAGAAACCTGACGTGATAATAACCATAAAATAATGAATTATTCAAAGTTTTTCTGACTCCTGTTGCTGAAGACGACAGCAGTATCAGCTTTTTAGCAATCCGAAAAGCAACACCTGAAAAATCAATTATATCCAAGGTGTCCATATAAATATGATGGACCAATAGATGCATCCATCACTGATTTTTTATTTGTATAATTAATGACACATCAAAAACCAGCTAAAAGCCCTAAACATTACCATACAATCATGATGTAACATATTTATAAATACAACAGATGGTGAGTATGTTATATATATATACATGCCAACTAAATTTACTGCCAACAAACTAAATTTCAGTACAGCACACTGATAATGATGAGACTGCTATGGGACAAAGTCATCACATGGGCCATCTCTGACTAAGTGTCTATTTCACTGATGAAATAGATTCAAATCCAACATCACTCAGTACAGAAAATAAATAAAATAATATCTATAAAATCGGTTTAAATTTGAACATCCAAGACAGGCATAAATTACATCTTCCAGGACTAGGATGGTGAATATTTGAATCACTTTTATAAACAATCTCAAGTATGGAGATAAAATACTCCAGATAGTAAAAATGCTAAATTCCACTTGTCTACAAAGTCAAAGATTTACCAGGGGCTATCATTACTAAAATGTGTCCATTTCATGTGAATTGACACATTATCTCTCAAAACAATGTAATGTTGACATTTGAAAGGTTTAGGTAACAGAAAACTAAAATCTTGTGTAATAAACAAAGGACTTGATGGGTCATAATTTATGATTACAGTAGGGATATGCTGACCAAGGGTTCATGAGCGAATATTCTTATAGATATCTGATTCATGCGAAATAGATTTTTATAAATGTACCATGTTTTGGAACTTTTTGGCCCCTTTTGGAGCCCCTTTGAGACTTATCTGTGAATAAAGCTGGATGTATTGAAGAACAATTATCTATAATACTCTCTTTATTCTTAAAAACATATTTTCTTAACATATTCCTCTTTCCTGATCTGTGATCAATCTCCCAAAATCTTTGTACAAATTGTCATTTTGAATATTGCAAATTTCAATTCCGAAGTACAGTAATCCACCAACGATAAAAAGATTATCTAAAAAAAATCTGTAGCATATCTATATGCCTTCAATATAACATAGACTCATAATAGCTTTAACAAATGTTGTTTGCTTGCAATTAAAAAAAAATACCAAAGAATACATTCCAGTCTTGCTGCTTGTTTCAGTTTAATATATTCAAGATCCAAATGTTTTGATTATACAAACATATGTTAAACTCTGATATTTTTTTTGCCATTAACTGTGATACATAGACTTGTAATATGTATTATGCATATTACTTTTTCCTTCAAAATCAGCATATCTTATGGGTATTCTACAATCAAAAGTAGGCAGAATTTTATATGTAAAGTAACAACACTTCACAAGGCAACTGAAGAATTCAACTTACAAGTACAAAATACAATCTGCATTAAAAGTGTGCACGCCTACACACACCATTTTTTGCACTGATATTAAAAGTTAAAGCCGAAATGCAAACTTAGTGAGAGAGAAGAGATGGAATCTTACAACATTAGCACACTGATTTCCAACTGAGAATGATAAACCAATTACATGTATACCTCCCAAACAAAATTTTATAAAAAGTAATACTCTGTATCAACAATTTTCTCAGGTATTTTGCAAGCTCATCATTTTACATTGTTACGTACATCTTTATGCAGCATATAAATTTGCTGTAGGTACTCACAATACACCACTGGTATGTTTTTAAAACAACTATTTCACCAGGTAATACAAACAGTTTTTCTGTTCTGTAAGCCATTTAAGGTTAATGCTGACCTCGGGCTTATTTTGTTTTAGCTTTCAATCCCTGAAACTTAATAAATATTTCAAATTCTATAAATACACAGGAAAGCCTGACATGTTTAAGATGTTATCATTGAGGACTCTACTCAACAAGTCTTCCTGCAGGTAGCTGGGGCTCTTATATCAGAGTGAAGTTAAGTGGGGCATTACATAAAAACTTACCGAAGTGTGATATTCAGTTCACATACAATGTTATTGTATGGTGGTCTACATTTTTATACATTGGAAGAGAAAATCCTTGTTACAATGTTCCCAGGTAAAAGACTTAACTCAGCAAGTAAAGTGGTACTGGCCATCCCACATAATCAGGTTACACTGAGCCACAATGGCTAGAAAGGAGAACCAATGTGGTACTGGCCATCCCACATAATCAGGTTACACTGAGCCACAATGGCTAGAAAGGAGAACCAATGTGGTACTGGCCATCCCACATAATCAGGTTACACAGCCTCAAACACACAATGGCTAGTGAGGAGAACCAATGTGGTACTGGCCATCCCACATAATCAGGTTACACAGCCTCAAACACACAATGGCTAGTGAGGAGAACCAATGTGGTACTGGCCATCCCACATAATCAGGTTACACAGCCTCAAACACATAATGGCTAGTGAGGAGACTGGCCATCCCACATAATCAGGTTACACAGCCTCAAACACACAATGGCTAGTGAGGAGAACCAATGTGGTACTGGCACAATGGCTAGTGAGGAGAACCAATGTGGTACTGGCCATCCCACATAATCAGGTTACACAGCCTCAAACACATAATGGCTAGTGAGGAGAACCAATGTGGTACTGGCCATCCCACATAATCAGGTTACACAGCCTCAAACACACAATGGCTAGTGAGGAGAACCAATGTGGTACTGGCCATCCCACATAATCAGGTTACAAAGCCTCAAACACACAATGGCTAGTGAGGAGAACCAATGTGGTACTGGCCATCCCACATAATCAGGTTACAAAGCCTCAAACACATAATGGCTAGTGAGGAGAACCAATGTGGTACTGGCCATCCCACATAATCAGGTTACAAAGCCTCAAACACACAATGGCTAGTGATGGAGAACCAATGTGGTACTGGCCATCCCACATAATCAGGTTACACAGAAAACACACAATGGCTAGTGAGGAGAACCAATGTGGTATCTCCATGACATAATCAGGTTACAAAGCCTCAAACACACAATGGCTAGTGAGGAGAACCAATGTGGTACTGGCCATCCCACATAATCAGGTTACACAGCCTCAAACACACAATATAGAAAAGAACCAATGTGGTACTGGCCATCCCACATAATCAGGTTACAAAGCCTCAAACACACAATGGCTAGTGAGGAGAACCAATGTGGTTTAAAGCCGGATGTTCTAACCAGTAAGTCATTGAGGCCTTTTCTGTTGTGTAAAATCACTACAGATAATCATAGAATTATCTACGATGTACATGTAATTAAATCAAGAATTTCCAGTGACCCATCTATCTCTGATAAACAATAAACTTCACATTCGTAGACCAGGCCTTTTCTGTTGTGTAAAATCACTATAGATAATCATTGAATTATCTACGATGTACATGTAATTAAATCAAGAATTTCCAGTGACCCATCTTTCTCTGATAAACAATCAACTTCACATTCGCAGACCAGTCTAATTGTTTGTTTATAGTTTTCATAGACCAATCTAACTGTTTGTATGTAATTGTCATAGACCGGTCCACGTTTTGGTTTCAGATTGAATCAATCATTCCCACAATCAAGCTGAGACTCAACAAGCCACATTTTGTAGTTGTAAATGTTTAGTTCCAATCTGAATTTTTTAATGTGACTTTAAAAAACAAGTGAGGACATACCTTCATTTATAAAATAAATACTCCCAACTAGCTTTCAAAATGGTAATGATCTGGATGATGTGTTTGCTTCATACTCTCGTTCTACTATATTCATTCATTTGTTAAGTTATTGTTTTTCAAGAATTTTTAAATAATGTATTCTGGTCTATATGGAGTTTGGGGTGGCATTTTTTATTCACATCTATCATTAGTCCACTTTAATGCAAGCTGAGCTCCAAGACATTGGAAGCAATGCATGATTAATACCTCCTCTGACGTTATCAAACTTGTATATAGAGAAAACCCAAAGATACAGTAAATGTATCCATCAACAGGTAGGGATGGGCCCCAGGACATCCATCAAGAGGTCAGGAAGGATATCTATCAACCACACATGACTATTGAATCTTTTAATGATTTGGACATCACTATGTACTGCCAAAATGTTACTGAATCGTGGTGTCAATTCAAGTCCAACATACTATTGACTCAGACACTTCAAAAGCCCTTGAACTTTAAATGGCAAGTTCAGTATTCACAACAACATCTAAAATTCCTGCACACATATTTTCATCTGCAAGAGATCTGCACCACCCACAGTGACAAATATGTACAATGGAACATATATATATTTACCTGAATGATTTGGGTAATATTCTGATTTAAGAGCAAGAGTATCTTTTTACATTTTTCACTTAAAGTGATATAAGCTGTCACAATGATTATTTTTGTCCCCTGACATATAGTCGAGAATATGATAAAATGTGTGTTCAAATACATTATCAAGCACGTGAAACGTTGTAAAAGATCTTCTTTTCGAAGTTCTTTGTTTTATTAGAATTTAAGTTTTCCTGTACCTTAAAAAATCCAGCTGTATTTCTGTATGCAATGATCTTTCAGATAAACTCTTTCGCCATATCAAATGTACTTCGTAATTTGGTCAGGGGATCTTGGTCCTTTACATGCTCAGACTATGTTAAAGTCGGCCGATTTTTATGTGTTTTATATTTACTTTTAAATTACAGGACATGATTTTTACTGGAAAGTGCATGTACATTGTATTATGTAAAATATATCCTTTTCAATGCTATTTTAAATACCTTAAGACAATTTTAAAGTTACACTGAATGCTGACATTGACAAAATCAAAACAAAATAACTGTGAAAAAATATGCGTACCCATTGTTTTACAATAGTGTCGCCATTTCTGGTGGAGTTGGGCAAATCATGATCATGTGTCAAGAATGATAAAGCCGAGGATGCGATGGGACAAGTTAAAAATGTGTCTAGATACCCGATATATCCAGCATGCGGACAATTTCAGAAATGAATGGGTTGAAACCATGAAAAAGACCAACTTTGCCTTATTTAGATATGAAATGACATGTACTAAAATAAAGGCAAAGGGTAATAAGAATAGAATGTATATTAATTGCAAATAGCACATGTTTATTGGACACTCAGTAATCTTGGTAATCTTGTAAAAATTTACCAAAAGTTAATATGCAATGCTCAAAGTAATGGTGGACAAACAATAACTGATATTACGAGTTACACTTGGCAAGACTGTTGCAATTTTACACATGCATTTGTTATTCTAACCACCAGATGGTCTCTTTGGAATATATATGAGATAAAATATTACATAAAATGGGCATGTAAAAATTTTCATCTACGACAGCTCATACCGCTTGTATATCTTGGTACACTATAATACACCTGTATCATAATTACAGGGCAATCTCAATTATAAGCTCAATCACCTCTAAAGACATGTTTTGATTGGCCAATGTTATGAAGAACAATCCATTATTTTTCAGGAATGGAAGAGCGCTTGCATAAATCTGTACTGCATTAATGATTTAAACCAAAGTTAAAACCAACATTCAAAGAGCAAGTTCTTAACAATCTTATAATCTTAGTCCAAGCTCCAAGCTACAAAGAAGGGGAGAGACAATGATTCATCTTGACCATATTCAGAAGTGTATGTCTTTTACATTGGGAAATTTTCAATACACAAAGATATATACATGTATGTTTTCAGCAAAACTAAAATATACATGAACACACAAACTTGGGAGGAAATTTCCCAAGGAAACACCAATAAACTTTCACCTACAAGAAACCAGAAACAGTTCCACATTGCAACTACTGGGCATACATGTATGTACTGTGACACTTTCAGGGTAACAAATTCCATTGATCCTCCTACTCCAAGTATTATAAAAGGAATATGAGCTGTTGCTGAAAGTATTTTGGAGGAAATTGTCAAATTAACTCTTAAATCATTTTGATAATGAAAACTCTCTGAACACAATTACCTACATTTATCATAACTTAAACCCCTAAAATGACAAAAATGCTGTATTGCAATACAGTATTTCTGATATAATCATGGTATACCTCTATGTCAAACACTGGAAGAACCTTTAGCAAGCACTTGTTGGAGTTGAAACAATGTTGAACACAATTCCAAGCTACAGTGCCTAATCACATACATGTACATGTATAATAATCATAATAAATTGCACATGCTTCCTTGACACTCAAGAATCTGCATAGAAATTACTGAAAGTTGATTTGAAATGGTCAGAGTAAAGGTGGATTCAAAATTAGTTACAAAGACATTGCTCCAGATAAGCTCCGTATTTGCATATTTTATGCATAAGAAATCAATAGATACACAAGAAAATTAAAATCCTTGCATAAGATACACAACACAATGCAATTAATATCTGAAACAACACACTGGATCTGTCAGATCTCTAGATGACTTATTTTCCTCACTGAAAGAAAAAGATTGAGTATGTTTGAAGGGATCTCCACAGATGTTACTTCACATGCTTGCTTCAGGGACAAAATATCAGTAACCAGAACTTATCATGGTTCCTCAGTTTGTTTTGTTTGATTTATTGGTGTTTTATGTCACAATTAACAATTTTTTCAGTTATATGGTGGCGGCCAGTTTTTAATGGTGGAGGAGAGAACTTAATTACAATGTACCCAGGGAGAATCTACCAGCCTTCTGAAGACAAAATGGAAAACTTTCACACAAAATCAGCTTAGGTTACATCGGGGCTCAATCTGCGCTGAGCAGATGTGAGATACTTCATGGCTGAGAGTGTGAAGCTCTGATCACTTGTCCACAGAGGCCCCTGGTACTCCTCATTATTGAAATTATTCCAATGGTCTGTGTATCATAACTACATGTACATATTTCAGATCTAGATTTGGTTGATCATCTTTGATTACAGAGATGTTATGATTTAAAGCTAGGACTGACAGTTCAATATATAACATTGCTATTTAGCAGCCAAATTATCACAAGAATATTTACAAATACATGGATTTTTTTTCCCAATAAATATGTTAGTGTCAATAGTTTATTTAACAAAATAAAGAAATATAATTTGAATTCATCACCTTGCACAATGGAAATCACAATACCTATCTGACAGGATCAATTTTAGTTTAAAACACGAGTGTAAATTGAATCATAACAGGGGTCAATGAACTTGTTTTCGGCAACACAAATATTAGAGCTGTACATGTAGTAATACATGGAGTCATGTTTTACCTATGCATTCCTATTTTTAGAAAATAGACCATATTGTTTTGGTTTTTGACAGAACCCAGATATGCCACTTTACCTTGGTAGACCTGCACATTAATTCAGCTCCCTATAAATACCCACTGCAAAGTGGTGAGTACTGCACCCAAGTACACTGAAGGGTATCTGGAGCATTACAACAGGTTACACTTGGCAAGTTTATTCTAATGATACACATGCTATTGGTTTTTCTGTGATCAGGTGATCTCTTTCCAATATATGTGAGACGAAATAAAAATACATTGAATCTGCAAGTATGTGTGCCAAAGACAGCTCATATTGCTAAAACGCTAAGACCGTGAGCAAGGCTTGTTGCTGTTGGAAAGTTTGACAGTTAAGTTGCTGGAGATCAGAGGGTTTTCACAGGCTTTCTCTCCTCCCTAATAACAAAGCTGGCTACCATCATACATAGACATGTATATGTCAATAAAATTTTATCATATGATCAGTGCATTATGCAGCTTCACAACAGATTACATAATTATTTTAAATGTAACACGTACAATAAAGCCTAGCAATGATTTGATTGGCTAACATGCGGCAAACTATACTTCTTTTATTTACTACATATGAAGACTTCATGCTGTTAAAATCATATACATGTATGTCAGATCAAATGATAAAAAGAATCTGTCACAAGTTTCCATTCATAGCACATTTTATATGATACTTGTTTTGAATTTTCAATTGTTGCTCGCAAAATGGAATATTCAAAATTTGTATCATAAATGTGATACGGTATGAATGGAAACTTGTGACAGATCCTATATATACAGTACATTGTACATGTGGCATAAAATGTAATGAAATCTGCTGAACTTAACAAATTAACACCTCATCTCTACCTATATGTATGCGATTGTTTTTCATTGTTATACTTTTACTGTTTATACTCTATGCTCCATTATAATGAAAAAAGTCCAAAATTTCAGATGTTTACCTCTTAAAAAATGTTGACCAGTCAACATCAAAATGTTGACTGGCTTTGTATGAAATGTTGTGAGTTTACATCACAGCTCATTACTATTCTGTATTTACCAACCATTACTTGGCGATTTCCGCCATTAGGTAATTGTGATATCTGAACGAATGATTAGTTTCATAAAAATCAATGAAAGAAGAGTACACAAAACAAAATGTAAAGGATTAGCAAAACATTTGTAAACAGAGTTTTCAGTCAACATGTGTTATGTTGAACCCTCGGACCAAAGTGTGGTCTTTGGCCTCAGGCAACAGTTTGGTCCTCTGGTTTGACATAACACATGTTGACCTTACACCAAGTCAACAAATGTACAATGTAAGCATATTTCTGTGCTGATTATTTTTCAGTGTTAGCATATTCCTTGTTTTTAACTATGAATAAATCAGGATGTCATTTTATTTGGTTAATGAGTAAAATCTTGTTGAAACCATAATGTAATCATCAACCTTGGGGAGAGTAGCATCATTTTTGTACTTTATTAGATATGATTACTGTGGCTGCCATTAACAGATGTACATTGTACTGTGGGTAATTATCTTAGTCTGGTGAGAAATGCATGATACATATATGGTACTTTGGAGCTGTATATCTGCTGAATTTTACAGCACAAACGTGAATGTGAAATATCCACATGGCACATTTACAGGAATGAATCCCATTTAAGTGTAACTGATGTACAGACATCAAACACAAATAATGTAGGGCTCCACATGGAAATATCCACATGGCACATCTACAGGAATGAGTCCCATTTAAGTGTAACTGATGTACAGACATCAAACACAAATAATGTAGGGCTCCACATGGAGATATCCACATGGCGCATCTACATGTACAGGAATGAGTCCCATTTAAGTGTAACTGATGTACAGACATCAAACATACATAAATTAGGGCTCCACATGGAGATATCCACATGGCACATCCATCTACATGTACAGGAATGAGTCCCATTTAAGTGTAACTGATGTACAGACATCAAACACACATAATGTAGGGCTCAGGTACAAGCCTGTCATTTCTGGTGACTTAATGTTAAAGATAATTAAAATAGGAAATGGACCTAGGTTATCTACACAGGTACAATGTCCCATCTCAACTCTCATTGGATTTGTTTTTCAATTACTGACCACATATTTATAGGAAAATAAATCCTTAACATTATTTTCTTCTGTAATTTGAAAATGATTAAATTTGCATAGTGTAATATACAATAGGCCTATAAATTTTTTAAAATTTTAATATACATGTACATACATCTCTGAACCCATCTTGACTATGGCCAGGGGGTATAAAAAATAATAAAACTAAATTTACATGAACAATGTATATTTTGATTTGATAGAATCAAGATACCTTTCCTATCCAGAAACAGCTTTACTATTGTAAATTATATACAATGTTTACATGTATAATAAACAATACAATGTTCTGAAAATGTGACATTACACACATAGAAGGTATATGTTGGTAAGTTTTAATTAAATTTTACCTGTATCTTACATATATTAAACTCTATGAACATGTGACGTCACCTCAGTGAATGAAATAACAAGAACATGTTAGATACACATGATAACCCTTTTTAAGTGTGACTCATATTTCACTAAATTTTCTCAGAGTAATCCAACTTGAACATAATTGAAAACAAGGTGTGTCTTGTCCCAGGTCTCAGAGGGCAGTAGATACATTTTATACATGTACATATCGGTTCATTTTGATTTTTTACAAAAGAAATTTTAATCATACAATTTTCAACCAAATTTTAGATACCTAAGAATATTTAAAATGCATATTAACAGCCAAGTGTACCAAATACACATTTTTTGACCTTGGAAAAGTACTTGATAAGTTGACTATATGAAAATGTATCAAAGAAAAAGTGATTTTATCTCAAAATGGATTTATTCTGACATGAAATTTAATTAAAATGATTTAAATTTTTTTCAGTGGACCTTTAAACTATTCACCTACATAATATGGAGACAAAATTTTATCTAACATCAAGCCGGTCATAAAAAATACATGTATTTCCATTGACCTTTTTTCCCACTGCCCTCTTAAACTTTTTTGTCAAGACGGCCATCTATCATCAGTTAAATGAAATGAATTTTTCCTGTATTGACTAACTTTTACATGATGTGTAATAATATTTTTTCTTTTGTAATTTCCAGTTTTCCACAAATAACTGAGCACTCCCTCAGGTACATTAAGTAATAGACTTCAACCACAAAGAGATTTTAAGGCTCCCTTTCATAGATTGTCATTTTATTTGCATTTAAATAATTTTGGTGTTTTTATGATTTCAGCTAAGGACTGTCTAAACTCATAGTTACATCAATTAAACCAATATAAATAATTAAAAAGCCTTTAATATTTGTCTGTGTAGGTTTTAAATACACTGGACTTTCACAAGATCATCTTAGATGGCATACATTTAGCTCTTTTTCACCCCACCCTACCCCAACAAGTGTGAAAAGAGTTAAGGATGCAGTTTTTAAAGCAATACGGCAGAGGACCACTAGTCCGCTAAGACCAGTAGACGGCAACAGTGTAATTTCATCTTTTGGATGTACTATAACAATATTCTTTTCCTTCTGGTTGAGAAAAATGTCCAACAGCAGATGAATGATCTAAACAAATGTCACAAAATTGTGTTCCATATACATTTGTAGCTACTGGTGCTAGGAGACTACTGGTCCTAGCCAACTTCTGTTCCTAGTCAATTTCTGGTCCTAGCTGACTACTGGTCCTAGTTGACAACTGGTCCTAGCTGACTACTGGTTCTAGCTGACTACTGGTTCTAGTTGACTACTGGTTCTAGTTGACTACTGGTTCTAGCTGACTACTGGTTCTAGCTGACCACTGGTCCTAGCTGACCACTGGTCCTAGCTGACTACTGGTTCTAGCTGACTACTGGTTCTAGCTGACTATTGGTCGTAGCAGACTACTGGTCTTAGCCGACTACTGGTCCCAGTTGACTACTGGTCCTAACTAACTACTGGTCCTAGCTCACTCTATGTACCTTTGGTCCTAGCAGACTTTTGGTCCTAGCAGACTTTTGGTCCTCTACTAGTATAGTAAATAGGCCTATCTAAATGATACTTTTCCAGTTAACAGAAACATTTCATGACGGGAAAAAAGATAAATACGATTTTACGAAATTTGAATCATGAAACCTAAAATAATGAATGAATAGATATGTACTTAAAATGTTTCTGACGAATACAACATATTGTTTACTGTATCATCATTTCAAAGATTGGGAAAATTACATGACAACATTTATACTGTAATCAACAGAACACACCAGCGAATCTACATTGCAAACATATCTTGAACTGTCTAAATGAATTACAAAAAACACAATGTACATGTACCATAATACATGTAGACTTTTGAACTAATAACATGGAGCGCAGAGATAATTTTACTGTGTATACATAGATGTTAGGTACAAGTGTGAAATTTTAAATGTCTTTGCAAGATTTGAAAAAATATCAAGAAAAATATGCTCTAATGTGCAGATTCTTTAATCTTGTGTTAAAGCAGAATTACTTTTCAGAGTTTTTTTTTAAAATATGCTGAATACATGTATTTTGGTTGTTTCTGGTTTTTACAATTGAAATAAACAGTGTGTTAGATATTTTGCCTTAGAGTTTAGGCAGTGTATAGCTGTAAAATACCAACACAATGATATGAAACTGACCATTTTCTAAACATACATACAGTTTTATTTGGTTGTTGGTCAAATGAGCTTCTGAAATATATAGACTGAATGTCAAACAGATCAGATTAAGTGTCACATTTTTGCCTCCACTAGCCATGTACTTACAATATTACAAAAGTCTGTGTATCTCGAAGTGTCCCTAATGGGTAAACACTGTGATTCATGGATAATCTCAAGTGTCAAATGACAAAGATAAGATCAAAATTAAAAGTGTGGGCTATTATAACTTTTCCATCATGAACTGGTCTGTCCTTACAACTTTTTCCAACCATCCAATGTCAACCTTTCAATCCATCACAAATTTTATCTTCCATCAAAATGTAACTGTTGGAATGTTTACTAATTGAATGAAGCATTAGATATGGTAAGATCACCCATGCATTGTTAGAGAGGACAATGGGGTCATGACTTACTGTAACAGATAAAAGGCCATTAAAATGTTTATCTGTCATTAATTCTACTACATGTAGTAACTTTGAGCGCATAAAGGAGATAATCTCAGTGTTCACATGTTTCACTTAATGATCAACGGTCTTAATTTATTTCGAACATCAAAATTTTACCAACACACAAAATGCATTCCTGAAGCATGTTAAGTGAAACAATCCTATCCCAACAATCCTATTTACCTGTCTTACCTGTTTGCTAATTACTATGCAACTACATGTAGGTATTTTAAGTAAAACAGATACATGAAAATAACAACTTTTTTTTTCATTTATTTGAAGTAACCAAGTATGTAAGTATATATGCACTTTAATAAGCATGTAATACATTGTCTCATCAATCCCTGAAATATTGTGGACTCATATGTCTGCCTCCGAGTAAAGTAATATGGAGGTAAAGCCAAACAGGGGTCATTAAAGGGAGACAAATCTGGACTTAAGAAACAGATGGCATTAATGTGCAAAATTTTTTAAAGTTTCATCTACATGTATTTAGAATATAACTTTGAATTTAATTTGTCTGTAAATGACCCTGAACTATTTCTCTTTACATCATTTCCTAGGATATTCATAAATGCAGACAACATTTACAGGAATTTGTTGGCAGAATATTTTTGAAACAATTCCTAATATACATGTAGTAGAGTCCCTAAGCTATTTGAACTTTGAATTTTGTTGTTTTAAGCCATACTCAACAATTTTTCCGTTATATGGTGGAGGCCAATTTTTAGTGGTGGAGGAGAGAACCCGGTTACAATGTACCCAGGAAGAGACCACCGGCCTTCCACAAGTAAACTGGCAAACTTACTCACAAAAGTCAGCTTAGGTTCTAGTGAGACTTGAACCCGTGCCGACTAGAGGTGATGTAAGATAAGAATGTTATTACTTCTTGACATCTAAATATACAAGAAGCTTTTTATCTGTCAATCTATGTACATACATCAATTTGTCTGCCTGCCCGTATGTTTGTTGATCTAAAAGTCAACTGATCACTTTGTCTCAATACCCATAAAATGGCCATAATCAGATAAGATTTAGAGCTACATTGTATACAGCTTGAAAAAATAAATGATAATAGATCTATGATTGGTTTATAGGTCAAATCTAATAGATAATACTTGTAACAGTAAAAGAAATCATGGCAGTATGTGAAAAATCATCAGCCTGGGTTATATGTACAGGTACAGGTCTATGGAGGTAAACTCGCACATGTTTACAAATACAACGAGTTTAAATTAAATTATAACAGGGATGAAAAGCTACACAAATGTACTTGAGTTCTAGTAATGCATGAATCCATGCAAGGTGGTAACTTTTATCTACAACCTACTTTTTTTTTTTTAATAGACTATATTGTTTTGTGAACCCAGATATGCCATTATACCTTGGTAGACCCATATGTATAGCACTACATGTACTTATAATAAACAAATGATTAGTCCAAGCTATACAAGGTTTGGGCTGAATTAAGTTACATTGTACATGTAAATATGTTCAGTGTGTGCATATGTATATAGTCTGACCATTAGGCTGTACATGTATGGATAATTAATGTGAAAATACAAGTCATCAAGCAAGAACCAGAGGTGTTTTTCACTCTTCAATGATTTATGCCTTCTCTGCACATGCATGCATGTGGGAAAATGTGGGTACATGCCAGTATACCATGAGTACATGTAGTTTATAGCAAGTGATCATAGGTCTGACACAAAATATTGCCACAATTATTAGAAGATATCTTTCTTCATATGAGATGTATTATTGTCCCACCTGGTATTTCCTATGATCAGAGAGACCCTCTCCTGTTTTCTGACTTTCATCTCCAGTTAGGATGATACACCATATAACAGATCATTGACAAAAGTATTTAAGCAGCTGGGAAATATTAATCATTTTCTTCAGAACTGGATTTTTATTTTCTTCACTTTAAGACTTACTGTATATCTGTATTGGTTAAATATGTACAACCAGATCTAGACTTAGTACAGGTGTACCGTATACCTGCAGTTTATATCTTGTCTAGGGGTCAAACTTCTTTCTTTTGTGTGAGTGAGTTAGTGATAGTGAGACAGATAGTGAGTGGTGAGAGAGAAAGAGAGAGAGAGAGATTGAGAGAGAGAGAGAGAGAAAAAAAATATTTTACATGTACAGCTTTATTTTTTTCATAATAGACAGAATTATTTTGATTTTTAAAGGAACTTAAGTTTGTCTTATTTTTAAAACCTGGTCATCTTTTTGTTGCTACATATGTACATGGTTACTTTTTCTTCTTCTTCTTCCCCTCATTAAACACTCGCCAACACCTTATATTGTTAAGTATTGTGAAATATAAAATGTACTCTGTGAGCCGCCAAATCATAACTAAGTATTCACCAACTATTGTTTAAACGAGTCAGAGTCAGCGTGATGCTCTAACCACCAGACAATGGGATCATTTTACGTGTAATGTTCAACATGTAAATGTTTCAACATGGGATTGATCCTGTACCAAAACAATTTAGTACAATGAATGAGGTGATTTAAACTCATTACTTATACAAACCTTCCATTCAGACTTTCAATGACATGTTCACCCAATGTTAATTTTAAGGTCAATTTAAATTTATTAAATTTTAGAAATTTTGATAAGGCAGAAAATTGAAACCTATTCTTGTTCAAATGGCCATGAAAATTGTGGTATTATCCTTGTATTATATTACCATCATAAATATGTGAGTAAGTTTTCAATTGTCTGAGTTATCCAGATTTCAGATATACATGTAATTCAACTGATGGACATAAAACTGAATCTGAATTTACGTGTATAAAGAAATTCACATGTGCACTTGCAGGTGAAATTTGCAAGCTAGCAAAATTAAATTACCTGTCATTTAAGACCAAAGACAATATGATTAGGCAGCACTGCATGTACATATATGGTGTGTGTGTGTGTGTGTGTATGTGTGAATGTGTGTATTACAGCAGTTTGTGTGTGTAATACAGCAGATTGTCAGTGTGCATTACATCAGTGTGTGTGTGAGATAGCATTGCAGGATGTACAAAGTACTTATATGTCATACATGTAGATATCTGCATGTAATATTAAAGTCAACAGAGTACCTGTTGACAACTCTAATGTGGTTTAATAATGCACCTAAATGTACATGTATATATATGTTTATTCAAACACTGCAGAATGGATTATCCCTCGTTTACAATATTTCAAATGCCATTTAAAATGTGGACTCGACCAGTTTCAGATGTTTTAAATGGTTTGAACTATCCTTTGAAACATATCATTTTTTCAGTTTCTTCAGGTACACTTCAGCATATACTATGAGAGTGTTTGTTTCTAGTCATTTTAAATTACATCCACATCCAATCTACTGGTAATTACATTCTCAGTATAACCATATAAAACTATGTAAAACTATGACAGCTACACAGAAAACGTGCTTGTCAGGACTTACAATATAGATACAGAGTTTTCAACTTTGAACATGTAAAATACATGTACAAGGTGGAATTTGAAAATGCACAGCTGTGAAATATGGTTATGATGATAGGTGGCAAGCACGATGGAGGTTTTAGTCAAATGGCATTGTTAAAGCGATATAAGCTGCCACAATGGTGATTTTTGTTCCCTGACATATAGTCGACAATATGAGAAAATGTGAGTTCAAATACATTATCAAACATGTGAAACATTGTAAAAGATTTTCTTTTTGAAGTTATTTGTTTTTATTAGAATTTAAGTTTTCCTGTACCCTGAAAAATTCTTCTGTATTTCCATATGCAATGACTTTTCAGATAAACTCTTTCACCATATCAAATGTGCTTCATAATTCGGTCAGGGGGTCTCGTCCCCTACGTGCTCGGTCTATCAGCAGTCTGGGACTTTAACACAATCGGCCGTATGTTAAAGTCGGCCGATTTTTATGTGTTTTATATTTACTTTTAAAATACAGGTGTGATTTTATTGGAAAGTGCATGCATTATGTAAAATATGTGCTTTTCAATGCTATTTTAAATACCTGAAGAAAATCAGATGAATATATGATTTTTTTTCAATCTTTAATGTTACCCTGTATGCTGACATTGCGAACCTCATGTTATACATTCTTGCCGCCACATCCGATGTAGTTGGGCAGTTTAGGATCATGTGTGTCAAGAATGATAAAAGCTGAGGATGCGATGGGATGAGTGGGTCGAGATCACCCGATATACCCGGAACGTGGACAATTTCAGAAACAAATTTTTTGAAATGTAGGAAAAGACCAACTTTGCCTGATTTAGGTATGAAATGATAATGTACGAAAATAAACGAAAGGGTGATAAGAATAGAATGTATATTAACTGCAAATAGCATGTGTTTATTGGACACGTGGTAATCTTCGTAAAAAATTACTGAAAGTTAAATTGCAATGCTCAAAGTAATGGCGGACAAATAATAACGGATATTACGGGTTACGTTTGGCAAGATTGTTGCAATTGTTATCATAACCACCACATTTTGGGGATATATATGAGATAAAATATTACATAAAATGGGCATGTAAAATTTATCACCTACGACAGCTCATATCACTTAAAGGTGGAAAATGGTTAAACTCCTAGGATCTGCTACTACAACATACTGACAAATAACAAAGTCCACAATCAACTTCAAATCATGTTGTTTATCCTATCATGTAACTTTGTAACTGTTCAAAACCAACAAACTGTATCGGAGGATTACAGCTATCATTATTGTGGTCAAGTAGAGAAACATGTTTATATCTTTACAAAGCCACAGCTTAAACAGCTCACCTTCTATTTTTAAACATTTCTTATTCATGAATGACCACTGCAGTTTTGACCAAGGACTGACCCCAATTTCATGTGTAGGAGTTATGTAAGGGATGTGAGTAAAGTTAAAGAGATTGAAATTAATGGCAGAATATTCTGGGAACATTTAATCAGTCATGCATGTGGTTAATTCCCTGAATAATTCATGTATGTTACCTGTTTCTATGTAACTGATTACTAACTGTACCCCTAAACTCAACTGTCCAAAATTATAGCCTATATTAGTGGCATTAAAGCCCACTATATATCTGTAAACAGTGGCATATAAACACAGGATATGGTAATTCACACACATAAATAACCTGCAAATGATGGCACTGTTAGCTAATTCAATCTATCATATAAGTTCAAGGTCAATTATAATATCCAGACACTATATTTAGACTGATAAAACTGGTTTTCCTTCCTAAGTATGATGCATTACTATAAAATATCCAAAATGCTTTGTTTGCACAATGTACCACTGTACAAGATAAACATGCGGTTTGAATGGTCCACTAGAATACTCCAGACAGATAAAACCTAATGAACGTTTACCTGTATATAACTGATACACAGGTGTGTAAAAGGTAAATCACTGAACCTGTATTGCTGCCAGCCATGAAATAATGGTGATAACATGAAGAAATGCTAAGGCTAAAATAACCCTGAATCATCATATTGACCCTCTACAAAGAATAAACTATAAAAGCAAATTGAATACATATCTGATTAAATCAATAACAAGTTCATTATATGTGCATGTACCTGTATCATTAGATATCAAAAGACTTAGTCATGTTCCGAGAGAAATGTTCATTAATTTTTTCTGTACGCACTTTATGTGTATTTGCACATACTTTCATATTTTTAAAGTTGTATATCAATTAATTAATAATTAATTGCTGGAAACAATGAGCATACAGATCTAAATATAAAGTCTTAAAATAGAATGGTAATGCCTGAAAACCAAAACAAACTATTCATTTATATAAATACAGTTGTATTGCACACTTGTTTTCCTGCTTTGGTTCTGTTATGATACAAATATAAGGTAGGCCCATGGGTCACTTACTTAACCTGAACAATAATAATATCTTATAAATACACATCTATCTTATGATGTAGCAAAGTTGAATTTTATCTCAAATGTTTACATAAAATGTGCAATATATACATGTACGTGTACATGCAATAGATGCAATAGTAAGACACAATATCGTTCTCAGAAAACGTATCAAGTGTAAAAAATATCACCTTTTTTGGCAACACATACATGTATGATATTAACAGTTTAAATTTGTGAATTTACTTTTCAACATTTCCCATCATAAATCTCTTATTGCAACCTGATCACAAAAGTTCAGATTTTTTAAAAATTTAGGCCTATTATCACAAAATTAAAAAATTAACATTAAAATTTTCAGTATAAAAGAATGTCAACTTAGTAAGAAATCGTCAAAACAACTTATGTGAGGTAAGATACATGTAAAGTTGAATATCATATAAATTTGTACAATAAAAAACTTGTCATGTAATGCATGTTACCTCTGTATGACTACACATGTAAGTGAAAATCACATACAACTGAAGAAAACTGTTTGGAACCGATACATCTTTGAAATACAATGGTATTATGTAAAAAGTATGAGTTTCAGATCATAATACAGTTCAGACCTCCAATGATAAATGTCAGCTTATTTGAATGTTTATTCAAAACAACAACAACAACTTTGCTACTTGCTTTCATCAAAACTGCCCAAGTCTAGCAGAAAATTTCATTTCATGATAGTAAACCTTACTATGGTAGGCCCTATACTTTATCAATATGGTGTCTCATCTCTATTACTGGGGTAAATACAGTACTCCTTTGTGTTTGTGTAAATGAAATATACTATTAATTAGAAATCCTGATGCAATATGACTGAATGCTCAAATTTTGTGTGATAAAATGTCAGCCTGGGAATTCTGTAATTTTATATTTTGTATGTACATGAATTTGAATGGAAAAACTGAAACTTGTGCATGTTCCCATAATCCTTTATTTTCTGTTGCTTATAAAAAGAATATGAATTGATGTTTGTGAGCATTCTTGTAGATCTATAAATTACATATAAAGTAAAACCAGTCTATAGAGGGCATGTAATAGAGAGGACAAGAGTGGCTGTGATAGACAGGTGGTCTTTATCAGTAGGTGTCTATTAGGAGGAGGCTGTAACTCATATTTCATAAATAGAGGTGGAATCAAGCATCTTTTATGGTAACCCTATGGTTTAGGGATTACCAGGTTTGAAAATGGGTTACCATCTGTTATCTCTCACTCTCTTAGTTTCTCGCTGGTTTTAATTTTAAGATAAGCATTTTGAACTTCAAAATGAAGCTCACTATTGCACATTTTAGTTTTTTTAAATGGCAACAGTTCTGAGTAGCCTCCATTTGTCCATAAGACACTTAACTGATCAACCCCTGAAAAAAATGGACTCTTTTGTAAATCAATGACTTAGACCAGTCCAAATGTGTCTTTAGGCGTGAATGAGTTAAAGATACATGTAACTAGGTCTAACAACTCATCAGAAAGAACATTATATTCAGTTTCATTATTTGATTTCATTCAAGATGCTTACATTCTGGGGATGTTATTGTAACATTTTCTTTAGAAAGCCACTCCTAACAGAAGGAAATGAAAAAAATATATATATAAAAATTGTCATATTAACGGATCTATTAACGTAATTCCATAAGAAATATCTAAATTTACCTTGGTAAAAGATGTGACATTCCATATAAGGAAACCTTACTACATTTCAGAGATGATTGACTGACACTCTAAAGAGTAGTAGGTATTTTCCTTATATGGTATGTCACATGTTTTGACTGCTTTACCATCAGCCAATCAGCAAGAATATCAAGAATATGTATTGGAGTCAGGATGATATGTACATCTTTAAAAATACATATGTACAACAATGCGAATAAACATTAAGCATGTACAAAAAAGTTTATTTCTGAACATTTCTTCCTGTAATGTGACTTTAACAAACAAATCGTCAATGTCAAAAATGATGAAATACGTGTACATAATTTTCTTTTAATTTGTGAACTTTTAGGGAATAAAGCATAATGACATTAAAATTACAGGGGTAAGAGTAATCTTTCTTACTTGTCATCATACCTACAAGTACCCAGTGAGGAGAAAAACATCTTCCCCCTGAAGATTGACATAACTGAAAAGTGAGTAAAATCATCTGAATGATAATCAAAAGGTTACTCCGCCCTGTCAAGTTACATGTGTACATGTATGCCAATTGGACTATATTTGATTACAGCAACTAAAGCACTGTTCTGACAACTGGTAACACATGTATAACCCTAACATTTTCATAGTTTGATTTGTCCTTAACATCTAGTAGTCTTTTGCTAGGTACATCATAACCAGTTTTTCCCCTCCACCACTGAAAACTGACTGCCACTGACTATATACATGTATATAACAAAACAATTGTTTTGTGTGGTGACATAACACAGAATGCATCTCTAGTAGTTGTGCACAGAGAAACTGCTATTAAAGCTGATATACAATGTATATGTTTGTAAATGTTTCATTTTAAATACATAGTAGAACATTTATGTACATTGGACATCCACTTGCAGTTTAAATAACAGTGCAGTGTTCATATGTACAAAATAGTCTATACTAAGACCTACACTGATACGTTTTTTATGGAAGATGGTTTTCCGTTTTCACAGAATCGCGGAATCAGACTTCAAAAATGGAATCGCACTAAAAACTGGAAAGCAATGGAAACATGCAAGATTTACATTTTTTATATGTAACAACTGCATATTTTTTTTGTGAGACAAGCTAAGCGAGAAAAGAATGTATCTGAAGCAAATACAAATGTTTCTGCAAAAAATCAGACTACAGTGAAACTTGTATATTAAGACCCTTTTAGAACACAAGAAAACCAGTCCTTATAGGAATGTGGTCTTTATATAGAGGTTGATTTGTAGAGATGGTACTATTGTCTTTGTGACCAGATGGTCACTACAGCAGGTATTACTGTACATAATTTATTGAGGATTTTTATGAAGACTGTGGAGTAATGTTTAGCGGGTTTTGTTCGCAAATTGCTGACTCTGTTGGAGTATATACGATAAATTCTGAGTTTGAGTAAAGAATTATTCTTTTTTTCATCCTCATCATCATGAACTGTTCTTAACACCTATATGGATACATTTTGTAGCTTTATTTTACACTCAAGATCAAACATCAGTTTCATCAACTGAACTGGTCATAATAACCAGCAGAATCAACATTTCTATGAAGTTTTAACTTGTCAACAACTCTCTCCTATACAATACCTACAAATATATATATTGCTGATTTCTGTCTCTGACTTAGGCCACTGCTGTGTACATCGATCATAACTACCTGCTGACTAAATGTACTATACATAACTTATCTCCTACCCAAAATCTTATTTTAGGAACCCTTATTGGATTGGGAATATAGCCTTTAAACTGCCCCAATTAGAGAGAATTGAGTGCCCTGATATCTAAGTACATGTATAAATAATAACATCGGTACTTCAAGTCCTCAGAGGACCTACTTATACATATAACTTAGTGCTTTATACACACCAGACTTTAACTGATTCTGACATCAAATGTATACAACATGATGAACATGTAGGATAGTGACAAAGTATGTAAACTTTAACTAAGTTTGAACTTAAAATATATAAACATTACAGAGGATACACAAATAACATGTACACTAATAAACCCTATCCACGTCTGATCAACATCAAGATCACTTCAGACACGACATTTTGTTTCCTGAACTAAAATTTCTATGGTCATACATGTATATGAAGAGAGTTAAAGGGTGACCAGACTGGACATCTTGATGGACTTGTGCTTTTTTTGACATACCTTTCCAGCTTCTATTTGTATTAGGTTACAAATAGCCTGTGAAAAAATTCTTAAAGAGGTCACCATGACACAAAGCGAAGTGCACACACACACACACACACACACACACACACACACACACACACACACACACACACACACACGTATACATGTAAATCATTTCAATCCATGGAAAAAAGCAAAAATGTCTCGCAACACTGCACTTGACCACAGATTCCAAAAGGATACCTACATGAACTAGTCAAGACAAAGTTAAAAACAAGTTCATGTATGACAAGCACTCCCCTATTTCTACAACTACATTTTGTACTGCTTGTCTGTGGTATAAAACATACTGTTTAAACAACTTTAATCAAATGTATTACAAATTTAAAGAAATCAACATTCTATAGCTTGTTGCTCATCTCAAAACAGTTAAACTTAAGTGTTGTTGCAGCCACACCCACACCCACTTTTTGCTGGAGAACTTTGCTTTTTATTGATCGGGAAATTGACCTAAATGTTTAAATCCTTGGGACAGTCATCCTACAGACATGTCAGTTTTCTAAAAAAAAAAAAAAGGTAACACAATCTATATCATTAATACCTAGCCTTTCTTTCGTGCAAAGTTAGAAGCCACCCACAATCAATCTTTGGCCATGCTGGTGGTATCATGCAATATTAATGACATACTGATACACAGGTTTGAAGTAATGGTTATGTCTACAAGAAAGATATCCCCACTTAATGCTGTACATTATAAAGTCTTTTGTAACCAGGCCTAATGCACAGAAAAAATCCAGACACTTGATAATTGTTTATTCAAACAGCCACACTGAAGGGGTAACGCCCTCGCACATTTTCTGGTTTATTTTATATGAATCTCAAGCACAGGTGATCCAGGTAGACAGAAATGTATACAGTTTGGGGTCATGAATGGCCAGTTTCATTTTTGTCTGAATTGACACTTACCGACCAATAATGATCATTGTTTTGATTTATGATATTTACACGAGATAAGTGTACAAAGCACACTTCATTAGGGGGTTTCCGAATAGACCAATTTTAAACCTGATATATCAACGCACTGGAGACTGTATGCCAACATTCTAGTACATGTCGAGATATTAATTATTACTTGATCGGACACCATTTGAAAGCTATGCTTGTTGATAAAGCTAAATATGCCCCAATTTACTGTTTTGCGATTTTAAACATTATGACTGTGAAATGACCACCGTGACCTATGTTTGAAATGATGTGTATTGTTTTAACTTTTAACTTGTGTAATAGTAATATGAAATAAGTTGTTTACATAAAGAAATAACGCAATAAAGGCTCCCAGGTGTGAATCTTTAACAATCAATGAATCATGCTCCGCCATGTTTTTTGTTTATAGTACGACAAATCCACGTGTATGAACCAGATATGTAATGCTTAATAGACCAGCTTCAACAGTATGTATGAGTATGACAGTTTGAGAGTTCAGGGCGGGGAACAAAATGCAAATTGCATAACCTCAGGTGAATAACCCTGTAAGAATGAAATATCTAATTAATCACACCTGAATTGCCACTAAGGTAAGAACACTCGCTGCTTTCACTTTGACCTCGACGTTATGCATGCATAATTCGCCGGTAGCTTTAACACACAAAGCAAGCGAATTTATCGTTTAACAGCAAACTTTCAAAACAGATAAGGTACTTACCGATATTGACAATCCTAATTCCTTCATCTCTTTCCAAAAATTCCAAAACCATGGTAACATTTTCCAGCTTCTGTGTTCTAAAGTTGGGCCTCTTGTTGACATGTTTAAACTTTTTGCCGGATAGAACCTCGATTAATGAAATTAGACGTAAACCATCGGCCAAATCCGATTCTAAATCATTTATATTTTTGTTGACAGTTTTCAGATGTTCGTTTGCCCACCTGGTGAAGGTATTTTTCTGAATTAATTTCCATTGGGCGTCATCTGCTAAATCTCTCTCCGTGAGCGGCATCTCCTCGTCCTCGTCTTCGTCATACAAATGTGCCTCGCTTTCAGCCATGGTGAGGTATTTATATACTTGGCTACAAACCCCGATACACTTGACTAATTTTTATGTTTCAGTAGCGATATTTTCAAATGTTTATATATCACTACGAAATATTCAATTTGTTGCGTTTGAGAGGACAATATTTAGCCGAGAGTGTTTTTTCCTAATCTTGCTTCCTAACGTAGTCGGTGGAATTTCCTTACTGGATGACCCTACAAAATGGAAAAAAGAAAACAATGTACGATTTGTTTACCTGCGGAAGTCTGAAGTGACGGGGCTACATATTTTTGTTTTGAAAACTGCAGCGTACTTCAGATTTTAGTACATTTTCCCAACGATATATAAGGCATATATATCGCTGATTTTTCTCAGTATCGCATACCAATTGAACAAAATTACTTTATAATGGTACACACACACATGCATGCATGCATATATATATATATATATATATATATATATATATATATATATATATATATATATATATATATATATATATATATATATATATCACTATTTACTAACGACACGGACAAAATAAATGTCAAATTTATGACGAAAAAATGACGACCTGTCCCTTCTCAGGACAAAACGTTTAAAATAACATAGAAAAACGTACACATAATGTATACACTCGCACGCAACCGGATAATGAAAGAAATGCTACATGTAACAAGTATAGTGTGATGAAGTAATAAATAATTGAACATTGAAATCAAACAAATGGACAACTAAAAACTACCAACGAACTGTGAATAGAACCAGATCTTAGTGACTATATGTTTTATATAATATAATTATGTCTGTGGTTTAACTTTTCAACAATGGATGAAGTGTATTATTAGTTTATAAGTTCGGAGCTACTGCTTGACAGCGCATGAAATTACATTTACACTGAGATACTCTCTCATCAAACGGCTGTGTAAACTAAATACGTATGTTCAATTTTGTACTACATGTACTTTATGAATTCTTTTTCATTGTTATCATTTCATCAAAACTTTCCAATAACAACACATAAGAGATGTGACCAGCCTTGTGTGAATACCTACAGGTTCCCCGACTTGTGTCAATGGGAGAAGACCCACAGGTACCCCGACTTGTGTCAATGGGTGAAGACCCACAGGTACCCCAACTTGTGTCAATGGGTGGAGACCCAAAGGTACCCCGACTTGTGTCAATGGTGGTTAAAGTGGTTAAATTATTGCGTTTTAAAGAAGAAAGCTTGCAAGTTTAAGTTTAACTTGCGAAAGGACGTTGGTCTCTTCCTCAGTACATTGCAACCAGTTTTTCTCCTCCATCATTAAAACATTAAAAATCTGACCGTCACTATATGACTGAAAATTATTGTTGAATATGACATAATACACAATGCATACAAAGCCTTCTGTGATATGGACCATCCGAATTTGAGTAAGACACCCTCTCGTGACGAACGCTTGGCGAAAGAGCTGTCACTCTACCTTTGCTACAAAGGCATGGGTAGGACGCAATGCTTTGACGTGGAAAACCCTCCGGCCAACTTAGCCACCAACAATCAAATAGACGACTTTCTACGGAGGTACCAGTATAACCACATACTTTAATATTACCATCATCTACTGATATCGTTATTACCACCATCTACTGATCACAATATTACCGTCATCTACTGATATCGATATTACCATCATCTACTGAACACGATATTACCATCATCTACTGATCACATATTACCATCATCTACTGAACACGGTATTACTATCATCTACTGATCACATATGACAATCATCTACTGATATCGATATTACCATCATCTACTGAACACGATATTACCATCATCTACTGATCACATATGACCATCATCTACTGAACACGATATTACCATCATCTACTGATCACATATTACCATCATCTACTGATCACATTCTACTGATCACATATTACCATCATCTACTGAACACGATTTTACCATCATCTACTGATCACATATTACCACCATCTACTGATCACATATTACCATCATCTACTGAACACGATATTACCACCATCTACTGATCACGATATTACCATCATCTACTGATCACATATTACCATCATCTACTGATCACGATATTACCATCATCTACTGATCACATATTACCATCATCTACTGATCAAATATTACCATCATCTACTGATATCGATATCACCACCATCAACTGATCACGCGCGTAATTCAACTATGATGAGCGGGATGAACGGATAACTTTTCTCCCCTGGTGAAATACGAACTAAATATGTTCAGCGCTTACATAATGAGAATTTACACAACACAACTGCAGTAGTCTTGGTAGGCAATGATCTAATGGAATGTATACTTTTTAGAAAGCATCCATATTGTCAGATTCGACCCCAGAACAGAAATAACTCGATGATTATTATAAAAACATCCGAAAAATGTAGAAGCATTAAATGTACCGGTATGTGTTATTAAACTTATTGACTTGATTTGTTTTATTATTTTGAACCTAAATAAACTATGGACGCTAAGACATAATCTGAAAAATTATATTACAAAGGACCCGGTATTCTGTGTGAATTATTCAAATTTACTCATTCAGAAACTATCGCTGTCATAAACTCATCAATAGTTACTAAAACAAGGTAGAGTGATTTAAATTCGCGGACCGAAAAAAAGCTCGCCAAAACAATACAGTTCTACGAAACTTACAAAATACGCAAAGTTCGAGTAGACGGTTATCGAAGATTATTCGCGTCCATGTACCTAGCAGTTGATTGTTTTGTTTTAGTAAAAGATATTTTACGCCACTCAAATACCTGCTATATGGTGAGGACTAGTTTTCAGTGACGGAGAACGTCCCCGAGAATAGACCACTGGCCTTCCGCAACTAAATTGGCAAATTCATATAAACCCTTGTAAATTGGGTACTTATATCAGTCCCTTGGGATGTATTAGATTATGCTACATGTGGCCATGGTTTATTTATTCTTGCTTACATACGACACGCCCCTATAACTTGGAAGCCCGTATCGAAGCGCTACATGTCTTTCAGGATCGATCATTTTGACGAAATCTGATCAGTATTATTGTTGTTTACAATGATTTCCACTTCTAATTCCGAGTTCTTGCAAGGTGAACGATTTTACTGGTGAGTTAAGACGATAGGCGATACATTCCGATACCAAGTTTGAAGTTAAAAGGGGTAAAAGTTATAAGTTTTAAATCAAATGAATTATAAAATGTCGGACTTGCAATTCTTTTTATTCTAAAGGTGCTCTTTCACAGAATTTCATACAGATCATTTTTTTATCATGGAATGTACTAAGATATTATATCATGGACTGTACCAATTTACTTAGATATTTTTTTATATCCTGGATTGTACCAATTTACTAAGATATTTATATAATGAATTGTGCTAATTTACTAATATATTTATATCCCGGATTGTACCAATTTACTAAGATATTTATATAATGAATTGTGCCAATTTACTGATGTATTTATATCCCGGATTGTACCAATTTACTAAGATATTTATATAATGAATTGTGCCAATTTACTAATATATTTATATCCCGGATTATACCAATTTACTAAGATATTCATATAATGAATTGTGCCAATTTACTAATATATTTATATCCCGGATTGTACCAATTTACTAAGATATTCATATAATGAATTGTGCCAATTTACTAATGTATTTATACCCCGGATTGTACCAATTTACTAAGATATTTATATAATGAATTGTGCCAATTTACTAATGTATTTATATCCCGGATTGTACCAATTTACTAAGATATTTATATAATGAATTGTGCCAATTTACTAATATATTTATATCCCGGATTGTACCAATTTACTAATATATTTATATCCCGGATTGTACCAGTTTACTAAGATATTTATATAATGAATTGTGCCAATTTACTAATGTATTGATATCCCGGATTGTACCAATTTACTAAGATATTTATATAATGAATTGTGCCAATTTACTAATGTATTTATATCCGGATTGTACCAATTTACTAAGATATTTATATAATGAATTGTGCCAATTTACTAATATATTTAAATCCCGGATTGTACCATTTTACTAAGATATTTATATAATGAATTGTGCCAATTTACTAATGTATTTATATCCCAGATTGTACCAATTTACTAAGATATTCATATAATGAATTGTGCCAATTTACTAATGTATTTATATCCCAGATTGTACCAATTTACTAAGATATTTATATAATGAAAAATTGTACCAATTTACTAATGTATTTATATCCTGGATTGTACCAATTTACTAAGAGATTTATATAATGAATTGTGCCAAATTACTAATGTATTTATATCCCGGATTGTACCAATTTACTAAGATATTTATATCTATACTGTCCGAGGGGTGTTGATGTTGAATTTTGGTTTATATCTAGAGATAAAATTGGATGTGGATACGGTCAACTCCCCCAGATAATTACCAACAAAAATTCCCCAGATAATTACCAAAACGATAAGTATACAGTGTTGTCCCTACATATGTGACAGTTGATGAAAACACCCTTTAATGCAGATATCCTTTTAGGGAAATGTTTCTGATACTGAGCTGAAGAGATAATGTCATTATCACAGGTACTTGTGGACAGGACCATCTAAGTGTGCCTTGCCCATAACCGCTTGCAACTTTTAGTCTATTTTATTTATTCTTTTCATCAAAACGTGGTAATTTTGGGATATACCAAGAAAAATGGCCAACCAACAGACTTAAGCCAAATGTTGTTACACCCTGTATGTAACTATATATAAAAAGAGTCTCTTTTATATATATATATATATATATATATATATATATATATATATAGACTAAAAATCAAGCGGTTATGGACAAGGCACACTTAGATGGCCCTGTCCACAAGTACCGGTGATCATTATATACTGCACTGAAGTTTTTTTTATGAGAATGATAAAATCATATAATATACATGTAGATTGATTTTGGGATAATCACAAGAGTCATATACAAAGCTTGCACCGAATGTGAAGCTATCGTATATCGCGGCAGTACAATATCTGAAAACATGCTGAAGGTGGATTTTTAGTGGATAATACGTTGCCAGGAAACATATCGCAGTCGTTCGTCACTCACTCATTCTTTCTGAGTTCTTGCCTCGGAAGTAATCCGTGCAACATCGTGCCATATGGGTTTTACATACCATACAGCCTACTGAGAAAATACCTGTGGTAATGAGGTGTCACAAGTAGAAATGTTTGAAATTATAGCCAAAGTTGATTTTTTTTTAGCCCAGGGGAACTAACTCTGCAATAATGTTTTGTCTGTGTGTTATAGCGAAAACCAAGATTGAGACAAAAAGTTAACTGACGATTGATTGCGATGCCGTGGTTAAAAAGCAATAGATTTACAAGCAAAATATTCTATTTCAGTTGATTCGAATCCAAACGCACGATGCTCTAAACACAAAGCTACGAGTATGTTGTTCTAACCATTAAAATACGATTGTGATGCTCCAGACACTAAGCTACGAGTGTGAAGCTCCAAACACTAAGCTACGAGTATGTTGTTCTAACCACTAAGCTACGAGTATGTTGTTCTAACCACTAAGCTACGTGTATGTTGTTCTAACCACTAAGCTACGAGTGTGATGCTCCAAACACTAAGCTACGAGTATGTTGTTCTAACCACTAAGCTACGTGTATGTTGTTCTAACCACTAAGCTACGAGTGTGATGCTCCAAACACTAAGCTACGAGTATGTTGTTCTAACCACTAAGCTACGTGTATGTTGTTCTAACCACTAAGCTATGAGTGTGATGCTCCAAACACTAAGCTACGAGTATGTTGTTCTAACCACTAAGCTACGAGTGTGATGCTCCAAACACTAAGCTACGAGTATGTTGTTATAACCACTAAGCTACGTGTATGTTGTTCTAACCACTAAGCTACGAGTGTGATGCTCCAAACACTAAGCTACGAGCGTGATGCTCTAACCGCTAAGTTACAAGAGTGGTGCTTTCACCACTAAGCTATGAGTGTATGTGATGGTCTAACTACTAAGCTACGAGCGTGACGCTCTCACCACTAAGATATGAGTGTAATGCTCTTACCACTAAGCTACGTGTGTGATGCTCTCACCACTAAGCTACAAGTGTGATGCTCTCACCACTAAGCTACGAGTGTGATGCTCTCACCACCATGCTACAAGTGTAATGCTCTAATCACTAAGCTATAAGTGTGATGCTCTCACCACCAAGATACAAGTGTAATGCTTTAATCACTTAGCTACAAGTGTGATGCTCTCACTACTAAGCTACAAGTGTAATGCTACACTCACCCAGTAAATTCTAAATTTACAACTTGAAAGTGTGATGTTCTAACCACTAAGCTACCGGGGCGTAATGCTCTAACCAGGGGGATATAAGCTCCCTCATTTCAAGCCTTACCTACTTATTTATCATAAGAATATAGGCCAAACTCCACAGGTATTTGATTCCAGTCCAGCTTTTGCTTTCAAGTTTTATATGTACATGTACATTATATCTGTGAATGCGAAACAAAACTGCATTTTGTCAGCAACATTACACAAAAACTTTGTATATCTTTTTCACACACAAAACTGCAGACTTCATAAACCATGATGGTATAAATCTTGGCTTTGGTACAAGAAAAGACAACAGCAACTAATTATGCGTTTGTTTGTTTGTAAGTCTGTATTGCTGAAGAAAAGTCCAAAGACGGTTGTTGTGTTAAAACGTTGGGATTATTCCAAATGTTTGTCATAACGCGGAAGAAAGTGCATGCATCAGCTGAAATACTTGCTGGCTTTATTATCGCAATTAAAAACGAACAGCGATGTGCATAGAATAATGAATCTCTAAAAAGAATCATTTATTTTCAGGGTGTTTGCAAATGAAAATAGGTTGTTCCTCTTGATCGGAAGACTAATGACCAAAGGGTATCTTAGACCGGAAGTAGTATTTACGGTATAACGTAAAATGTTGTTGTTGTTTTTTAATTCTATTTTTACTGACTTCATATAATGCACATAATTAATAAAGACCACATGGTGAAGAGCTATGCTGTCAAGAAGATACTTGAGAGTTCCGGGTCCGAAGTAACCAAATCTACTCAATACTCAAGTTCATCTTTAATTTCATTATTTTTATTATGTGTGAGACTTCTTGGTATGACAGACTATCTTCTATCTTTTTTATTCATATAAAAAGAACACCCGGTTAAGTTTATCATTTTCTCATCAAATTTGACAAACATGTTTTGAATGGTATTCAAAATTTGAATATGTACTCAAACTATTTTACGATATTTCGCTTCAAAACAAGTGTATACAGCAATGAAATTCAAACCCTATACACAATTATAATTCGCGAAAGGGGACCTTTAAACAGGGTTCTCACTGGCGGATTTAGAGGGGCCACACGCCCCCATACAATTGCATTTTTTTAAAGAATAGAAATAGTAAATAAAGTTTTTTGTCTAGAAGCCAGAAAATGGCCCCTCAGAGATTTTAAAATAAAAAATATTTCTAGACCGAATCCAGAAAAAGGCTTCCCAGATCTTTTCTTTTTTTTTAAATCTGGACCCTACTTTAATTGCTCTTGTAACATTTGTGTTGAAACTCAAGGGTTTTTTGTGAATAATTAGTCTGTCAATTCAATGCACTAGTTCTAATGTTAAAATTAACTCTCTGTACAGTTCTGGGAAATGACCTGGACCACGGGGCAAATCAGTTGGTGATATTTACATTTTCTGTTATTTTATTTTCTTTTTCATTTATTTTCTTACATACTATATTTATCTAATATTTTTACTATCAAACTGTTGCATTTCAAGAAAAAGAAAAATGTAAATATCAGCATAAGAACCAGGAAATAATGAAAATACGATGTGAAGGACTAGGGGAAAACAGTGGTTTTGTGTCTGAAGCTAGAAAATACCACATGGGTTTCCAATTAATTGGATTATTCAAAATTTTATCTCGGGAGCTTAAGCCAAATTCCACCGGTTCAATTTCAGGTTAAATTAATCTATCAGTGAAAATTTCTTTAGGATGAAGAGGTCATAATTCAGTTTCTGAAGGCTATTACTAATTAGGCCGAAATTCGCCCCCAATTTTAGGTTACCTTTTTGCTAAAAGAATCTTCTTTTGAGAACAATAATCAATGTGACGTATTAGCGGAATACAGGAGTATTTTCCGTCTGGAAGCAGAAAAATGCGTCTGCGGATTTACACATTCCAAGTGTTTTCTGAAAGATGTTTAAAACTCGACCCCATTACGATCCAACACTTAGTATTATGTTTAGTGTGCAGGAAATGATTCGGGCAGAAGCCAGCGAAAAAATAGGTGTAAAACCTTTGACTTTTAAGTAAAAAGCCGGAAAATTAATAACATTTCAAAAAATTTTCGCGCCTAGCTCTGCTCGGCCACCATATTATATCGATACATTTTCGACCCCTCAAGGCATGGAGACATCTAGTTATATCGTGTCTGGAAAGCTTCCAAATTCTTAATTTTTTTTAAATAACTACGTTTCTCTATATAGTCTTAAATGAATTATTGCTTCACAATTTATCCAACAATCTGTAAAACAAAACATGTTCAATGAGGCTTGTATTATAAGTATCATGCTCCCACTTTTTGATTTACCAGGGGTTTTACCAAAAAGTGGGAACATGATATTTACCAAAAAGTGGGAACATGATATAAGAGTCTAGTAAAATTCTTTTACCCTCTCCCCCACCCCTGAAAAAAATTCTCGATCAGCATCCTAGGGCACTGTAAAGATCAAAAGCCCGACCATCTAACCTAAAATCCTACATCCGCCTATGGTCCTGTATATAGAAGATCGCATCGTATTCTATCTCTAAATTACGAGGTTTTGAGTCTCGCTTGTACCTATGTAGCAACGTATGAGAAAGTCTGTCAGTTCACCGGGTAACCATGAGTGACATCGACTTAATAAATTGTTGATTGTGGTGTTCAGCATCAGTAAAACTTGAAACAATTTCCAGAAATACTAAAAGATGGTAGGAAATATGTCAGGGCATTTTCTAAATCCGCTGAAAATCGACCTGGAAAACTAGTCATTTTTCTACAGGTTTAGGTCATTTTTCTGCGAATCCGGTTTGATTTCTACGTAGAAGAGCATAGAATAGATTTTGTGCGAGATCACTTTTCTATGTTACACCGTTTTGAACTCATGCTGATTAGGGTGAGGTATCCAACCCCTCCCGCAAAATAAATAAATAAATAAATAAATAAATAAAATAATAATAATAATAATTTATATAGGGAATCCCAAATGTTACTATTTGGATCTAATGAATCACACGTAGGCCTACCCTTTGTGACTGATTCCGTTCCAAAGAACGTTTACTGAATATAGAAACGTGGTGCCCAAAGAAGTTTTGGTTCTAATTCTGGTGTATAACTTTATAGATCACAAAAAAGAAATTCAGTTTTTTCATGTATCTGTAGAAAAAGGTCTACATAGAATCGTTACGTTGAAAATGAAGTTTGACGTCTTGTTTATTTACAAATAAAATTCCTCATGAGTTATGACATTTTTGTTTAAAAAGATATGTAAAACTTTGATAAAGGTTGTTTATTTTATCGATAATATCGCTCACACAGTTACGTGCAGGAAAATGTATGTAACACTTTTGTATGCCAACTGTGAACATTTTTCCGGGAAATATGACGTTCACATAAATATTATAAATACCTTTCTGCCTGCGCAATGTTTGTATAATACCAACATATTTCTGTAGATCAGTAAAGCCCTTAATGCTAACCCTGAACTTATGAATTACTAGTAGGAAACCAACTTCCGGTAAGAAGTTACATTGTTTACTTCATTAAAACTCTGCATATTACATAACAAGCTCTGGGCGGTAATTAACAGAGTAAAATCATGGTAAACATTTTAATTAGAACCATTTTTTCGTTGAACCACCATTTATGGAACTTCAGATCAAAAAACATGAACGGTTATGAAGTTTTAAGGGTCCTTATAGAGCAAAAACATCCATCTTAATTTTAGTCTAAAGGTGACTTGGTGCACAGTCTCAAGATGTTGTAAATTAGCGTCATACTTCACTGTGTTGTCGATTTTAACGATGTAGAAGTGGCCACAAATAACAGGTGCTCGCTTAAAACGGGTATTCTTGAATGGTGTAGTCTAATGCTATACGAAAATATGGAATATATGTACTGAATTCCATATGGTCTTCTGTCAATTTATTATAATATTAAGTTTTTCCTTTCGAAGTAGAGTGGTTTGAGGTGCATGTACAGGTAGACCGATGTAGATCTGAATGTAATTTGTTCTTTTACCTATTGTTAAGGTAAAAGTAAAGGGGGGACTCCTATGTAAATATATACACATGATAACTGTTCACTGTTTGTTTTTTTAATTTTTTTTTCAATTCTCAACTTTTGGAGTTATCTGAAACTTTCTCTTGGCTTTATACATGAACTGACGAAACGGAGTGTTTTGAAGAAGAATGTGCGATTATTAGCCTCTGGTGCCAATGTCACATACTTATAACGAAGCATATCGAATGTATGGTACAGATTATACTCTAGTTTAGACGTGGACAAACTGCCAAATAGTTTGGGTACATCTCATCTAGGACCGATAACCGTTCTATCTAAGATCCGTCGAATACACAGTTAGTGTACGTACATGCCGGTTACACGGAGTGATAAATATCTAATTTAACTTACTACAAACCCCACCCGCAAATGACTGTAAAACTTGAACCAACAATTCGAAGCATCTCAGCTGACATCTGAGATACATTCATTAAAAGTGTCTCAGACGAATGGCTGGATTGGATCGACAATATAGGTGTGTTGATGCACCCTTACAGCAGTTCTTGTTTTTCGGTTTGACAGATGAATTAAAATAACAAATATATCGATAGATAATTGGTATGTGATACTACACAATATTTATATACCTTCATATTTATATCAAACCATGCATATTACAATCAAGCAGTTTCATTTCAAGTAAATCACATCTAAGTATACCGGTATACACACACATGTCCACATATTTTGATTATGGTAAATGTAAGTGCCTTAAAGTTTAACATTGGATAACAAAAAAAATCAAATCGATATTAATTTAAATAAAAGTCAGATCTTACTCTTCTTTTTCAGATCCCAATTTCACGAAACACCTGTAAGTTCACTAAGTTTTAAGTTCCTGGGCTCCAGAAAATGGCTGCACTTCTATATAATCCAGATGTTTACCGCGGAAGAGAATGATTGTAGAAGATATAGACTGCTGTGGAGTATTTTTGCTCCTACGCCAAACAGGGCTGTTTTATAAATATTCGCATCTACATTGGACAGCTAGAAACTTGAGTCTTGTACACAGTCATAATCTGATAGTTGTGATAAACGGAATCATCAGGCGCTCGTTCACTGTTTGCGCATCCGAACTTCCATATAAGGTAGGGGGGTGTAAGCCGAGCCTCTTGTAACTCAGTGCCGTGTCGTACATATGTGATTACCATCATATGTTTTCTTTCTATCATATAAAAAGACAAGATATTTCCTCTTCCTATAAGACAGACTAGCTAAACAGATTGTAGAATGAGAAATTGATAGAAAGAAAAAAGGGGACGATTCAAGTGTAGCCAGGGAAACAAATGCTAATCGAAAAATTATTTACAGAATTTCCCTAAACTATTTTGGTACGCGTGTGTTGGAGCGTTGATGAGAAGAGTTAGAGATGATTATATAACGAAAGCTAACGCCTGTCTACGCGTCATGTGTTGTCTGATAAGAGAAATAAGATAAGAATTAGGTTGATTCTTTAACTAATTGCTTTCTGTTCGTTATGATAAATTAATTTAATTATTGACGGTCTGGTACCACATGGTAGCCGCACGACTTCCGTGATTATCCAGAGATATATAATATTTCACTTCTCTTGAAGTTGTCAATGACTTAGGTTTCATGTTAGGTGGGGGTTCAGTTTACTCAGAGCGTGAAACATGTGTCGGCGATATTTGCCCGGAGTACATTGTACGGAAAATCTTAATTGTCTCTTTGAAAGAAAAATTTATCATCCTGCGAACTAGTTATTTTATGAAATGTTAAAAAATCAAAACAAATTATATATTTATATACCGAATGTCTATTCTCGAGTAGAAATGGGGATAGCGTAGCCAAGTTAGTAGAGCGCTAGACTTTCTGAACATTACTGATTTCCTCTGGATCGATCCCAGGTCTAGCGATATTTTCAGAGGTAATTTTTTTATTCCCTGTCCGCACTTTCCCCTTCTGACCCACCCCTCTGTGTCTATGTGAAAAAACGGCTTCTTGGGTGTGCAGTTCTGTTCCCTCGTTGGGTTATACAAGTGTTATATTAAAATGTTAGAAATTTATTTAAACTTAATTCAAAACTATATAGTTATAGTATAGGCTAATATAGAGGGACTTTGGAAATATGGATCACTCAAGAGGGACCGAGACACACAAGCACTAGACATCCCTCCATGTGTCACAGGGAGAAGTGGCAAGGGCGTTAAATCGGGTCCAAGGACAATAATCACTGGTACTGAGAAATGAACATCAACACCATGAAACCCTACCACAATAAGAACGGTTACAGTTGTTGTAACAGATCTCTCTCTCTCTCTCTCTCTCTTATATATATATATATATATATATATATATATATATATATATATATATATATATATATATATATATATATATATATATATATATATGCACGTATTCAAACATATACACATGCATGTACACACATATATACACACATGTACATGTTTACATACACACACAGTGGCGTAGCTGGTCGTAGCTGGGTGTAGGACACAACCGTTCAAAATATTGAATGGATTACAGGGGCGGATCCAGGAATTTTCAAAAAGGTGCATTACTTTTTTTTTTTTTTTTTTGGAGGGGTGGGGTACAAGACACTATACGCATGGAAATGGTGCGTTCCTTATGCAGTGGTGTAGAAAGCAAATCAAAAGGTGGTTTTAAATGGAGTTAGGTTTTAGGCTGGTGGCATTAATTAAATATGTTTATACTTTAAGAATTAAAATGTAAACTTAAATTAAAACTGAAAACGCAATTCATACCTCAGCTGGGGTGCTGTAAATCTGACATAGAGTCGCCGAGCGGAGCGAGGTGCGAACATATTTGTAAATTTGTCTTTAATTTTTTTTTTTACTTTTTATAGAAAAATGAAAGGTTTTACATCGACATTGTATTTTATCTTCAGGCGGCACTCTCTCCCTCATCACTGCACATATTTCTAAGTGTTGGATAAAATGTGAGGCAATATTTCATTAGGGGTAGAATTTTACACATCTTTCAGATATTTTTTGTTTTAAAATTTGGAATCCCCTTTTTCTGGATCCAAACGCGAAAATACGCATAGCAATCCACCAATAAACCGCTTTGATTGTCCTTCTCAAAAGAAGGATGGATCAGCTAAAACAGTTACTAAAATCGGGACAGAATTTTGGCCTAGTATCCTCATACATTGAATTGGGACCTCTTTATCGGTAAAAATATCGTTGATGGATTTATTCGGAAGCCAGATGAGATATCCTCTAGCTTCCAGACACAAAAAATCGCCATTTTCTCGTGGTCCAGGGTATGCTTCCCAGAAATGTTCAATTATTAAAGCCCAGAATATTAATTGTCACATTGCTACTCGTTTTTATTCCAACCAAATATTTCAGTTGACATGCGTATCATTTATCAAAATTCAATTGAGTATCAGCAAACACAAAAACATGAGCATGATGACGGAGTCCAGACAATTTTTGATTTTTAAATACATTAAATACATTTTGATAAAATGCAAAATTTGCCAAATTTACAAATACATTTTCATATTCATACAACCTGAGGAAAAGAAAACGAAAAATCCTTTACCGAAATGATGGGCAATAGGGAAGGGAGAGTATATATAATGTAATTGAGAAATTTTGGTAATTCATTTTTATCAATTTTCCAACTTTTTATTAAAATCATATAGGTTTTAAACATTTTTTTAACTACTGGGCTTTTGAGTTGATTTTTACTGTACAAACATCTCTACATTGGCGTCCAAAGGGGGTGTCCGCCCTTTACAACCCCCTTGAATCTGCCACTGGATTAAAAGCGACGACGACACGGAGTAAGTACGGATCCGGGAAAATAAATTATTCAAGAATTATAACTACTGCTTTGAAAAAAATCAAGTAGCTAAAAATAACTGTGGCTCTGTGATAAAAGTAATTATGTCAAAAAGTGGGGGATGGGGCACAAACATACTTGTGCGCCCCCCCCCCCCGTTTCAGAAGTGGGGACACGGGCCCTCCTTGTCCTACGCCCTTGCTACCTACCTACATACACACGTGTCAATAGATCATTGTCGAGTTCCGATTGGTTATGCTTAGCGAATTCCGGTATGTGTCCTTGCGTCGATCAAGAAATAAAATGCTTTATTTCATACTATAAATCGAAATGTCACAATGTTTCATCTCTGATGTAGAGTTCAGACGTTAACCTCGATTTCTTTTTGACATAAATGGACTAGTGACAATAATCTGGCCTTCAGATATAACTGCATTTTATTTCTTGATCGATGCAAAGACACATACCGGAAATCGATAAGCATAACAAAGCTGAAGCGACGCAAGAAAAATCCGGATCCAAAGCCGGATTACACAAGAACTCGAAAATGATCTATTGATACTAATACAGTCACATGGTGGACAAATATGCATTGAAATTCACAAAGGTTTGTATAAAAACACCAATATCATGTAACAAGTCTACATTGAGATTATGTGAAGAAAGCCTGAATCTTGTAATAATTTTTTTTCGAAGATTTTCACTAAATGATTTAGTTAAGTGATATTGTAGGCCAAAAGTATCTACCATGTTTTGAAAATTCATGCTATGTGATACCATCTTAAGATGGCAGAATTAATTGTTCATGTATTACATAGGGTATGTATATATCATGTTCCCACTTTTTTTATTTACCCACGGTTTTACCAAAAAGTGGGAAAATAAAAAAGTGGGATCATGATATGTATTTACTAATCTTAAGCTAATCTTATTAATTTATTAAGCTAAGTACTGATTATAATTCTGATTATCTATCCTTAACCTAAACGATTTATTTCAGCTCTGTTTCGGACAAAGTACATGTAAGACTAAAGTGCTGCGTATGAAATAGCCACTTGAATAGGCGTTTCCTCTTCCCTGTTTTTTATATCCTTTCATTTTGTAGCCGCTAACTTTGCATTCATACAAATCTATCTTTGTTCCCGTTCCTTTATTTTATCATTTAGCTGTTTTTTAAAATCTATTCACGCTTTTATTCATTTATGCGTTTATTCATTATTTTAGATTTAATAGGGATAGTTGTAAATATGCATCACCAATTATTCCGACCGTCAGTACAGTGGCGGATTCAGGGGGACCAAAGTATATATGTTTGTACAATAAAAATAAACCCAAAAGCCCTACAAATGTTTCAAACTATATATTTTAATAAAAAGTTGGAAAATTAATAAAGATAAATTACCAAATTCTTCGCGCCTCACTACGTTCGGCCAAAACAACTATACACTCTTCCTCCCCCTAGCTTGAAATGCTGGATCCATCCTGGGTTGACTACATATTTTGAATTTTGGGCTTATGACTATGCTTTGTTTTAATTTCTCTAAAATGTTTGCCCTAAATATTGGTAAAGAAATGTTCATGTTCGTTTTCTCTATACTAGTGAATGGCAAAACTTGCATTGTATCAAAATGTAAGTTATATCTTGTCAAATGTTTACGTATAATACAAACATGTAGGAGGAGGAACCGGGCGTCCAGGGGGGTGCCCACTCCCCCACACTTTCCCACATACCATTTTTATATGCAGTATCAACTTATCTGGAATCCAGAAAAGGCTTCCCAGAACTTTTAAAAATCAAAACTTTCTGGACCATGCTGATACTCAAATGTCAGTTTAATGCAATATTTGGCCGGAATAAAAATGAGTCGCAATGTGATAATTTTCTGGGAAGCATATCCTGGACCACGGGGAAATGGTTATTTTTGTGTATGGTAGCTAGGAGATACCTCGACGGGCTTCCGAATAAATCCACCAACGATATGTTTACCATAATATATAAGTATAATAAGTATATATTCTATTAGTATATAAGAATATATTGTTCGCCATCAAATGTCAATTACCCAAATTTTGAGCTTTTCAGTTTACATTTTGGATGTGTTGTTTTGATATAGATCTATATATCATATAGAATATTCAACAAAGTTTGAAGGTTTTACATAAAAACAGTAGGAGTTAATTACAAAGAGTTACTCTCCCCTGACAAGACTGGTGAAAATAGACACACTAGTCCTACAACTTCCAACTATATTTATGCCTATTGCATATACAAAAAGTTGACAGTATATGAGAAATTTGACATTTTCAGTTTGCTGATGTGACAATAACCTTTAACCAGATTACCTTGCAAAATGATTCATTACATCAATCTCTGCATGTGTCAAATACATATACCTATACAAACGGTTTTTGCTTTGAAAATTGGTAATTTTAGTTATCCAAGCTGCTATGACCCCTGTTGACCTCAGATTTCTTTTTAAATTTTAAAAAGTATTCTTCACATAAGTCCCAACAACTTTCAAATGCATATGCAAAAAGTTGATGGTTTGTTAGAAAATTCAAGTGTGGATAACATTTGATCATAATTTCACATTTCAGAATATCTGCAAATATATATTGTTTCAAACGGAATTTTATATGTTTATTGCATATCAAAAGCCACACAAAAATAAATCTTAAACTTGAGAAACATTTCAATAAAAAAATATTTGTCCCCCCCCCCCAAACACGTTTGATTTGCTTTCTGCAAAGAGTTATACATAATATGTACTTAAAACAAAGTTTTGTGTTCAGACTGGAAATGGTGTGTCTGATTACTTTACCTGTAATATCGGTGTTAAACAAGGTGAAAATCTCTCGCCGTTTTTATTTTCAATATTTCTAAACGATTTTTTTTGTGAACACAATGTTATTGAATTACAAAAAAACTTGGTAACTTCTGTCAAGAGCATATTGGTTCATATATTAAATCATTCTTGTTATGATATGCTGACGATACGGTTCTTATGTCAGAGAGTTCAGAAGGTCTGCAACATGCTCTTAGAATTATTGAACGATATTGTGAAATATGGAAACTCAACGTTAATTTACAGAGAACCAAAGTTGTCATTTTTATGAAAAAGAAAACCAAACAATAGTATGAATTTCCTCTTTATAATGCCTTTTTATCTCCAAATTAAATTGTTTGATTCACTCATATCTCCCATCTTGTTGTACAGTGCGGAGGTATGGGGCTATGAAAATTGCAACATAGTGGAAAAGGTTCACTTACTAATCCTTAAAAAGATATTGAATTTACGCACAAGTACCCCTAATTACATGGTCTATGGCGAATGTGGCAGGTACCCAGTAGAAATTGAAATTAAAACGAAAATGATAATGTCAAAACAAAAGGCTTGTCCTATTTTTGTAATACCAGGGTGTTAGCAAATATTTCTAGATTCCTCGAAAAACTTGAACATTTTCTTTGATAAGAGTATCAATGAAAACTGTACTCTTAAGAGTGATGTCAAAACACTCACAATTATATTTCTATCTCTATCCCCAGGACATGAAACATTGAATGTCTGCAATCTAAAATTCCGAAGAAAAGGAGTAAAAATCCAAAATGTCAAAAATTTAAAACAATTTTAGATATTTGAAATTTTAGGATTTTGGTTAAAAATCTAAAAATCTAAAATTCCAAAACCGTATTAGATATTTGATATTTTAGGTTTTTGGTCAAAAATATAAAAATCTAAAATTTTTGAATTGTTAAGTGTTACACTGGCCATCAACAACTGCCTTCGCAAAATCTTGAAGATAAGATGGTCTGAAAGGATTTCAAATGAAGAGCTATGGAGGAAGACCATACACAAGCCAGTCATTTTCTGCATCAAGGAGGAAAAGTGGCGATGGCCGGGAAGCATCCTGCAAAGAGAGCAGTCAAACATCACCGCCAAGCTCTTGATTGGAACCTCCACAGCACTAACATGGAGGAGAACTTAAGACTGCTGTCAGGCTATCATGGGTGAAGCAAAGAAGATGGCAAAGACAGAGACGACTGGCGGACAGTTATGAAGGGCATATGCCCATCCATGGGCGAAGAGGATTAAGTAAGTAGACTCCCAATATATTATACAGGTAGATCTATACATTTTAAGATTATTTTTAGTTATTCCCCATTGTTGATTACTTTTGTCTATGCCAAGTTATTTCTTCACCTAGGCTTACTCTATTTGGTTCAGACACACTTCTTATGTATATTTTTGTTTTTGTTAATTTATATATTTTGGCGATATGCCCCTGGTGTGGGACTATTCATTCTATGAATTAGCCTTGTTCTATCTTGTTTTAAGTGGATGTAATTATGTACATAAAAAAATCAGTTAAAGTAAAAATAACATTTTGTCCTAACAACAGACTGTCAGTGTAAAATGACAACTTTAATATGTCACTCTCACCATAACAGGGCCACGGTTTAGAGTCTCATCCAAAATATTGATAACGTTTGGTTATTATAACATCCTCACTAGCAATATAAAAACCCGTCATTATTTACACAGCCTAGATTCTGTAAATTTAGTTCACATCAGCCTTGCGGCATCTGTACACCTGTCTACGACCATTTTTTTCGCCAACTAAATTAGGGACATGCACATTTTTGGGGGGCAATTTTCGGGCGATTTTGCAGTTCGCAGGGCAGCCGCACGGCTGCCTCGAGACACACCCACACGTCGTACGATTTTAGTTGATTCTGCAGTCAAAAACCAATTACGTTTGACTTGCAAAAGCTCACGGCAACCACACTATTGCTTTACGATTGCCTTGCGCTTTATTCCAAGACTAGTACTGCAGCGAAACTTACGATAATTGCACAATAACCGCGCAATTGCCGTACATTTGTCGCGCGGTTGCCATTCGATATAAAAGACAGATCCACTCTTTACACCAAACACACTGTATCGAGTTGCAGACCCACATCGTATTGCTGCCGTGCATTGTCAACGACTGGTACGAACCTGTCTGGATTTGTTGCGAATTGCCTACGACACCACCATCATACGGTCAAACAAATCGTAAGGCTGATGTAAACTAGGCTTAAGAAGATGACGGTGTCGCTGTTCGGTATTTGAGACGAATGAGAGCAAACAATGGAAAGTTCTGAAATGAACCTTGCCTGTAAATTATAATTCATCCTCGCGTGTTTCATTCTCAAAACCAGTTGGCTTATTGCCGGATGTTTTTACTATCAATAAAATTATAATTCAAAATAATATTACAACTAATATACATTTCAGTAATATACAAAACATGGACACCATATTTTATCCGCAAGAAAACTCAAACAACGTACGAAAGTAGTGAATATTTGACAAAAACGCCAACTTTTTGCAAATGCACTGTCCGCAGAGAAGTTAACGTCCCCGCGGTAATCAGAAACCCTTGTGAGTGTCAGGTACTTGTGGACATGACCCCTTTTAGTGCCCGTTGCCCAATATATATTTTCTGTTCCTACTGTTTAGTACGCATTGATCCATAGCATATAAACGTTAACTCCTGATACTAACAGTTCTTTAATCGTAAAGGAGAATGTCTGGTATCAATATGTTGCCATTATGTGAGATTTTTGTTCGTGTATCTCTTCACCAATTCCTTTCATTCAGCCGCGGCTTTCTCTTCGTCGACTAAATTTATTTGATTGATGGTGCTTATAATATACATTTTATGCATTAATACGCATCGAATGCTTTTAAGTCCAAGCCAGTAGCTGTGAAACTTGGCTTTTCGGATCATTGTCCTTTAAATTTCCGTCAGACTCGCAGCTTGCTTGTTAATGTAGAAGGACTGAAACGGATGTTCCAATATTGGCGAATGAATAGTGAATAGCCAGAATATTCGAACCTAAAATCGTTATACAAATATTGGGTCACATGTTAATTACGACAGTACCATTATATTGTGTAATCAGTAGCATCATTTTCCCCATAATTAATAGACATGGAAAGTATGGGCAATTTTTCACGTTACAAGGGAAAAGGATACCATGGTATGGAAAAATTTTCACGTTTCAGGGGAAAAGATAACTTGATATGGGCAATTTTCACGTTTCAGAGAAAAGGATAATTGGTATGAGCAGTTTTCACGTTATTGGGTAAAAGATAACTTGGTTTGGGCAATTTTCACGTAACAGGGTAAAGGTTAACTTGGTGTGGACAATTTTTCACGTTACAGGGGAAAGAATAACTTGGTATGGGCAATTTTCACGTAATAGGGTAAAGGTTAACTTGGTACAATTTTTCACGTTACAGGGGAAAGAATAACTTGGTATGGGCAATTTTCACGTAATAGGGTAAAGGTTAACTTGGTGTGGACAATTTTTCACGTTACAGGGGAGAGGATAACTTGGCATGGGCAATTTTCACGTAACAGGGTAAAGGTTAACTTGGGTGGACAATTTTTCACCTTACAGGGGAAATGATAACTTTGTATGGGCAATTTTCACGTTATAGGGTAAAGGTTAACTTGCTGTGGACAATTTTTCACGTTACAGGAGAAAGGATAACATGGTATGTGCAATTTCCCATAAATACACTATTTTATAGATTTTCGGGAAGTTAGGTCAAAATATTTTTGTATAAACTTTTGTTTGAATGTTTGTATTGAATGGTATTTTTACGCCACACTGAACAATTTTTCAGTTATATGGTGGCAGCCAGTTTTTAATGATGAAGGAGATAACCCGATTATAATGTACCCAGGAAGAAACCACCGGCCTTCCGTGAGTATACTGACAAACTTTATCACAAAACCTACGCGGGGTTCTGACCTGCGCGTACCAGAGGGAAACTGAGACCTATAGTTAAAATACTCCAATACTGATGTTTGGTGGAAGACCTATAGTCACGAATACTCCAATACTGATGTTTGGTGGAAGACCTATAGTCACGAATACTCCAATACTGATGTTTGGTGGAAGACCTATAGTCACGAATACTCGAATACTGATGTTTGGTGGAAGACCTATAGTCACGAATACTCGAATACTGATGTTTGGTGGAAGACCTATAGTCACGAAAACTCTAATACCGATGTTTGGTGGAAGACCTATAGTCACGAATACTCCAATACCGATGTTTGGTGGAAGACCTATAGTCACGAATACTCCAATACTGATGTTTGGTGGAAGACCTATAGTCACGAATACTCCAATACTGATGTTTGGTGGAAGACCTATAGTCACGAAAACTCCAATACTGATGTTTGGTGGAAGACCTATAGTCACGAATACTCCAATACTGATGTTTGGTGGAAGACCTATAGTCACGAAAACTCGAATACTGATGTTTGGTGGAAGACCTATAGTCACGAATACTCGAATACTGATGTTTGGTGGAAGACCTATAGTCACGAATACTTCAATACTGATGTTTGGTGGAAGACCTATAGTCACGAATACTCCAATACTGATGTTTGGTGGAAGACCTATAGTCACGAAAACTCCAATACTGATGTTTGGTGGAAGACCTATAGTCACGAATACTCCAATACTGATGTTTGGTGGAAGACCTATAGTCACGAATACTCCAATACTGATGTTTGGTGGAAGACCTATAGTCACGAATACTCTAATACTGATGTTTGGTGGAAGACCTATAGTCACGAATACTCCAATACTGATGTTTGGTGGAAGACCTATAGTCACGAATACTCCAATACTGATGTTTGGTGGAAGACCTATAGTCACGAAAACTCTAATACTGATGTGGTTGGTGGAACGAATACTCCAATATGAGTCAAGACCTATAGTCACGAATACTTCAATACTGATGTTTGGTGGAAGACCTATAGTCACTAATACTCCAATACTGATGTTTGGTATTGGTTTCAGTTTTAGTAGGTAGTGTTACATTAAAGTTTTACAATTCAGCGTAACTGATTTTGAGTATTTAAATTTGTTTTTAATTTCATGAAAATATTTACGTCTATATTTGTTTTTAACATTTACTTCTCTTTATGTATATAAAAAGGAAATTTCTCAGGAAAAACTAATGTTTAGTAAAACAGTAAATTTTCTTTGTAATTTAGTAAGAAAATATTAGCCACATTTATCTATTGGTAAATAATTAAGTTTCATTTAGTCAGTTATCTCTGTTTAAACTTTCTCTTCACACTTTGAGTTCGACATAAATATCTTTTCTGGCTTTAGTAAATTCGACTGTTGGCATAAACATTTTCAAAGAATTTGTTAACTGAGTTTTGTTTGTCAGCTAGTCATCTTTCATATTTTTCGATAGCTTAAGTACTTAAGTGTCATGCGGAACTAAGAGGAATTACTAAGTCTAGATAGTTAGCGTGGGTAACAAGCTTTCTGATTGGATGAAAATGAAAATGAAAACAGTGCCAAGCGACCCAGAGGGGTGAACTAGTAACTTCACATTCATTCTGCGGTCAAAATAATAAAGTTCATAAAGTTTTATACAAAGATTTTTTTTTTCATCCACCAGGAGAAAAACTTGATAGAAAGCAGTTGAGTGGCGTGCTACCGCTAATCTCTCCAAACAAGCTGTTCACTACCGGAACAGGTGTGTAAAGTGGTGGAGAACTAAAACAGATTCCAGTCCTCTGGCTAAATGGGAAAACCAAACTACAACAGCAGACAGAGAAGTAATCATTATGAACAGGAAGCAGTGCATCAAAAACCTTAACATTACAGAAAGAACAAGTTTCTCATGACAAAAATTCGCTTGTAGACCCTAAAGTAAACACAGCAAATTGTGAATTCGACACAATGTAAACTGCAACAAACAAACACATGCACCCAAACCTTAAATGAACCCCACATGCCATCAGCGCAAGTACCACAATTTAGTGGAAAACGGTGGGACGTGTGCAAAACAATGGTGGTTGTAATTTATGCAATGGTGCGCGTTGCACTCTTTAAATGAAAAGCAGATCCTAAATTTTAGTGTTCTTTTATCTCACTGAAATTGCACAACAGTGGTATGTAGCATTAGCATCACTTCAAAGACTTAAAAATACTTTCCTGCTAAGGTTTTGAAAGCAGAAAAACTCATTCAATTTAGATGTGCTGGACATCAGACAGCAGAGGAATACAATTAGCCTGACAAGGTGATGATGACATTCGTCAAATTATGTTATTAAATCTAATAGCCAAAGGACTCAAACCAGACATATCGTAGAACGTTCTTGAAAAGAACCTGCTACCTTTGAGGACTGAAAAGAGCAAAGCTCACTCTTAAAATAACCAAAAACAACACTTCTAGTCTGGTTGCGTCTATTGAAGGACTGGGGGACAGATTGATCAATAAGTGACCATTTACAAGCAATTGTTCTATCAGTATCTAGCCAAACCAAACCTGCAGTAAGTAAAAAGAAGCAAAACCTTGAGGAAAATTCACCGGTACAACATAGGCAACCATTTCAATTCAAACAAAATAATCCTTTCAACAGATTTAATAACAGCAGAATGCCTGCCAAACCATCATATACAGAGCCACCTCATCATTATAACCAAAGGCCCAACTACCAGCAACAACTGTAGGATCCACCTCAATGGCAAAATCAAGCCATACATGAATCCGCAACAATGGCAGGACCAACCTCAATGGCAATATCAAGGTCAAATACACGGTGAAAGACAACGGCCATACATGAATCGGCAACAGTGGCAGGACAGAGAGAGAGAGAGAGAGAGAGAGAGAGAGAGAGAGAGAGAGAGAGAGAGAGAGAGAGAGAGAGAGAGAGAGAGAGAGAGAGAGAGACGTATTCAAGGAAAAGGAAGAACCCCAAAACAATAACAGCAAAAAAAAAAAAAACACACATTATATATAGAGCTATATAAATGCACCAAACTTAAACTAACAGTAATCTTGTCTCTTGTAATGAACCATATCTAAAAACATTGAAAATATTACATTGCATGATTGTTTATCTTATTTCTTTATTTTTTATTATGAGTTTGAAAAAAATATATTTATTGGGGAGGAAAGAAAATGTGGACAAGTTGTGACGTTCATCTTATATTATATATAATTGTATTTTACTGCAAAATATGAAGTTAATTTATATGTAGTTTGATACAACACATGGTAATTTTGTCTATGTCATCTATAGCTTATGTATATTTTGCTTATTACTGTGATTAGTATCAATGTTGTTGTTTTTATCACTGATAAAATGTCAGTAAACAATTCCATAAATATATAAAGAATAACACTCAATATAGTTTTAACTGAAAGAATGAATATTTGTTAAATAAATATATATAATACTGTATTCATATTATAAACATTGTTTTTTTATTACATTTAGATATTTTCCAAAAATAAATTTATCTTTTGTAAAGTTAAAATTGATATTGTGATTGTGAAGCGATTGACTGAAGAGATGAAGTAGTGTTTTAACATGCCAACAATTCCAATAAAGGTGTTCAGTGGTTTCAGCTTCAATATTACAAAATGTACATTCTGGATCTGAGTTATTTATTTTGTTTAAAAGTCAATTTGTACCAAGGATTCTATGGTTAATGCGGGTTTGGAACCACTGTAAGTAAGTGCTTGTTAGAGTTTTGAATGGTAGATTATAAATAAGTTTCCAATCACTATCATCAATGTTGAAAAGTGTGTTCCTCTTATGAATTTATACTGGTTTAAATAGTTATTTTACTAGAACATAGTGTCTGATACATATATCTTGTTCCTTTCTTACTTTTATAAAAAAAACTGAATATTAACTGGCAATACTGTGATTTATATTATCTTGTTAATGTATGTTTTATTGCCGTAATTATACCCAAGTATGTAAGGAAATTAGTCTCAGTATTATATTTATTTTGATATTCTTGAAAACTATAATATTTGTTATTGTCGTTTACTAAATCTTTTGTATATCTTACTCCTTTGTCATACCATCCTTTGTAAAATACTGTATTATTTCCAACTTTTATATTTTTTATATATGTTGAATCATATAGGAGATATTAAAGATAGACTGTCTGTGATGGTATTTGTTAAGTACTAAGTGTCATGTGGATCTAGGGAAAGTACTAAATCTAAATAGATAGCGTGGGTAACAAGCTTTATGATTGGATGAAAATAAAACAGTTCTATTAAAAAAACATTAGAAGGGTGAACTAGTAACTTCACTTTCATTCTGGCGTTTTAAACAAATATATAAGAATTTTTTTCATCCATCAGGAGAAAAATTTGGCGTGCTACCGCTAATTTTCACCACACAATTTGATCACAACCGGAGCAGGTGTGAAAGTAGTATCAAAATTTGTCAACGCGTTTTGTCATTAGTAAAACTTAAAACTTAATAAGTAAAACTTAAATCCTGAAACGTATACAATCCTAATACTAGGGATCAACAGGTGGAGCGGTCATAAGTGGTCCAAAACGCCTGTTGTATCCTCAGGTAAAGTAAGTATGATATTTGTATTTTCAGAATGTGTGAATGTATAATGGGCCTAAATCAGATGAGGAACAGTGTTCATTCTCAATGTCATGCTCTAAATTTTGGTTTTCCTGGGTGTTAAGAAAATACAAAATTAAAGTTTGGAAGAGCCATAAGTTCATCATGTTGTCGTTTACGAAGTACGCAAGTTAGGCGTGTGGAATATATTTTATTTGTCGGTCGCCACATAGCCGTCACCATTAAAATATTTAGTGTCAATTGCATGTTTGGAGTGTAGTGATCCGTCTTGACATCACGACTACAGCTTTACTGATACCGGCAGAACTTCTCTTTATTTTCTTATTCATCATAAAACATTTTATTTACAGAATTTCATTAACTGCATTGCTTTTATAGTACTATCGTAAATTAAGACATTGAAAAAAATAGAATGACTCCGACGCTTTGATTTCCTAAAATAATACATAAGGAAAAATGCCAAATTATAGGTTTTTTTAGTTATTTATATTATTGTTTCGCATTAACGTTATTATCATTTTATTGCCAAGAACACATGAGATGAAGAGATGTTTCAAGGTTGGGGGTCTGAGATCACATCCCGTACAAAGTGAAATTTGCAAGTTGAATGTTCTTTTTTATTATTTGTTTTTACTACAGTCCTATTAACAATAACAAATAAACACACATAAACCATGCTGAGAAACAAACTTCAGGCAATCACACACATTAATGTTACACACACATTGATCAAAGTTAAAGAACATGTATCACTTAATCACATTCTTAGTTTACTGTAGTGTATTAAATTTAAATTATATTGTTTTCCAAGTTAGAAGGAAAGAAATGTAAATTTTGTTCCTGCAGCCTTCAACCACAACTCGTGTTGATACACTACCCTCAAACGGTTGATTTAACGAAGCTGCAGTTGGTTAACATGTAAATATGTTGGCTGAGAAATTGAACTTTAACCCCGAGTTGAAACAAGTTCAACAACTCGTATAAGTTGATTTCGATATTTTCCAACTCTGACTTGTTAGTTATTTTTCAAAATTTGAAAAGACACTTGATAAACCTCGTGTCTTTTCAAAATTTGAAAAAAAATTAAACTAACTTGAGTTAGATAAACATGGAACATTATACAATTATTGCCCTTGTTTTGGGTTGACAGGAATCCAAAACTAGGGGTTGACATAACGTCTCCGGTGGGCAAATATTTATGTCAACCCAAAACAAGGGCAATAATTGTTTTATTATACCTAAAAGCAATAAAACTTAACTAACGAACTGACCTACGAAAGTTCATAACGATTGTAACATAATCATGGTGCCTTCGATAATCAACACTATCGATATGTTTTATCGTTCTTTGCGTCGTTTTTTAATCTTAAGCCTAGGCTGACTCTAGCAAATAATATTTGACAGCGATATATCAATTCTGTCAAATCATCAAATTTCGGCTGTTGTTTCTCTCCACTGCAGCCTCAACGAGCAAATGTCCGTTTCATAATTCTTTGATATGTGCAAGAGATTAGCCTACATATAATTACCGCATAGCCTACTAGAAAAAAGAACCGTACGCGCATCCATTTCTGCGCACGAGAGGGTTACATAAACCGGCATAGAGGGTGACATAAATGTTTCAGGGTGACATGAAGAATGTTTCAGATCACGTGATACAATTTTGACTAATCAGGAGTAAAGAAACATATAAGAGGTATAATAAAATCATTTAACAATCGTTATAGAACCTCTATTGATGGGACCCAGGGCATTTGAGTGACTACACGTTATTGTAGATGCGAATACATTTTTGCTGTGTTAAACGGTACACGCAGAGAAAACTAAAGTGTTGATGGTATGAACTAAATGCCTGAAAATAAAGCAATCGATTATCAGTCTATGTAAGTCGCTACATAATGTCAAATAAATTGTTCGAACGTCACAGAGTACAAGCCCTACAATGATTGAGTAAAAAGCATGAAATTAATATTGAATAATGAAGATCACAGAAATTGTTCCGAGTTTGTTCTCGATTAACCCGTGGGAAATAAACAGTGCGCATGCAAGCGTGTTTGTTACATATATATCCTAGAGTGTTGGATCTAAGCAAATAGATACAAGCCATAAAACGAATTGTATAAAGAAAGTACTAAAATGACTAATGACATGAACAAAAATGTAAAAATTTCGGGACAACCAGTCCATCAGGACAAACATTCTTTATATGACAACATAAATAACACACCCACAAACACACTCGCACGCAAACACGCACCCACACACACAATCGGGTCACTCCGGGTACGAACGAAATGCTACATGTTATATGTCTATCAAAACCGAAATCAAACAAGTAAATGACTATAAAATTAAATCTTAACTACCGTACCAACGAAATAGAAAATGTGAATAAAATGTAATAAAATAAAACAAAGCTATGTGAAAATTCAAGAAACTCCAAAATAATTTGATCTGGTGAGTCTAAATACACTAAATCTACATGTTAACAAAAGTGAAGCTGAAATGAATCTGACAAAAACAATATCGTTAATATTCAGAGAATAATATCATAAATATCATAAATTTATGTTGCTAGCCTCACTTCCTCTTTGGACAATTTCTAGATCCACCAATATTAACCATCACAACCGAGGCCTCCTTAGTCGAGTTGTTGGAGTATCAAGCTCTAAACTATGAAGTCGCTCATCTCTAGTCAGCGCAAGGTCGAAACTCCACAGGAACCTAAACTTATCTTGTGAGTAAGTATGTCAGTTTACCTACAGAAGGCTGTTGGTCTCTTCCCGGGTACGTTTTACCATTAAAAACTGGCCGCCATTGAATTACTGAAAAATTGTGTGGCAAAAAACAACATTCAAACAAACAAAACAATAACTGTAGGTTTTCACCCTCATGTGTCATTATAGAAACGATGATAAGAACATCTTATGAAATATTTTGGAAGAGAATGTCCATAGTATTAATCTGTTCTAAGTTTAGCATCACGACTGAGACCGAGTGGTTAGAGCATCGCTCTCTAAACCATGAAGTATCTCGTTAGTCGGCGCCTGTTCATCAAACCGCTTAAGCCTGTTAAGCTTATTTTGTAACCAATTTTGCCAGTTTTCTTGTGGATGGCCGGTATTATCTCCCCGGGAAGGCTATATATGGTGACCGGATCTTCTCCACTATAAAAACTGGTCGCCACCATTTAACTGAATAAAAAAGTGTTGCGTGAGGCGTAAAACACCATTGAAACGAACCAAAAACAAAAAGATCACGTCTGACAAAGGGCGGGGTCTCCTTGTAAGTGATTTTATGATATTTTTAGTACCCCGAGAAAATGGAAATCAAAATACAATATTAGATGAACACATTGTTCAGCACTAAACTAGTAGTATATCTGTGGTTTTTCTGGATTCCTATAATCAGAAGTTTAATATGTACAACAAACTCTTGCCATTGAGTAACGGCATAGCTATCTGGTGTGTATATCAAAAGTAACAATTATTCAGTCAAGATATGTGTGAAATTTTTCCCACACAAACATTCGTATCACTACATGTATTGTAATTGGTATACAGAGATATAACAGTAATTACACATTCATTGCTTCCTGTGGTTATTTCCTCAACATCCTTTTTTTCTATTTTACTCACAGTGGAAAATACTGTCATTACCTCATCTTGTTATGTATATAAAATTACATTTACAATTTTAAAATGTATAACTATATTAATCAGATAATGTTTGTGTTACCTATATTCCATGTTTAATTTATTATAAAAACTTCAAATGAGCGTATATCTTTGTAATAATTTATTTTGTCTACAAGTTGAGTTAATCTAAAGACCCACCAGGCTAGGAGCATTGCAACACTATATACTGGCCGTGTCTAGATTGTTATTTCGACATACCCACATCAAAGATATATCTAAACAATTATAGCACAATCTATATAACCTGACGGGGTGGAGATCCGCGAGTCCTTTCATGAACTCGATGAGTTGAAATTTTAGGTAATAAGTTATGAAAATTGAAATTACACTGGGAAGAGCAACTGTTCCTGCTTGTCACCTGTCTACGACTGTGATATAATGCTTCTATATTGACAAATAGAAAATGTCTACAATATATCCCTTTAATACGTCAATATCCTTATTTAGCACACGTCTACTCAGTTTGTTATAAAAAACCAAATAACGTGTCACCGTTGTTACGCAAGGCGTGTGTCTATCTTCTAAACCATGTCTAAACTGTAATATCCTATCGTGTGACATGGTTAAAGTTGTAAAACATGTCTACATGTAATGTATGTATAGTATTGTAGACACATGTCATTTACATTTAACATGAAAACACCATGTCACTATACATCATGACATGTGTCTTCATTTTTATGTAAGCTGGGATGTGTCTATATCACTGTACATCATGGCATATGTCTTCATTTTTATGTAAGCTGGGATGTGTCTGTATCACTATACATCATGGCATATGTCTTCATTTTTATGTAAGCTGAGATGTGTCTATATCATTATACATCATGACATGTGTCTTCATTTTTATGTAAGCTGGGATGTGTCTATATCACTATACATCATGGCATGTGTCTTCATTTTTATGTAAGCTGGGATGTGTCTATATCACTGTACATCATGGCATATGTCTTCATTTTTATGTAAGCTGGGATGTCTATATCACTATACATCATGACATGTGTCTTCATTTTTATGTAAGCTGAGATGTGTCTGTATCACTATACATCATGGCATATGTCTTCATTTTTATGTAAGCTGAGATGTGTCTATATCACTGTACATCATGGCATATGTCTTCATTTTTTGTTGAGATGTGTCTATATCACTGTACATCATGGCATATGTCTTCATTTTTATGTAAGCTGAGATGTGTCTATATCACTGTACATCATGGCATATGTCTTCATTTTTATGTAAGCTGAGATGTGTCTATATCACTGTACATCATGGCATATGTCTTCATTTTTATGTAAGCTGAGATGTGTCTATATCACTGTACATCATGGCATATGTCTTCATTTTTATGTAAGCTGACATGTGTCTATATCACTGTACATCATGGCATATGTCTTATTTTTATGTAAAGCTGGGATGTGTCTATATCACTATACATCACATGTGTCTACATTTTTATGTAAGCATGTGTCTATATCATGTACTCATGACATGTGTCATCATTTTTATGTAAGTCTATATCACTGGGCATATGTCTTCATTTTTTATGTCTGACATATATCACTGTACATCATGGCATGTGTCTTCATTTTTATGTAAGCTGACATGTGTCTATATCACTGTTCATGGCATGTGTCTTTTTTATGTAAGCTGGGATGTGTCACTATACATCATGCATATGTCTTCATGTAAGCTGGGATGTGTCTATATCACTATACATCATGGCATATTTCTTCATTTTTATGTAAGCTGGGATGTGTCTATATCACTGTACATCATGACATGTGTCTTCATTTTTATGTAAGCTGGGATGTGTCTATATCACTATACATCATGGCATGTGTCTTCATTTTTATGTAAGCTGGGATGTGTCTATATCACTGTACATCATGGCATGTGTCTTCATTTTTATGTAAGCTGGGATGTGTCTATATCACTATACATCATGGCATATGTCTTCATTTTTATGTAAGCTGACATGTGTCTATATCACTATACATCATGGCATGTGTCTTCATTTTTATGTAAGCTGGGATGTGTCTATATCACTGTACATCATGGCATATGTCTTCATTTTTATGTAAGCTGACATGTGTCTATATCACTATACATCATGGCATATGTCTTCATTTTTATGTAAGCTGGGGTGTGTCTATATCACTGTACATCATGGCATATGTCTTCATTTTTATGTAAGCTGACATGTGTCTATATCACTATACATCATGGCATATGTCTTCATTTTTTATTAAGCTGTATCACTGTACATCATGGCATATGTCTTCATTTTTATGTAAGCTGACATGTGTCTATATCTGTACATCATGGCATATGTCTTCATTTTTATGTAATGTGTCTATATCACTGTACATCATGGCATATGTCTTCATTTTTATGTAAGCTGGGATGTGTCTATATCACTATACATCATGGCATGTGTCTTCATTTTTATGTAAGCTGGGATGTGTCTATATCACTGTACATCATGACATGTGTCTTCATTTTTATGTAAGCTGGGATGTGTCTATATCACTGTACATCATGGCATATGTCTTCATTTTTTATGTTGACATGTGTCTATATCACTGTACAATGGCATGTGGTAAGCTGACATGTGTCTATATCACTGTACATCATGGCATGTGTACATTTTTTATGTAAGCATATGTGTCTATATCACTATTTGGCATATGTCTTCATTTTTATGTGACATGTGTCTATATCACTATACATCATGGCATATTTCTTCATTTTTATGTAAGCTGGGATGTGTCTATATCACTGTACATCATGACATGTGTCTTCATTTTTATGTAAGCTGGGATGTGTCTATATCACTATACATCATGGCATATGTCTTCATTTTTATGTAAGCTGGGATGTGTCTATATCACTGTACATCATGGCATATGTCTTCATTTTTATGTAATGTATCGCTGTACATCATGGCATGTGTCTTCATTTTTATGTAAGCTGGGATGTGTCTATATCACTATCATGGCATGTGTCTTCATTTTTATGTAAGCTGACATGTGTCTATATCACTATACATCATGCATGTGTCTCATTTTTATGTAAGCTGGGATGTGTCTATATCATACATCATGGCATGTGTCTTCATTTTTATGTAAGCTGACATGTGTCTATATCACTATACATCATGGCATATGTCTTCATTTTTATGTAAGCTGGGATGTGTCTATATCACTGTACATCATGGCATATGTCTTCATTTTTATGTAAACTGACATGTGTCTATATCACTGTACATCATGGCATGTGTCTTCATTTTTATGTAAGCTGGGATGTGTCTATATCACTATACATCATGGCATATGTCTTCATTTTTATGTAAGCTGGGAGTCTATATCACTATACATCTGGCATATGTCTTCATTTTTATGTAAGTGACATGTGTCTATATCACTATACATCATGGCATATGTCTTCAGCTGACATGTGTCTATATCACTATACATCATGGCATATGTCTTCATTTTTATGTAAGCTGGGATGTGTCTATATCACTATACATCATGGCATATGTCTTCATTTTTATGTAAGCTGACATGTGTCTATATCACTGTACATCATGGCATATGTCTTCATTTTTATGTAAGCTGGGATGTGTCTATATCACTGTACATCATGGCATATGTCTTCATTTTTATGTAAGCTGGGATGTGTCTATATCACTATACATCATTATGTCTTCATTTTTATGTAAGCTGGGATGTGTCTATATCACTATACATCATGGCATATGTCTTCATTTTTATGTACACTGACATGTGTCTATATCACTATACATCATGGCATGTGTCTTCATTTTTATGTACGCTGACATGTGTCTATATCACTATACATCATGGCATGTGTCTTCATTTTTATGTAAGCTGGGATGTGTCTATATCACTATACATCATGGCATGTGTCTTCATTTTTATGTAAGCTGGGATGTGTCTATATCACTATACATCATGGCATGTGTCTTCATTTTTATGTAAGCTGGGATGTGTCTATATCACTATACATCATGGCATATGTCTTCATTTTTATGTAAGCTGGGATGTGTCTATATCACTATACATCATGGCATATGTCTTCATTTTTATGTAAGCTGGGATGTGTCTATATCACTATACATCATGGCATATGTCTTCATTTTTATGTAAGCTGGGATGTGTCTATATCACTGTACATCATGGCATATGTCTTCATTTTTATGTAAGCTGACATGTGTCTATATCACTATACATCATGGCATGTGTCTTCATTTTTATGTAAGCTGGGATGTGTCTATATCACTATACATCATGACATGTGTCTTCATTTTTATGTAAGCTGACATGTGTCTATATCACTATACATCATGGTGTGTGTGTGTGTGTGTGTGTGTGTGTGTGTGTGTGTGTGTGAGTTGGAGTTAGGCTTTTGTACTGGAGTCGGCCTGGCTCAGTCGGTAGCGCGCTCGAACTCTTGATCGTGAGGTCGTCAGTTCGAGTGCAACCGGCGGATGAGACAGTAATAACCCAGGTCCCGTGTCACACTTGGTGTCGGCACGTTAAAGATCCCTCATTGCTGAGGTCGTTAGTGCCGAGCATAGGTCAAAATTTGAGGCCCTTCACCGGCATTTGGTGACGTTTCCATATGAGTGAAAGATTCTTGAGTGGGACGTTAAGCAACAACAAACGAACAAAAAAAAACCTTTTGTACTGACAAGAATAAATTGTTAAATCTTACCTCTGCGTTATCATGCCATTTTATTATAGTTTGTGTTTGGGAATAAGACTACAGGACAGTCTATTACCCAGTGTATATAGTTGCAACCAAAGCAACACACAACGGATCATTGTGACATAAAATCGACGACCACGGATTCAACATATTACATATATAAGAATACATATGTATTCATTTTATACTTATTTTACACTTGATTAATAACTATAGATAGACATAAGCAGTCAACATTGTTTTCTCCAAATTTTGGATCTACCTTCATCTGTTCTTGCATTCCGTCGTGGGTACATCACTATATACCTAGACGTATAATATGCTGACACATATATCAAAGAATGCATCGATACTCCTGTTGTCTGATACAGCGTCTAATATACAAAAGTATGGAATGGATCCATTAATCTCCATTTTCTTGGCACTTGTTGGTGCAGTTATATTGTTTCCTCATTCTAAATGAGTTGTAGTGTCTTAATTTGCTTCTGCGTACTGCTTACATAAACCCACTTAACATCTATATGTAGCTAGACAGAATTTACTTTAAACATTCCTTATGTTACCTCGTATTTTAAATATATGCATGTTAATGCTGAAGTGAATATCAAGAAGAAGCCTAACGGACATTAACGGTCAACTAAGTGATTTGTATGATTGTAGCAGTGATATGCTGATCATATATATATATATATATATATATATATATATATATATATATATATATGTGTGTGTGTGTGTGTGTGTGTGTGTGTGTGTGTGTGTGTGTGTGTGTGTGTGTGTGTGTGTGTGTGTGATACCAAAGTTATAATGCTCAAGACGATCATTTCTATATGAATAGTTTTGGAAACTTTTAAAGTATGGGTACTAGACCAGCTTCTCATATAAATAGTCCGAGTAACCTTTACACTTTTTCACCATGACTCTTAAACAATTCCTAGCAACTTTCGTATGACATATTCGCAGAAGGCTTTATCATATTCCTTTGGGAATCTTCAATGAATATTTAAAAAAAAAACAAGAATAAATTCCTACAATGATTCTTTAACTCCTGAAGACATACCGATCTCTATTATAATGGCCATGTCTCATCATATAGATTTACTGTTCAGTATTCTTCGCGTTATACAGGGGATAAGTGTTCAGAACGGGAGTGCCTTTCCCCAAAACTTAAATTTACAAATAAGGTATAGACACTTTGAACATACGCAATGTTTTAATCACAAAAAGGTTCAATCCTGCATTTCGCCATATCTTAAATAGAAGACCACGACCTCGAGTTTTCCCGCGGAAGAACGGACCCGGGTTAGATCTCCCCGGTAAAAGGGGCCTAGCATTGAAAATTCTCCCTGGGAATAATCAACCTGCGTCCAATTTTTCCTCGGAAAAAGTACCCCAAAAATGACAGCTCGCCTTTCCCTCCTTTATCACATTGTTAGCTATCCTTCTCCGGTTCTGTTACTAGATATCTATCAATTCATATGGAGCAAAGAATAACAGATCAACTTTGCTTTTTGGTTTAAAAATAAAATAACTGATATCGTGAAATCTGGTATTAAAATTCATTGTCGAATTATTTGATTAATATATTAAGTTGAGAATGAGTAAATATTTTTAAAATAAATTTCCTGTTCATTAACGTTGATTTGCTTGACCAGTACATAAACAAAAATATTATAATCTTTATTGTATTTCATATATATATGAAACCACTCGTCCTACTTTATTGACCTAGGGGTCTCAGTGGCTGAGTGATAAGAGCATCGCGCTTTTAATCATGGAGTCTCTCATTTCTGGTCAGCGCAGGTTTGATTCCCACTGGAACGTAAGCTGGATTATTTTTGTGAGAACGTTTGCCACTTTACTTGTGGAAGGCCGGTGGTCTCTTACTGGGTACATTGCAACCGGGTTTTCTCCTCCACCATATAACTGAAAACTTGTTGAATGTGGCGTAAAATACTAATAAAACAAGATATCACAAGTGAAACTGATCCCCTCGTAACTGAAATATTGTATAATACCTGTATACTGGAATGATATTTGGGAGAACTAACAACTTCGACGTAAAGGTCAAGGGCAACTGGCAATGTTCAGGAAATATGAAGTTGCCAGACTGTCAAAGAAATCTGAGCGAAATAAACGAGCACTCGTTCGAAATCTTATCATACAAACCACTTGTGTCCAGTTTTGTTGAACATAATGTGATGTGAACTGCCGTTGAAAAAATGTTGTTAGTTTCATTAAATTCCGTTGAGAAATAAAGCCACTAGAGCGCAAACACAAAAATTAAGTGAAAGGAAGAAAGGGTAATAAATCTGTTAATAAGGGATAGTGGGTTATAAAACACGAATTCCTCCGAGATATTACCAAAGTAAGCCATTGTATCACGTTTCGTGAAATTCCGTTGAGAAAAGAAAATTGTTAGAGCGTTGACAATAATATTTCAATGAAATAAACAAAGGTCAATAACTCTGTAAACAAGGAAGCGCAGGTTACAGTATACCCTTGTATCAAGTTTCGTGAAATTCCGTTGAGAAATAAAGTTGTTAGAACGCTGTCAGCAATATTTCAATGAAATAAACAAAGGGCAATAACTCTGTAAATAATAGAGTGCGGGTTACAAAACGCGAACTCTTCCGACCCATGATTTTACCAGAGTAAACCCTTGTATCAAGTTTTGTAAAATTCCGTTGCGAAATAAAATTATTAGAGCGCAGACAAGGAAACCGTAACATACGTACGCGCATATGTACATACGTGCGGAATCCTATAATTATCCCCTCCAAAATTAGTTTGAGGGGAGATAAATATTCAAATTATTGACCAACCTGTTCCTTTTGATAATTTAGCATTTAGATATTTGGACTTTGTGAATTGGGTATCTCCCGACAAACTAGAAATTACAGACCTCATATAATCAAGCACATATACATCCTATCTATTTTACTTTCTATAAACACAGCCGGGAAGCAAAAGTCATGCGATACGACAAACGTGATTATTTCGGGTTTTTTAGCGTTAACATTCCACATTTAAGTACTAGTTATATCAATATTCGTATAACAGTGTTTATATCTCACTAACCCATATAGAGCGTGTTCAGCACAGGAACATTTTATAAACTGAGACAAACTACTTACCGATAAGTTGTTGTCGCAAAGATATCAGGAACTGCGTGTCTACATTTCGCAAATTTTACGGTCGGTGTAATTGACTTGCTTGTATTTATTACATGACTATTGTAGCTTTTCACTAAATGAAATGTTGAGTTACCTGTTCGATGGTGGTTGTCAAATTGTCCAATTGTGTTGAGAATTTTTCCTCAATTAGGTTGTTTGAATTTGAATGTGGACTTGCGGCTTAACCGTCAACATTTCCTGCTTGCCCCTGCATGACAACATTCATTTTCAGGGGTCCTTTTCATTCGCCAATTTTATGTGACTTCATATGGGAGTAGTTTCTGTAAAGTTTGCTAAACTATGTCCCATTGCTACTTTAGACATTGTCTATAAGTTTACAAAGCAAGACGGGCGACAACAAAGGGAAAATCTTGTTTTTCTATTTTAATAGGCTTCATCTAAGAACGAAAATGGCGAAAATTAAATATGCAGATTTACAGTTTATATCATATAGATTGCGATGAGCTAATGGGTCGGATTGGTGAGATGTAAACAAGTATCTACTCTATGACAGTATCTAGACATATGGTTTTGATACTGATGTTGATATGATGATGGATGTTATACATTGATTTGAAGAAAGACACAACAGGACGTCAGTTGGGGTATATATAGTCAGTCATAATAAGCAAAGGTTGCTGATACGCCGGGCAATAATGATACTTCACGACCTTGACGAATAGGAAAGAACTGACAGTTAGACTAAAGCTACTGTAGATAATGTCTCCGACATTTAACCTGCAGAGAGAGAGAGAGAGAGAGTAAGAGTACATTGTATGTATATATCTGGTGTGTTTAGACATTATTATTGGTATTACTTCAAGAGAACATCGGAGTATTGTTTTCATATTTAATGTGAAAGACATATCAAGTATATTTTAAGCAGCAGATGACTTTTTTGTCATTATGAACTTTTTGGACTGCTACAAGCGAATGACAAATGTAAATGTCATTTCAGGAGTAAAGGTTCGGTCAGTGTTTTCTGGAAAAACTACTTCATTATATCTTAGTAAAAAAAATCCAAATGTGAATGTATGGTACGATGGCACTCCGGTCAGAATCCACTCCTTACAACAAACCATTGGAAAACTTTGTGAAAAGACAGGGTTTGAAGGGTTTATTCTAATCATTCACTGTGGGTTACTGCTGCTATCCATTTGTATCAATCAAAGGCATAGACAAACAGTTGATATAAAAGGAACGGATAGAGATCAAATGCTGTCAGAGGTTAGAAGACAATTGAAAATAATTGATAATATTGTTCAAAAACAAGAAAATGAAATCATGCGAGATCAAAACATCTTCTGATGATATGGAATATAAGCAAAGTGACAAAAACCCCAAAGAAATTAATACCGGTATACAGGCACATGGATTATCTGTATGTGTGAAGTTTGCTTGATCTTTCTAATTAAGGGGGTGTTTCTTATTTCTTTTTTTTTTAAATTTGAATCAATTTAATTTTAGGATTTACTATCCAGAACACTGTCAATTTCATAGTTAATTATAACTTTTCACCAATAAATTTTGTGCACAATTTATCATTATTCAATGTTGTGTTCCTTCTTTGAATTTATTTTGTTACCTTTAGGTCCAATATTTACAATATATTAGACCCCTAAAGGTAAAATATTGGACTGATAACTGTGTTACCTGTCCATTCTTTGAAATATTGTACGACAGAAAACAAAAGATTACGTCATAAATATGTTTTAATTGTTTTAATAACTAGTACGTGTGCACGAAATATATATTATGTACTCACGTAGTATTGTCCGATTCACATAAGATGGCGGGGCGGAGTAACCTTTTGATTATCATACGGATGACTCTACTGACTTTTCGGTTATGAAAAACAGCACGCGAATAACGTTTTTTTCCCTCACTGGATGCCCTTTTATGTATCGTGTCAAGTAGGAACGATTACTCTGGTCAGTGTAATTTTATTGTTATGCTTCATCACCTAAACTTTAAACTCGCCCAGGTGGAAAAAGGGTTCACATAACTCCGCCCCGCCAGGTTATATGGATTTTCCTATAGCTAAGCCAATTATATGGGGCTTAAGAAATATGGACTTTTGATACGCCCCCATATCATTGGCTCAGATACTACGTAGCTGAACCAATCAATTGGGGGTGTTTTAAATAAATGTATGGGGAATCCCAAGTTATTGGCAGAGCTGGAAATCCTGTATATTTTTAATTATGTGAATTGACGGATCTAGAGGGGATTATGGGGATTGCAACCCCTTTTAATTTAGTAAATTCTTTTCGAAATAAAGAAATGAAGACGATGCACTGTTGAAGTTATCAGTGATATAGCATGATTTTAGTGTCTGGAATCCAGAAAAAGGTTTCCCAGAGTTTTTAAATTTCAAAAGATTACTAGACCCACGTATGAATTGCCGTGACGGTTGTATTTGCTGAAACTCAATGGCTATTACATGCGCACGGTATTAGAATTTTTTTTTCATGTCATCTCCATGCCACCTTAATTCTGTACCTGGTATTTCCACTGAATGAGAGAGCCGTCGTGACTCCGCGGTAGTGCTCGATTCGTAACCGGAGGGTCGCGGGTTCGAGCCTCGGCGGAGGCTTCTGGCTTTTCCCTATAGGGTTCTGTAAACACCAAAAAAGGATTAACGGGACTCCACCACTCCATGTTATAAGGATTTCACTTTTCATAGCAAGGCAAACCCACTCGTCCTGCTATACATAGATGGACACACTAAGTCCATATCAATCACTGACATGAATAACATTTACATGTATTTCTCGTTCAATTATCACAGGTCAATTTTATTTATGGAGGGAAGTGTTATCAGTTTTTACAAATGACATTGAATAAACATAAGCCTACCGAACTTTCCAATAAACATTAACAATTTGAGTATTTGTGTTTATTCAAATACGAATACTACATATTTGAGATAACAAGAATTCATTTTGTCTGATATGGTACAGACAAGGTTTGCATCGCCCTTTTATCCGATCACATAACTCGGGGAACTGGAGTTTGAATATCAATATGAATGCCTTTTTAATAGCATACACTATAGTGAGATGTTGCATTGTTCTAAATGTATCAGGATTTTGGAACTAGTGAGATGTTGCTTTGTCGTCTAGAAATGTAAATACATGTTGCGTTAAAACTAGTGAGATTTTCATATTCAAGCATGCTTAGGAAACGAAAGCGGAAGTATATTTACTAATATGTAGGACAAACACTTCAGAGAAACTGAAATAAAACACAGCGTAGTCAAAAGCCATGAAATTCAAACATATATAGACAAATCCAGGAGGGTCTATGATTCGAAGTTAGAGAGAAGGAAGAGTAAAGAGTTGTGTTTGCCGAGAGTAGCGAGGCAAAAAAATGTTTGTAATTTATTTTTATTAATTTTCCAAATTCTTATTTAAAAATATAGAGGTTTTAATAATTATTTTTGCCAATTTCTGGGCTTTTGATTCTATTTTAATTTACTGTACATACAGTAAATGTTGGTGTCCAATCGGGGGGAGCATACGCCCTTTTATGCCCCCTTTGAATCTGCCACTGAATTATGTTTATTAATGTCTTTATATATTAGCCTCTACAAAAAAAATTAATAAAATAAAAATATAAATAAAAGAAAATGACGAGCGTAGCGATTTGAAACAATATGAAGAATGAAATATGGCTAACGTAGCGAGTCGAAAACTTTTAAACATTAATTAATTTTCACCACAACTTTGGCACTAGTTTAGATCAGATTATTTTTTTTTCTTGCTAGTCCAGGACAGGTTATCTATTTTTAATATTTTCAAGGCCAGAATATATATTTCCAAAGTTTGCTAGCCCCGCCCCCCATCAGAATCAAATGGTCCTCCCCTAATAATTCGACCTACCGAATGCAATGCATTCCCCGTTGACTGTTGAAATTGAACCACAACAAAAGCTTCTCCTGTCATTGCGAGATTCACCATGTTGTATGCTACGTCATTTTACGTGATGATGCTAATTATTGAAATATACAACAAATGTTACAGTAAGAAGCGGAGCGCAGTGACCAATTCTATCATTTGACGTTGACTGATGTACGTCATTATGGGAGGAATTTAGAGTTCCTGATTTCAATGATTGTTATGATTTGTCAACGTCCAAGAGGGGAAAGGGGGAAATATATGCGTAAAAAGTGAATAATTCGGGTCAATGCACTCGGCTCAAAATCATTATTTGGGCAGATATAGCAACATACGACGACAGATTTCTAGCTGTTAAATTTGCTATTCTCAGATTAAGTTAATCGTTTTCATCGTCACCATCATCAGTGTCAAAACTCTCGTCTTATAGAGAATTTTGCAGGGTTAATATTACCAAAAATACGAAACTGTACTTTAAATCTAGAATGAATTACCCCCCCCCCCCCGAAATAATAACAATAATTGTAGTATTAAATTCAGACGCACATGTTCCGAGATAGGGGGATTTCAGGTGTGCTCCTGAGCAAAACCCAGAGAGGCCCGATATCTAGTTTCCATACATTAAGTTGTGACCTGTTGTTGACAGACCGATTTTATCCCCTACAGTGAATTTCAGCCAATAAAACTTGCAAAAGCAATGTATGAGGGGTGGGGTTGGTATTTCATAAGAGGCCAGTTTCTTGCTTCCAGACAATAAAACTTTTTAAAACCTTATTATACTCTCTGGAGCACATCACTGATTTAATCCCACGTTAAAAGAAATTTCATACGTCACAATATAATTGCAAAATTCAAACCAGTTTGTGTAATCCCCTTTAGATCCGCCAATGTGACACTACTCTTGATCTTGGCATCGGACCCCAAAGGATCACTTCAAAAAAGGTCATTAGTCTTTAACTGGTCTTAAGAATAACTTGAGGTCATTTTACGAAGAATTAGGAGTCTCCTTTCCCCGAGTGGTTGGAGCATCGCACTAAAAGACTCTCAACTCTAGTTACTGTGGGTTCGAGCCCCGCTAGAACGTAAGCTGATTTTGTGAGAAAGATTGCCACTTTACTTGAGGAGTGTCAGTCCGGTACATTATAATCAGGTTCTCACCATCATCATATAACTAAAAAATAGTCGTGTGGCGTAACAAGTAAATAAAGAATTAGGACGTGCTTCGCACAAACAAATTAGGCCCACAGTTTACGACTACCAAAAAGCAGTTCTTAGTTATATTGTTACAATTCATCTAAAAATTACAGTGGCATAGTACCAGATGACCCGAGATAAAAATGAATTTTTACATTTTACAAAATTTACATGTGGAGCAAATTTGCACTACCTAATGAAGTAGTGCACCTGTGCAAATTCGCATTCGATGCAAATGTGGCACATGAACGCATATCGAATTTACTGATGTTGGTAACTTTGAAAGTGACAGTCTGGGCCCCGAAGTCACCAAATTTTCTCAATACTCAAGCTCAACTTTTATTTCATTATTTTGACTATATAACTGTTTATAAAACTTTTGGATCAGAGTGATTAGGAAACATATTATTTTACATCATTTAGATAGAACATTTTGCGTCATATTTATGATTTTCCTGTAAAAAATGAATAAATACATTGAGTACAGTACTAAAAATTTGAGTACGTACTCAAACTATTTTTTAATAATTTCTGAAGTTTTCTTCAAAAGAGCAATAGTTTTGATGATTATTTACAACTGTATGCTGTCAATATACGAACATGTCAAGTTACAGAATAAATTTTGCATGTTTTAACCTTAAAATCATAAATAGTGAGTTGAGCTTGAGCACTGAGTAAATTTTGTGACTTCGGGCCCTGGTCTCCACTTCTACAAAAGAATAATTATAGCGACAACGAAGAAGGTATATTAACAATTAACATTAAAAGCAACAGAGTTTGATTTAGTTGTTCTTGACGCATGCTACCGTGATAACGATAATGAAGACATAAATACTCAAACATTATCAGTTATCTCTGAAGGTCAGATAATACAAGTCTTGTTACATCAATAACCAATTAACATAAATGTCTGAATGATTTACCAGACGTGGAATCTAATGACATTTTGATTTATTTAATGAAAGCATGCATCTGCTCTGGTATCCCATGTAAACAATCTGAAACGGAAGTGCATACATCGACTAACAAAAAGCGAAATCCGATAACTCGAACTATATTATCTATTTGTTTTGAATACTTCTTAAATGCTTGCAAATTTGCACATGCTCTTTTTCCAAGTAAACACAGAGCAAATTCACTTTTACATACTTGAATAAATTTGCGCTACATGCCCGAATTCACTAAATTTACTCAGTACTCAAGCTCAATTTACTTTTTCTAGCATGATTTTAAAGTAAAATACGCAAAAATTATTTCGTTACTTGACATCTTTGAATATTGACGGCATATAATTGTAAATAATGATCAAAATCATTGCTCATTTGACAAAAACTTCAAAATTTTTAAAGATTAAAAAAGTGCGAACTCAAACTGTGAGTACCGTGCTCGAGGTATTTATTCATTTTTTCATAGGAAAATCATAAGTATGCTGCAAACAATTATATGTGACTGATGAAAAATAACACTATGTTATCTGGGCCCAAAGTCACCAAATTTACTCAATACTCAAGCTCAACTTTTATTTCATTATTTTGACTATAAAACTATAAAATTGTTTATAAAACTTTTGGATTTTAGTGATTAGAAACATATTATTTTTAATCATTTACACATAAATTTTTGTGTCACACTTATGTTTTTTCCTGTGAAAAACCCAAATAAATACGTTGAGTACGGTACTCAAGATTTGAGTACGTACTCAAACATTTTTTTGATATTTCTGAAGTTTACTTCAAATGAACAATAATTTTAATCATTATTTAGTTATATGCCATCATTTTACAAACATGTCCAATTACAGAATAAAGTTCGCATGTTTTACCTTACAATCGTGAAAAGTTAGTTGAGCTTGAGTACTGAGTAAATTTGGTGACTTCGGGCCCGGTTCAGTTAAACACAAAAGTTTTACAAACGATTATACAATCGAAATAATGAAATTAAAGAGTAAATTTGATTAACATTGCTCCACTGGTCTTGGAAAAAGAAGTAAAAATGAGTAAAACAACGGAGGCCTCGCCCTCAACCCTTATCAAAGTCAAGATTTGATGAATAACTTTTTCTTTTCTTTTGACAACTAATCAATTTCTGCGATATAAGCTCCGTTTCTTGGCACCAAGTTAGCATAATTATCAGTAACGAAATGACACTTATTCGGTGTTTATCCTTATCATCGTTTGCGAAAAAACTTTATTATCGTTCTGTAAACTATGTATTGTATTAGTCATGTAAAATGCACGAGTTATTCCTCGTTATCCACTTTCGTTGATATGTGACCGTACGACAATGGCTGGCGACGCGTTAAAGCTATATAATCGGTAACAATGATAATTTTTGTCCCATAACATATAGACGAGAATATGATAAAATGGCAAATGCATTATCAAACACGTGAAAGGTTGTAAAAGATCTTCTTTTCGAAAATTTGTCAATTAAAATTTAAGTTTTCCCGTACCTTAAAAACTCCGGCTATATTTCCGTATGAAATGACCTTTCAGATAAACTCTTTCGCCATATCAAATGTGCTTCGTTATTGGGCCAAGGGGATCTTGGTCCTTTACACGCTCGGTCTATCAGTAATCTCGGCCCTTGACACAATCGACTTATGTTAAAGTCGGCCTATTTTAAATTACTTTTAAAATACAGGACATGTTTTTATTGGAAAGTATTATGTAAAATATGTGCTTTTCAACGCTATAAATACCTCTATCAAATCGGATGAATATGTGAATAAAAATACCAGGTCACTAAAAGAATTATTTCCAATCTTTAATGTTATCCTGAAATAATTGCGGACATTGCCAAAATCAAAACAACATAACATAACACAACTATGCCTTATCTCATGCTTTAAAGTCATCCCGCCATGTCCGGTGGAGTTGGGCAATTCATCTGCATCAATAATAATACAGCCGATAATGCGATGGGACGAGATCACCTGATATACCCGGCACGTTGACAATTTCAGAAGCGAATGTTTTAAAACGACGGAAAAGACCAACTATGTCTGATTTAGGTATGGAATGAAAATAAACACACAGGGTGATAAGAATACAATATATATTAACTGCAAATCGAACGTGCTTATTGAACACTCGGTACTCTTCGTAAAAATACCGAAAGTTAATTTACAATGATCAGACTAATGGCGGACAAAAAAAAAAACTGATATTACGGGTCACGATCAGCAAGATTGTTGCAATTATATGCGTACATTTGTAATTCTAAACACCAGATACTATCTTTGGGATATATATGAAATATATTATTACATAAAATGGGTATGTAAATTTTTTCTCCTACGACAGCTCATATCGCTTTACTATTTAAGGCTACACTTTCTTAGCCATAAAAGTGATGGTCATTACTCAGTTTCAATTTTCAATTTTATTCCAAAACTTAGGCCCACTTAGGTGGACAGCATAAGCACCAATGCAATACATACATATAATAGATAGGAAAACATGTGGGACAGAGAGGAGAAGTACATACAGAATCTGTATAATATACATCTAAATTATATTATGTAAACATCTTACTGATATGTTTTATAAACTTTGACAAAATTTTCAATACATTAACATTGCAGAGACACAGCAATCCAGACATTTTTTCTGTATTATGCTATATTGTATTATAACTTGGTATAAATATATTTCTTAGATTTACAATTTCGGGGTTTTCACAATTATACACATAATGATATTCGTCTCCAATACAGTGTAGTGTACAGTGTAGTTACATTTGGTGAAAAGCCCATTTTCATTAGCAACATTTCTCCAGCGACCAGTCTCTATGGGAAATTTGATATTACATCATCTCAGTTTTGTTAAAAATAATCTACTAAATAATAAAGCATCTAGTCTAAAAAGGTATGGCTTTATTGCAAAATCTTGTTTAAATATAGAAAAATGACCTCTAGAACAATTAGAGATCACCGCTCTACACTTTTGTGCGAACTGATCACAAAAAATCTGTTTTACATATACTTTTATCCACCTTTGGTTAATTTGCATTTGGTTGGAAAAGATAAAACTGAGACCGGCTTCATCGAATTTTTCGATACAGGCATTTCAAAATGAATGGAATCCATTTTCTGAAAGAGTTGTTTGTAAAAGACGACTGGATGCTGAAAATAGATGTAAAATAAGTTTATCTAACCTTTTCAAAATCAGAACAGTTTCGAAAATATCTGAAATTCTCCTGGCGGGAGAAGGTGATGTTCACTCCCTTTTTCAATAGCACCTCATCATTTGACAAAGATAATGAATGTTCCCGTCGCCTTGTTCAGGAGACTGGACATTATGTTGATAATTTCCTTATATTGGTTTAGTCAAAACTGGACATAATTGCAGATTTGTCAACAGTTAAATCTATTAGAAGACCTAGGTTACAAAATTACAATAACCAAAAAAAAAAAACAAAAACAAAAACAAATGGAGTTATATAATTGGTCAGTTGACTGCAACCAATCAGGTGGTTTTACCAGGTCCACTTCATTACCCCAGTCTTCAAATTTTGAAGACCAGGGTTCTTCACACAGGGGGTAATTACGATCACTTAATAACACTTGATCGGAAATCAGAGGATGAAATACAATGGTGGATAGCAAAGTTAGAGCATTGGAACGGCAAAGCTCTTCTTAATCCACATGATAATACAGTCCGATGCAAGTCTGTTAGGATGGGCTGCAGTTTGTCAGGGCACAAGAATAGGGGGAGGGTAGAGAGGGAGAACATTCTTCATATCGATCAGTTAGAATAACAGGCAACTATCTTAGCTCTAGTCTTTTGCCAAAAAAAGAAATAGAAAACAAGCATGTACTTTTCCAGGTAAACAACAAAACAACGACATATATAAACAAAATGGGTGGGACTGTTAACGTCTCAGATTTGGGAATGTTGTTTAATAATCACAGCAGAATATATTCCCGGGAAATGCAGCCAAATTGCAGATTGGGTAGCAGAGATATAACTTGCAGCAGCAGTTGGGAACTGAATGCAGCAATATCCAGGGTACAAAACGTCTGGTCAAATCGTAGCAAGTATATGGTTCGGTACGAAATGTCCTGATGAATTTTTTAATTTCATTTAAAGCCAGTTAGATCAGGTATTTAGATACGAGTTTTGTACATATATTATATTACAATAAGATACAATATTTATTCATTTGAACTTATATTATCCTAGTGTATATATTTGATGAATGTCGGTCAAACAGACATTGATGCAGGTTGCATCCTTTCAAGAAGAACAATGCAAGAAGTATAATTTGCAAATTTACCCACAGGTGAAATAGATTTGAAGTGCTTCTACAAAGCAAACTGTTGAAATGGAAGCAACATCTTGTGTTTGAAGATTTGACCAGGGTTACTCAACAGAGACTGAAAGAGGCATTTAATTTGGAATGTATGGAAAATTCCTGGAGTAAAGATAGACCTAAAACTGAAAAATAGAAAGAAAAGGAAAATTTTACACAACACTTTTCTTACAAAGGATTTTTGTTAAATGTTGAAAACTTTTTACCAACTCAGTCTGGTGATTTTTAATTCAGGATAAGGTGTTTAAGTGTGTTTGGCAGCATGTTTTCTCTTTTCTTCTTTTTTTTTTTGAGATGGTCCAAGTATTACAATTCCCTTGTGGTGATTCAAACTGGAGCCTAAATATCTGTACAATGCTCTATTCATAGAAAGGGATTTGATGTTATAGTTCTCCTCATGTCTTGTAATATTCCTGTGGACAGTGACTAATAGAGAGACCTGATCACATAGGGTATCTGTTATACAGTTCAAGTATGTTTTAGGTCTGTCATGACTGTTAGTGTAGTCTTTCTTTTATTTAATAGACATTTTAAAAGTCAGAAAGGAACTGTATCACTAATTATACGATATTTACCCCATATACTAGCTATACGGTCACTACAGTGGGTGTATATGTACATGTATGTATTGAGGACTCTCTCTCTCTCTCTCTCTCTCTCTCTCTCTCTCTCTCTCTCTCTCTGTAAACACACCTCTGTGTAGTCTACATGTGAATATGCATATGTATATTTCTTACATGGCATGTTATTGTAGGATAGCTAACTGTATTTGGTTTTAACTTTGTATATATGAATGGATACAAGTAAATGCATGTGTGATGGTGCTGTATATCAATGAATAGTTACTGTACGTGTACTTATTTTAGCGGTATTCTAATTTTAGCGCCTTTCGTGCTCAAGTCATTCCGCTAATTCAAGGGTAGCCCTAAAATGTATCCATCCTGTCATTCCGTATACACGACAAAGCTAATGAAATAAGATTGCGCTATTAAGTCCATACCCCCCCCCTTAGGGCGCTAAAATATGAGTGCGCTAATTTAAATACACATACAGTATGTGTGATGGTGATGGTGCTGTATATATGTTTGTGTATTTGATATTGTAAACAGTGACTTGTTACAATGAATAATGATATTGAATAACCTAGAATAAAACCCTTGTGGAGTTGTGAAGCATTATATATTTGTACTGGTGTGTATGTTTATGTTTTATGTTCTTCATGTTTCCTTCTTTCTCTTACCTTTCTTTATTTAAATATTGACTGGTATTATATATAAGCAGGGATGGGGTTAACTCTTTTAAACTGTTAGTGTCTAGGGGATAAAAATAAGCGAGAAGACGTTTTTTCCTATCTTAGAAGTAAAAATTGCAAAGTATTTTGTTTACAAGATACCCAATGAAAATACAACACACATGAATTGGTATGAAAATGAAGAATTATAAAAGTCCGGGATCAAATGGTTTCACTGTGAAATTCTTAAATTTTCTTTGCAGACAATTATGTAATTTTACCATCAGATCTATCAATTATAGCTTTTTAAAGACACAAACGAGAAATTGGCAACTAAGCTATACGACAAGAGCGAAGATTTCGGCTTTCCCATAGTAAAATTTCCACATTTAAGTAGTAATATCCCACACTCACCCACATATGGAATTTATATTTCACAAATGATCCGATATGCCAGGGCATATGAACATATGAACATTTCATATACAGATGTAAACTACTCACTGACAAATTATTTGCAAATGGATATCGAAAACCTCGTTTGATGTCAACGTACCGCAACTTTGACGGTTGGTATAATACCCTTGTTTGCGATTACTGTTTCACTAAGTGAAATGTTGAATTGCCTTCTCGTTAGCGGTTGTTGAGACGTCTGAACCAATTGTGACGAGGATTCGTTCCTCATGTATTTCATTTGGACTTGACTGGATTCACGGCGGGTGTGACCGGTCGACATGGAATGCTTACACCTCTATAGCACCTGATCCCACTTCTTGGTCTCCAGAGGTTCGTGTTTGTCCATTTTTACCAGATTTGTATCTATATCCTGAACATTCTAAAGATTTAAACTTTGGTGTCTGAGATATTTTATATTGTATACTAAAAGGAAATAAATCTAGACATTTCATAAAACATTGGAGACCAATTACTCTTCTTAATGATATTCACAAAATTGCATCCGGGTCTTTAGCTAATAAGATAAAGATAACTTTAAATAAAGTAATTCACAGTGACCAGACATGATTTATTCAGAGGCGCTACACAGGGGAAAACACTAGACTAGTTTAAGACATAATACATAATGATATAACAGGTATAATGAAAATGATATAACAGGTATGTTATTAATTATAGATTTTGAGAAAGCTTTTGATTCTGTATCATGACATTTATGAATGAAGTTTTCAATTATTTTAAATTTGGCTCGGACATAAAACCCTGGAAAAATATTTTACATAAAAATTCTAGTTCTGTAGTAAATCAGGGTGGTAATTTGTCCAAAGTTTTTGAGAATAAAAGAGGATGCCGTCAAGGTGACCCTGTTGCTCCCTATATTTTTGTCTTGTGTGCTCAGATAGTGATTAGAATTAGAAATGATAAAAAAAATTAAGGTTATACAAATAATTTGAAATAAATCGTACTCCAATTCGTTTGTCTAAATATGCTGATGACACAACTTTAATTTTGGACGGAACATGAAATTCTTTATTAGAAGCAATTAGTGAATTAAAATGTTTTGGAAAACTTTCTGGCTTGAAAATGAATTTAAATAAAACAACGTTTGGTTGGGAAACAAAAAAATACAGCGATGAAGTTATCGCCCCTGACCTGAATTTAAATGGGGAAATAGATCATTTACTCTATAAAGAATTGGGTTTCATGTGGACCTTAACAAGATTCCCAAATTAAATTAAAATAAAATCAGTAATTAAATCTTGGAATTGAAGAAGGTTTACACCAACAGGATAAGTTCAGGTGATAAAATTTCCATTGATTTCACAATTTGACCATCTTTCTATATTACTTCCTAATCCTGATGACTATTTCATAAAAAAACTTAACACTGAACTCTACAACTTTCTATGGAATAGCAAAATTGATAAACTTAAAAGAGAAACTGTCGTAAAAATATATAGAGAGGGTCTTAATATGATGCACTTAATGCCATCTATTGAATCTCTTAAACTAACATGGATACGGAGGCTATATTGTACCTCAAGTAAGTGGCAAAAACTTTAAAAAAAATAAGAAAGAATGAAAATGTATTCGTAAATTGTGGAGAAGAGTATATTATTTTACCAAATATTTTGGAGAGACGTTTTTAAAGTTTGGGAAAAAGTTGTTAAAAAGATAGAGCAGCATGACAATTATGTTATTTCAATCACAGAAATACCTATTTGGTATAACAAAGGTTTAACTATTGACAGTAAAAGTAACATTAGGGCAAACTTCTTACATTATTACAGTATTATTTTTCTATAAACATATTTATATAAACATATTCCTTACCCCAAAATCCCAGTAAATCTAAAGACAATTTTGAAAAACAGAAACTTTTTACAACATAATTCTTAATAATAGTGCTGTTTCATTTGGCCAAAAAGTGGGAAGATATTTTTGAATTTAGTTAATCAACATGGAAGAACATATACAATTCCATTTTAAATTACAAGGCAATTTTAGCTTACAGTGGTTTCAATATAGAAATAATCAACACATTCTAACAACAAATTTTATATATACTTTTTGTATAGAGCGGGTATATTAAATAGCCCCTATTGTAATAGATGCGAAACAGAAATAGACATACAATTGAACGTGCCCTGAGGAAATGTGATTTCGTACAAAACTTCTTGAATGACTTCTCTGAATTATTTGACAATCTTCATATCATTTTCCCTTTAAATATGGAAACTTTTATTTTTAGTATGTATAATAATCCAGGTAGAATATATTTATCATTGGATAATCTAATAATTTTATTAATTTAACACTATATATAAAACAAGATGCTTACGGCAATCATTATCAACAAGATGTCTTAGATTGTTAATCTATTATCATTACAGTATCTTGAAATATATTGCAAACAGTAAAAGTGATAAACAGATTTTTGTAATAATTGGGATAAATGGAAGATGCTACTTGATACCGGGTATACTTTATACAGAAAATGAATTTGTACATATATATGTTCAAAATGTAATTAAATAGTATATTAAAATGCTTTTATATTTTAATTTATAGAATAAAGATACATTTAATATACAGTTATATATATATAATTGTATAGTAAATGTATCTGTATGTATATGTATCAGTATTAAGTGTGTGTGTGTGTGTCATCACATTTACATGTTTATACGAAATACATATATGATCTTCATGCTTTTGTTTGTTTATAGTCTCCTCATCTGCTGTAACAAACATGTAATACATGTATCCATATTGATGTCTACAGATAAACCTTTTGTCAGTCATCTCTCTCTCTCTCTCTCTCTCTCTCTCTCTCTCTCTCTCTCTCTCTCTCTCTCTCTCCACTTAGATATAATAATAATAGTAGTAGCAGTAGTGTATAAATACCTATATCCTTACCGCATGTACAATTTATTGTGTGTGCATGTATGTATGGGTGTACGTTTAGAACTATGTATGAGAAAGAAATATATTTCATTTTAGATATTTGTATACTTTGTATTGAAAAATGTCTTCAAAATAGATAAAATAAATATAAAAAAGTGACAAACGCGCAAATCAAGAACCTAGAGGAATACGACGCTAACGGTTTCAAAAGGCAAACGAAAATATTGACAGCGAAATAAAATGACTATCAAAAATCTGTATAAATTTACAAAATCGGATTACTAATGTCAATGTATCGAAATCTTTTGCTTCTGTTATTAATGCCCCTCAGGTATCTCATCCACCCGGATGAATTGCAATACTACTAGTTTGTCCAGGAACACATCTACCTGTAGAACAAAGAGCAATTCAATTGGGTTTAAATCTGACAATGGACAGGCAATTGCTTCGACAGGCAAAGATTTAAATACTCTCCATACAGAACCCATGGAAAGTAATGCGCCTCAGCACAACTTACCTGTTGTACGGAACAATGACCTTGATGACGCACTCGCCTCGGTCACATCAAATGATTTCAATCATGATGAGACAAAAGGGCATGTCTTTCAGAAAGAGGAACAGGAAATCTTCATTAGAGAGGCGTACAAGAGAAGCGCTCGGTTTTATGTTTCGGGTATTGACGAAAAACGGAATAATAAAATATGTCAAAAATGTAGGGGCCAAAATTACTCAAATGATGATGTTTAAACCCTATTCCAACCATTCAGTGTTATCTGCCAAGATTAATGTTCCGTTTGCCTGTGCAAATATTTCGGAAAAAGGAGGCTTCTGGCCAGAAGGTGCAAGGTGCCGTCGTTGGCTTAGTAACAAAAAATGGTCTGATAAATGTAACAAGCAAAACGATGATAACAACGGGTATTGGGGCCACAACAACAACAACAGATGGGAGTGTAATGACGATTTTTGCTGTCCCAGAGAACAAGGTTATGTCTCGTATGCTAAACAACAACGGATGTGAGTGTAACGACGATTATTGCTGGCCCTGAGAACAAAGTTATGTCTTATATGCTAAACAACAACAACAACAACAGATGTGAGTGTAACGACGATTATTGCTGGCCCTGAGAACAAAGTTATGTCTTATATGCTAAACAACAACAACAACAGATGTGAGTGTAACGACGATTATTGCTGGCCCTGAGAACAAAGTTATGTCTTATATGCTAAACAACAACAACAACAGATGTGAGTGTAACGACGATTATTGCTGGCCCTGAGAACAAAGTTATGTCTCATATGCTAAACAACAACAACAACAACAGATGTGAGTGTAACGACGATTATTGCTGGCCCTGAGAACAAAGTTATGTCTCATATGCTAAACAACAACAACAACAGATGTGAGTGTAACGACGATTATTGCTGGCCCTAAGAACAAAGTTATGTCTCATATGCTAAACAACAACAGATGTGAGTGTAACGACGATTATTGCTGGCCCTGAGAACAAAGTTATGTCTTATATGCTAAACAACAACAACAACAACAACAGATGTGAGTGTAACGACGATTATTGCTGGCCCTGAGAACAAAGTTATGTCTCATATGCTAAACAACAACAACAACAACAGATGTGAGTGTAACGACGATTATTGCTGGCCCTGAGAACAAAGTTATGTCTCATATGCTAAACAACAACAACAACAACGACGATTATTGCTGGCCCTTAGAACAAAGTTATGTCTCATATGCTAAACAACAACAGATGTGAGTGTAACGACGATTATTGCTGGCCCTTAGAACAAAGTTATGTCTCATATGCTAAACAACAACAGATGTGAGTGTAACGACGATTATTGCTGGCCCTTAGAACAAAGTTATGTCTCATATGCTAAACAAAATTCAATAGTGTAAATATCCACTTAAACTTTGTTTTAATCTAATCTACGTTGATGAAACATGTCAGAGGTGCTATGTCATCATCTTTTTGCCTCTCATCGCTCCTACAGCAAACTAATTGTGACATAGCAGTCATTGCTGAGCATAAAGTCATCGTGAATTCTATGTTTCTTGACTCTTGCATGTCAATTATACAAGTTTTGTGAAAATTCGTATCAAATTCAAACTGTACTATAGGTATTGATTTGAAAGACAAAAAATAACTCAATATTTATCTTTGGTGCATATTTACCTTCAGGTAGCAACATAGAAACTTACAGTACAGAAATGAAGTATCCTTGAGAAAGTTTGTAGAAGTAGATTTCCCATTGCAGGAGAATAATTTACATTCATTGTCAAGAAAACCATGTTAGATTATATTCTATTTGAAACAAAGTATTCTAGAAAATCTAAACATGTATAAAATATTCATCTATAACGTCTGATCTTCTGCCAGTTACAGCCATAGACAACTTCAAATCGTCAATGGTCTAACATTGAGTTACTTAATATAATATGCGTATCTGATATTTACTCTCTCTACAAGGAGATTCAAAACTAACTATTAAAATCCGCAACAGAACATATTCCTAAAACTGGATTTAATCATATTACAAAGGCTGGTTTAAAGAATTGAAAATACTTCGTAAAACGGAACGTCAAAAACGACGGGTTTGGATAGCAAACGGTAGACCCAGGGGTATGCAACATAAAACATAGTTTGATTACAAACATGCTAAACGTTTATTTAGAAATGCGCTGCTCAATAGCGAATATCACATGGAAAGCAACTTAACGATAGAGAGCCAGATCATCACGCACATATCCTGAAATTAGAGACAAAAATGGCCAAATACACAGTGACCCTACGAGTATTGTGGACGCGTTTGCATCTCATTTCAATGATGTATACTCACATTGTGAAAAGTACTCCTTTGATAGTAATCCCAATAACTTTTAGAAGACAGATATAAAGTGATCGAAGCTTATATAACTTCAGATCTTCAAACTTTCCTGGGAGGTCAATTTACAGATGATGCGGTGGTTTATGGTGTACATAAACTAAAATAGAGGAAGGCACCTGGACGAGACTGCATAATCAACGAACACATATGCGTTTGGTGCTTTTTCACTTTTGGCAAGCTTTATTTGTGTTTGTCGTCAAGGGTAACAATGGCCACTTCAACAGTTTTGTACTTTTCCCCACTAACAGTTTACTATTACACATTTCAGTGCATATTTGCCACATGGATTTCTAGAAGAGGTTAAATGTGTACTTTACAAACGTTGATAGGCTCTATGACACTGAATCCATGTCTGACTTCAAATCATTATGAACAGGTTTCTAACACCCTTGCGGAAACCAACACCAAATGCTTATTTAAATTTTTCCCCAAAATTGATTTTGGATATGTTGTTCTACTCACCATCCTGCTACTTTTGACACAAAATTTACTTTCATACCATATTGTTCGGGTTCCAGTTTTGGATGGGGTGCTCTCGAGCTAATCCCTGTTCGACATGGGAATATTCGACCTCTTGATATCAGTGTACCAGTTTATTTTAAGTAGACTATGTTGGTGTATCTCTTGATACCGTAAAATTAATTTTACATATAAAAAATCATTATATTTAATAGGGAACTGCATACAAGTTTTTTTTCTCTTTTTTTGAAAATAAAATTTTGATTTATCATATATGTAGAGCTGCTTGTGATGTATACATTTTCATTATACATTGTAATACTATATAGATGAGAAAATATGAGATCTGACTCAGCTGATTGTGAACGTCCATCATATGATAAAAAGATTGTTATGTAGCAGATAGAAGACAGTTGTCTGACTTGTATATATAAATGATCAGTCCAATGTGGTTCTTCATTGAAATACCAATTTTATGATAATTATGACCATATAAAATGTTTGATTTCGTTAATATTTGGTGGTGGAAGAACTAATCTCACACATGTCAAGTTATGGTAAGTGAAAGTCATTTGCAGAGCTCTGGTGAGGAGCCATATATATATATATATATATATATATATATATATATATATATATATATATATATATATATATATATATATTATATATATATATATATATATATATATATTGTTGTTTGTTTATTGTTGTTTAACGTCCCACTCAAGAATATTTCACTCATATGGAGGCGTCACCAAATGCCGGTGAAGGGCTTCAAATTTTGGCCTATGATCGACACTTACGGCCATTGAGCAGTGAGGTTTTTTCAGCGTGCCGACACTTACTGTGACACGGGACCTCGGTCTTTACTGTGATAATATAAAAGCGAGCTCAATCCAGTGAAGTCAATTTGATGAATTTCAGTTTTCAGAGGCAATTTTAGTTTTTATATTGCTTAAATGATATATTTAAAGCTCAAAGATCATTTGTTTTCAAATAAATTGATTAATGTTTTAAATAAATAAAATCTACCAGGAATTCATTCATTTTATTTATCACTTTGAAATAACCAGAGTAAGATACTAAAACAGGCCGGTACACATCCATGTATATATTATATATATACAAATTGTTCCCTGTGAATAGTTGGTATGACCTGTCCCATAGTTTTTACAGCTGGCTCTAATAACACTTTCGGCTCATCTCGTATAGACTTTCAAAAGATGATCGGGAATTGGTTAGACGCCTTTTTTTGTTTCGGTTACCACGTAAGCACCATAAATATCGATGGTTATTTACAGATGTACTCTGTTTTTAACGGTAAATAGTATCCTCGTTTGACTCTCTTATAGTATATCGCCGTTTCATGATTGTTAAATACTTTCCCAAAAATTACTCTCGACTCAGATAATTCGGCTTTAATGAAAACTAACATTTTCCTGATACTCTCAAATTATATTAGCTGTCAGCTGATGTGTTCGTTTATAATACATCAATGTAGTGTATTAACGTTCATTTAACATACGTGTACATTTCAAAAGGTCGTCAATAGTTATACATACCAATACATCGTATGTGCAGTGACCGAGATCGGGATGCTTGACCAGTTACACATCTGATGGATTTGTTCAAACTATGCTAATTGTTTCCTATACGTTATTTAGATACATCGCCAGGAATGTTCGAACACAATGACAGTTTGGGATTTTTTTTTATGGACGCAACTATCTCATTAAAAGTTTTAATATTCATCAAATTGTATCTTTATCTAAATAGTTAAAGATGAATTTAAATTGATATGTATCTAAGCATTGATTATAAGACAGCTTTTTAATCGAGGGGTGGGGGTGGGGGTGACATTGTCCACGCGGATAACGATATTATATATCACACACTAAGTCTTGTGAACTCTTTTTATTTACCGTAGTTAATTTATGATATCCTATCTTCAAAATTGCACATATAACGAATACAAAATGAAAACTCCATTTAATAGCTCAGATAAAATCTAATGAAAGATGTATAATATGGTGATCAAACTTGGAAAATTAATATATCAATCGTAAACATAGACATAGCAATAATACCGAATTAATAACTATTGCAAGCCTACCAACAACTCTGTGACAGAGATTGCCAAGTAACCAGCAATAAATATGGGGACTTACGCATACAACTTTCATGTTCATTTTCTTAAATTTTGGTTTACGATGTTCATTTTTTCATTATTGTTAAAGCAATATACCTCTATTATTCATATACATGGTATTTCATTTTAAGATGAAATTTTCCCCTAAATCAATTCTGTTTTGAATCATCTATAGCGTATTTTGACTGCGCATCAGTGTATAGGGAGCTGGATTTATATAAGCGGCTCGCTTGTTTCCAAATCCCTGATTTCTTATTGTAATTGTATGTACTATGTAATTAATAATTGAATAAATATGTTTAAACTAAATTTGTAAATGGGAAGTGTAATGTAAAACTAGATCTGTGAACGTCCTACAGATATCTAGGTCTATTAAGAACAAACCAGGACTTCATACAATGTAGCTGTGCTGGCGACCGGTTTTAATAATGAAATGAGAAAACCCGGTTACAGTGTACCAAGGAATATGTTAGTATCAGCCTTTCTCATGTAAACTGACAAACTGTTTCAGAAAATCAGCTTTCGGTTCCAGAGGTGAGATACGCGATGTTCTAACTACTCGGTCACATCAAATTGTAAAAGTGTTGAGCTTTACTCATAAGAAAATAACCACTTTATTACACCAGTTCTTAATTTGATGAAGTCTGTATAAGATGACATATTTCCTTCAGTATGATTCTCATACTTTGAGTAGATTTCAATTTATATAAATTTGTATGTATTTGGCGGTTGGCTCCAACAAACGGTAAATGTCTTGACATTATAATAGCATGAAACAAAACAAAACTGAAGTAAACACAGAGTTAGTGTCCTTATTTTGTTTAATGGAAACTGATTAAAAACGAGTAGAGACAAAAGTAATGTCCTTTGTTATATGAGTAGTTTTTGCCATATGACTATTTCTAAAAAATAGAATTACATATAAATCATAGAACAAGCTTAGCTAAAGCAGGCATATGGATTTTTAGTTCGTGGCACCAGAGTCTCTATATTTACAGCAACTGTGGTAAGTCCGTACTCGCACAATTGGTAAAATGATGAACTCAAGATGAAAATTGATAAAAACGTATAGGAAACTGATCACTGAATGCAAAAAATGGAAACTTATAGTTAAACTGAATATGAGAAATAACGAGAAACACTTATACCCTGTTGTAACATAAATCTTATAATAATAAACTGACAATACCAAAATTCTGGTAATAAAAGTAACCTACCTGAGCTAGCTAGCGTACCCGAAAATGTTCATGACCAAGCCAGAATCAGTGGTTGCAGTTGAGTTTTTTTCCCGGGATAAACACTGAGCGGGGGAAAGTCTATGCTACAACACCGGGTTACCTTGATCCTTCTTCCGCATACTATTGTGCCAATGAGTAAGTATTTGAGAGATGATACGATAAGCATACACATATTAAACGCCCTTTCTGACGCTGATGTCGGTTACAGTAATGTACGGGGGATTTACAGACGTGGCCAATGATATAAAGTTTGACCAGTTTAAGTAATCGTCCTTGGACTGAATGATTAACAATATTATTACAAAAAAACTGATCAGTCAGATAAACAAACTGACCGAGCACAATATAACGACACGCTTAAGGGAAGAAAGCGTTGAATTCGAGCATCTATTGATGTTAAATCTAAACTAATATACTTGGAACATGTATCTGCAATTAGAGGCGATTTGACATTTGTATTGCCAGTCCGAGTTACAGGTATCTAGAATTTAGCTATCATCCTGGATAGCGTGGGATGATACAAAAGTTAAATTTAGATACATGATAATCTATTTATGGATGATCAGTTGAAACTTATTTCATCTTGTCGACTTTGTCGATTCCAAGGACGAAACTATTCTAAAAAGTTATTTTTGTGTGAATGTCGTCGAGGCATCCATCAGGCAACGGAATTAGGACAATCCTAGTTCATTCGCAGTTATATTCAGATGTGTACAAATAATGATAAAACTGCATTTTACAATAGTTCCTTTGTAGACATTTGATGTTATACATATTGTTTTAGTCAACAGATTTGTTATATTTCAATATCTTAATTCGTCTCTGAAAATAGTTTAAGATAGTACAAAATAACATTGTTTCTGAAAAAAGTCTCCAAGTAGAATTGAAATTCTATTAATATTAGCCAATCAGTTGCCTGTATTTTAAACCAAATTAATTGAGTGCCAATTGTCAGAATGTTAACCCGACCAATTCTTCTTCCCGATCCAATGTTCTTTGGGTTTCTAGTAAAAGTAATATTTTTTAAACATAAAAATATTAAATAAATATCCCATCCAAAATCCCTTTGATAAAAACAGAGATTTTTAGTTACCTAAAGAATTTCCGATTTAAATGCCATTATTTATCAAATCTGGTGTTTACTATTTAGGAAATACCATTTTACCCAGATTTCTATATAAGAAATTGGTGTTTACCCCAAAACATCAAATTTTATACACAATTGTTATTTAATGGGTCGATACTTTTCATTTAAGATATTTACCATACAACCTTTACTTTCATTACAAAAGGTAGCCATAACAGATTAATTGAGGTTTTCGACTTTTCGGCGATTTTTGCTGATTTTCATGGTCTTTACCTCAAAACACCAACTTTCATAAAACACATTGTTTATTGTGTCCATGCGCATCATTTAAGCTATGTGCCATGATACAATTATTAATTTAATTGCGAAAAGGACCATAGATGAAGAATCTATTATATATTTCCAATATTCAGCGATTTCTCCTAATTTTCTGATTTTTACCCCCAAATTCCTAAGTAGCCAGAGTGCTAACAAATCTCAATGTGTAGCATTTTTAATAGGCTATCTGAAAAACATACCCTCCAAAAACACCTTGGTTAAAACTAAGTGGCTTAATATATCAATTATAATACTATTTTCACATATTTGTGTTTAAAAATTGATTTTTTACCCCCAAAACACCAAATTTGATAAATAATGGATATTAAATGGGTAAAGTACATTTTAGATAATTACCATACAACCATTACTTTCATTGCAAATATCATAAATATAATACCAAAGTTATAATGCAAACAGATTAATTGGAATATTTTCGTGGTTTTTATCTCAAAATACCAACTTAAATGAAATAAATAATTAATTGTGTCCTTACTATCTGCCATAACATTATCACATTAATTACACCCCCCACACACATATATATATATAAATATATATATATACACAAATGAATACAATAAAGATTTATTGAACACTTATTTTTGGGGTCTTCTGTTTGTGAGGAGCAAATAAACTGGGGTCTTCCACTTTTGAGAACAAATGAACTGTGTTCTTTTACTTGCAAGTGGCTAATGAACTTGGGCTTTCTGCTTGCGAGGGGCAAATGTATTGGGCCTTCTGCTTGCCAGGAGCAAATGAACTTTGGAGTTCTACTTGTGAGGGTTAATGTACTTGGGCCTTCTTCTGCTTGTGAGGGTAAATGTATTTGAGCCTTCTGCTTGTGAGGGGCAAATGAACGTGACCATTCTGCTTGTGAGGGGCAAATGAACTGAGGTTTTCCATCGGCACTACAAATCTCCTATTAAATGATCCATTTGAGCTGTCCAATTCAGAAAAAAACAGAAAACTTGATATAAAGTGTGCAATCTGCATAGGTTTAATGTCAACTGTTTTTGGTAAACAAAAAAAATCACATAATATGTGTTAATATATTACAAATGCTATTACTGAAGGTATAAACAGAACACATCAAAGATCTATATACAGCTAATAATTCATGCTGAAAACCATATCAAAATATTAATTACACCGTTTCAATATATTCAAAGTGATATTCATGAAATATAAAAAATCTGAACTCGAAATAGAAAAAATGTCACCAAGAAATCTTGGTCGTGTAATTGTGGCCATGGTTCATCAAAAGGTGCTTTCTATGTTTTACAATTTTCACCATGACCCTTTGAATGACCTTCACCTTTTATCATCACCCTTGAAGTTATAAGTAATTGGAGAGAAAGTCTGATACGAGAGATCTGGGGATGTATCTTATGTAACATAGTTTTTTGCGATATTGTTTTCACAAGACTATCGCAGTCCTTCATTTCCAAAAACCAAAACTTATAACAACTTAAGATTTTAATTTGTTATCCAACATCATTGTACAGAACATTTTTTTAAATTTAACAGTATATATGGGCACAGCATTCGAAACATAATGGACGATTGGTTAATTTACTTAGACACGTACCATCCAACTGACATGAAGGTTTATATTGCTACGAGACGATCTGCATATTTGATTAATAACTGACAAACTACAAGAAAACCTTATTTTTCCTTATAAAAAACTATGACAATTTATGTTATTAATAATTCATCCCTCAAAATTACATGTGTATGAAACATACTACGTATCCATGGAAACGTGAAGCACTCTGTTTTCCGACCAAATGAAAATATTTTTACTTGTATCTTATGTGTAATTTTATTCCTCCACGGCCAAGACACTGTTTATCATTAAAAGTATTTCAAGGTGATAAAATATTTATTTCACATCCACTCTGTGAAACTCCTTCTTGCAGAGGCAGAAAAAGTGTCAGTGGAAACGAAAAATATTACGAAAAAAATTGTGTGAACATTACTCTGGAAGGAAATGTTTGCACCCAACACATTTTGAAAAAAAAAATGTCACATCCAACACACCCTACTAAAAACGACGTTTACCCCTGTGTTCAATTTCATATAAAATAATGAGAAATAGTTGGAATTGTGAAAATACAACTAATAATATCTTGGAATTTTATTTTTCAAAACAACAGCTTTTAAATTTGAACAAGTGGTTGAATGACAGAATGATTCAATTTCATGGATTCACTGTAACATGCAGAGTTCTTATCAATACTGATGTAGAGACACAACTATTAGATTGTAAGAGAACCATGTAGAGACCTTATATAATAAAGTACTACAAAGATTGTTTGGAGTATGTTATAGAGATACCATTATCAAAATCTGGAGTAAACTATTCTGAGAAACTTCAATTGGTAAACTACCATAATGTGTCACTAAAGTTATATTCATGACACAGACTTTACTATTAACATTAAGGGGTGGTTTATTGAAAAAATATATAATTTTAGTAAAGTGTGGGGGTAGAAATTCACGGTATGCTATTTGTCTGCATCATCATAAAGTCTGACTTACTCATTCATTGTGAAAGTCTCGGCATTTCTCCATTGCCAAAGAGCTGATGTATCTGATACAGAAACTGGACATATCAATATGACAGTCTGAACATATTTATTTTTTGTGAGAAATGAAACATGTGGGATGATTGTGGGTTCATATATCCTCATACATACTTATGCTGCACATACACTGACTGAAATGACTTAAATATATAGATATACATAAATAATATATACTAATGAATTGTATTCTCACACACAGCAAAGACATATACAGCTGCCATTATAAATAATGAGGCTTGTATTTCAATCTCTATATAAAAGAAACATGTTGGAACTATAGGTTACAATATGTATACGGATCTATATACGCCGTCGGACAGGGGAGGTAAGAGAGGGTAGAGCCAAAGTAGATAATTTTACCAAGGCACAGCATTAGAAACATTATTGTGACAAAAAATATATAAAAAATGCACAAAGCTCTATTTCTATATTTATATTTATTTTATGGACAATTTTGAGTTCTAAATGGGATGGCCTTATCAATGAATAACTTCTTTAACTATAAAATTATCAAAAAAATAAAGTCTAGAACAAATCAGTGAATATATGTATGGAGGTATAGAACAAGCTATTTACAAATGCATGGAATTAAAAGATTTCTTTGAATTTCAGTGTTATTTTGAGCCAGCATTCTAACAGTTGAAATCATCTACATATCCTGATATGTAGCTGGATTAGAGAGTTGACTAAATTTAGCTTTCTTATGTCAGCTGTTTCATTTCTATTTCTTTGTGTAGTTACATATTTAAGAAGGTAGACAACATTCTTCGTAAGTAAAACTAGTATCAGACTATGAGTCAAGTGCATATTCCTTGAACCAAAACGCTTGTATATATTTCCAGATTAAATAAACTCTGATATTTTACAGTAAAAACCTAGTTAAGTATTTCCAAATTTAAGTAAATCTAATTCAAAAGAAAACAAACTAAAAGAAAAGATAGAATATATATTCTTAAAGTATACATAATACGAAATTTCTTGGTATTTCATTTAATGAGACAAACCAATCAGGAAAGATAATTTTTTTCCCAGATGACATGGATTAAATAGATTATTCCTAAAAGATGATAAAAAGACCAGGCAAATACAATAGAAAATAGAAAGAAGGATACTGTTAATATAGTTAGTGTAAAGACGATTTAACATGTTTCCCCCCTTTGTTTTGTACTGTTTATAGACCCTGGAGATAGAGAACAGTAACTATTACTCATATACATGTTTTATAAACCTAAGAATTCATGTTGATAGACGGGCAATTTTATCATTTATATACAGATTACAAAAATCCATGTAAAACTCACTGTTTTGACATAGAACTACTTAACACTGTATTTCCAATTAACTGAGGATCCCCAATATTTTACAATTTAAACACTGAAGTCTGGGTATCATACTGCAGTTTAGTTTCATTTACAGCGGGGTATCTTAGTCTCTCAAATGAAGAATCACCAATGAAATGTGACTTTATATTTTGACAGGTGCTCTAGCGTACTACTGGTTATTACATAAATGGTTATTAGATGTTACCTTAAGTCTAATCATATTGTAATATAATAGTCCACAATCCAACTCTTCTATTTTAATTCACAATCATCTTTAACTAAATACCCCAAATATATCATCAACTAAATTTGCATTCTTCCAACTATATCAAATATATACATATATCACAAATATAGGTTAATTCCAAAAGCCTGTTTAAACCTTTACATTTTCTACATATTACTTTACCTCAAATATTCCAGAAAACCTTAAAAACTAACTAGATGTAATTTTCTATCACTGTAATAATAATGATAATATATTCCAGATGAAAATATCCCATAACATTGCTGAGATGAAGGTCTACATCATTAATACAGACACATATGATCCGCACAAATGTACCTCAAGAAGAATAATCCAACTTCTAACGCTAACATTACAAAAATAAAACAGGATAACTTAGTATCATAAAGAAATACAAAATGGTGGTTAATGTAAATAATTATCACTCGGCATCTGTACATGACTCATAATCTATTGTCCCTTTGGTAAATCACATGGGATTAATTAGGTTCAGGAACTGTCAACTATAGAAATATGACAACATTGGGGGACAAAGCATGTATATAGATTTACTACAAGTATAGCCTTAAAGACAGACAAGAGGCATTATTTCACAAAACAGTTGTAAATTGGTAATTGGTCATTTACTGTCTGACCATCAGACAATACTGAGCAATTACCGATCAGTTTGTTAAACTCTGCCTTGAGCACTTGTCAAAAATCAATACAATCAAATACTGTACTGGATCACCTTGGAATTACAGGAGTATGATCCCCATATACATATTTAACTCATCAACCCCTGAACAATAATGGATTCATCTGTGCAATTACTAAGGCCAGTCCAAATGTGTCTTTAGGGTGAATGAGTTAATAATTAGTGTTACAAAAGATAACATTTACAAAAAGCTCTCGATTTCAAAACTTGACACTTAAAACAAAATAAACAAAATCTGAAACAATAATAATCATTGGTTATCTGTTTCTTGTTTATTATATTTCTTTTTTGCATTTTTTATTATTTGAGATTGAAAGGGTTTCACGAACTTTGGAGTTAAGTCAAAGCTAGTGCAACATATTAAATGTCATGTAGAGGTTTTGTAGCAGTAAATTCTCATAAATCAGTCATAAAAATCCTAAAATCAATTACACAAGGGAAGCAAACCTCTGCAGAGATGCTATTACAGAAATACAATTACATGTAGAACTTTTACAAGAAAAGTCAACCATGCATAAAAGTACGATCACGCAGAGCTAAAGCAAAAGTACTCATATAAATTGCAGAGCTATTGCTACAATGGAGGTACTTTCTTTTAGCTTTATAGAGATTGTATCATTTGTATACAAACTTTGCAGAGAGCACCTGTCATCAAAACTGTGCAAAGCTTCTTTATACAGAATCAAGTCTAGTTATTGTTACAGATTTAGAATTCAAAGTAACTTTGTGGTTATCACTAGCATTAAGCTTGGCTAATAAACTCTTTTATAAAATGTAAGTAACAGATTTATAAAATGTGCTTACCTATAACCTTATTGTTACAGAAATGATAGAAATGATAGATCTCAAATTTAATATTAACAATGAATACAAAATAGCACTATCTGTGATGTTTGACTTCAAAATGACCTAACATTTCACTAAACAATTTGATTAAGCCATATCAAATAACTAATCTATTTATTTCTTTATAACGATTACATTTTTGCACTGTCCTGTAAATCTGACACAAGAAGAACAGTAAGAAAACATAATGTATGTATCTATTTCTTTAATGGTGAAAAGGAAGACCATACTAAAACCATCCGATAATTCACCAAAAAAAAAAAACAAACCACAATATGTAAGCACTAATCTTGGGTGTAGGAAGATACTTCTATTTATCACAGACTACTCGTTGATTCTACTATATACATAAACAAAATTACACATATATACAGCAGGTTAAAGAAAACAAATCTTGTAATCACTCATTCTTACCCAATACTAAATTGGACTGGTCCGAACAACAACAAAAAATACTTACAGAATCTGTGGTTTGTTATGATGCCAGAGGTTAAAATTTCAACCTCTGAGGACTGATTTTCTAAATCTGACACCATAACAACTGATTTATTTTACTCACACATGTATATAACATATTTTCTCTATCACCCACCCTGGGGACTTCTATTACAGAAAATGTGATAACTAGTACATAAATTATGAGTATAACAATTTCTCTACCAAAACAGTGCACTGTAATTTGTTTACCTGACAACAAAACATGAGCTGTCTCAATCTAGGGTGAGAAAAGAAAATCTCAAACCAATAAAACTCACAGAAGTGAGAAAAACTAGTGTAATACGTAAGTACAGTACACACAGATTGAGAGGAATACATTAACAATTTACCTTTCACCCCATGTCTGACACTGGTCCTCTACGTTCACTATTTTGACATTATTCCATTGTTACGTCTTAACGTCATACAAATATTTGATTGGCAATTAGATTGTGATGACATAATGGAAAAGTCTGCCAAACATTGCCATGTCAGGCCTATTGTGAAAGGTCAACTGTATTTAGAAGATTCAATTCAATGACTAACACTGGATCAGTTTCAACAATTCTCACAGACACTTCAGTAACTATAGCACTTCATTGTGTTGGCAAGTTGATCAAAGTTTGCATATACAAAAGTAAAAAAAATACTACAAGGTAGAGATGATCAAGCGCTACGTTCAAAGGTCATCCTGAGCACTTGAGTATCTAAATAAACATAACCAGAAAGAGTTTGACATTATATTGGCTAAAACAAGTCCTAAATGTGACGTATCAATTGATATTTTACCCAAGATTTTTTTACACTGTTACACATGGTGTAGTATGGTTGAAAACGGTCAAATTGTTGTTTATGAACATAGGGAAAATAAAGAGTCAAAATAACCAAGGAAGCAATCCCCTGAGATGAGACTTTAAATATTATTTTGCTACTGTATATCTTTATATACTTTCTTTCTTTATTACATGGAATGAAGCTGTACTTCACCAAATACAATTTTAATACAGGTGCAGCCATAATTAATGTTCAATCAAGTGTTTTAATTATATTGCAGGATTATGAAATAAAATGTGTGAAAAGTGAAAAAACTGTAAACAATCTAACATACCCCCTTTTAAAAGTTATTTATGTTGTAAAGTTTCAAGTTATATGAAAGATATATAGATGTACCTTTCACAAAAACTCTTCACACCTTGATCTGGCAAAATGAATATCTACTTCACTCTTTGTATTAGGACATACACTTAAAGAAGCTACGTAAGAAATCAGTCATTACATTACTGTCCAAAGATATAGCAATTTTTAGAACACATCACAGAACACAGTGAGCATATATATCTCATCTATTACACATGCATCTCTCCCTCAAATTACTACTCACAAAAGGTAACACGTGCTTAAACATAACGAGCTAATACATCCAATCTATCAAAATCTGTCCCTGGGTACACAACTGATAAAATGTAACAAAATGTCAGCTGATATATCCATTCCATCAAAAATAAATCTGCCTCTCGGTATGCGGCTAACAAAATCTAAGAGGTATACTAACATGAAACACAGTCATCTGATACACAGATCTTTTCCCCAGAATACAACTCACAAAATATTCACAGGGAAAACCCAATCTATCAAAATGTGTACCTCTGACAGTACACAACTCGCAAAGTATGCATTTACAGGGTACAGGATTGTTGGCATATAAATATATTCTTCTCCTCTGGGTGTATTATGGCAATGTGGGAGTAAGTCAGTCTCTATAACTGTTTATTCTTAAGAAATCATTGCAATATGAAAGTATTCAGAACTTGGCTATTCTTCATTAATCAATTATCCGACAGTGAGAAAATTCCCCTACTTACATCATTTCTCGTGTTTATAATATTGGACCTGGGTGATATTAAGTTTACATATTTGTACTGACACGGGTGCCAAACACAGCTAATAAAAAACATAAGCTTCAGCGTCCAGGTACCATACTTAGTCGTGACACATATATTCTACTTATCTGTTATAATACATAATTATCTTTTCCGTTATACACACAGAATTGACACTTACATTGTTTAGATTTGATATACTGATGCAGGTAAGATTATTGAACTTTGACCTATTATCCATTGAAGAGGGGCTGAATATCCCCCCTAATACCCTGCAAATAACTGGGACACTTCAAAACCACTTTTTAGAATTCATAAATATATTTTATAGGGATAAATTCCATAACTGTTATAAATACATTTCATATTAGATACAGAAAGGTTCAGAAGTTAAATAATAACATAACACTAATATATGTATCATACAAACGACAAATAAAAATTTGGTTTTCTTGCTTACAAAATATTTAACACTCAGGACTTCTCAACAGGAACACACAATAAACATAAACACATATACAAAACCAACAAAATACAAATACAGCTATAATCACACTCTTCTCTCATCCCATCGACTTTCACGCTTATGTTAAGTATATGAAATACATGGATGGTCCGCAACTATTGAGAATGACGAAATGAGGAACGGCTTTATGTTCTAGATGTCAATCATCAAACTGTAGTTGCTGTGATTTCTGCTAACATGGGATAAAGTGCCATTAGCACGGCAAATAGCAACATCAGCAGAGGTAAACTGGAACAAAATGACAGCTGAAAAATAAAAAGACCATATATTATACTTTAGAGCATTTATCAGCATGTTATTGTTTAATTGTGGTTTTACATCCTTACAAAAACTGTTCACTTATATCACGGAGATGGCACTAGCTACAGATGAAATGCCACAAATTTTGACCAGTGCTATGGACTAATGTCAATGCAGTGAGAGGATCTTTTACATGCCACACCTGCTGTGCAACCGGACCTCGGTTTTAAGTCTCACCCAAAAGACCTGAGACTTTCACTTTTTTGTGAAACTCATTGTGAAGTCTTGGCCAATTAGGTATAACTTGGTACTGGGAATTGATTCCTGGACTTACCATTAGCGAGTCAAACACAATACCACTTGATCAACAAAGCTGTCAGCTAGCATGACAAAGATCATTACATGACTTGAAACTAAACAATTTTCGCATTTGTTATGACAATATTTATAGAAACAATGAGTGCAAAATATGTTGATCCTAATCCTATTAGTTCTTTCACAAGATATATTTTTGAACAGATTACAATGACAGATGTAGATAACAATATACTTAGTAGTGGAAATAATTCAAATAGCCCTTTAGGACAGCTAAAAAGTGAATGTTAGAAAATAGGACAGAGAAGTAATTTTGGTATAACAAGTGTTTGTCATAGATATGATTATAGACAGCCATGGATTTGCTATTTTCTGTTTGTTAGTCACATTCTACAAGCACAAAAAGCTTACCATTTTGCTTTTATCTGCAAGCTGTTTATAATCATCTGCCATGTGAGACACTTCTTGTTTTAGTTCACCGATTTTGGTTGTGTAATTATCACACTGACTTTTCATCTCAGCTATTTCCACTGTGGCTTCTTCAAGCTGGAGAAAAGGACAAAGCATGTAGAAGTGTTAGTATTACTTACCTCTGAAGTGTAGAATATGACACATTACCCTATGAAGTGTAGACTATGACACATTACCCTATGAAGTGTAGACTATGACACGTTACCCTATGAAGTGTAGACTATGACACGTTACCCTATGAAGTGTAGACTATGACACGTTACCCTATGAAGTGTAGACTATGACACGTTACCCTATGAAGTGTAGACTATGACACTTTACCCTATGAAGTGTAGACTATGACACATTACCCTATGAAGTGTAGACTATGACACATTACCCTATGAAGTGTAGACTATGACACATTACCCTATGAAGTGTAGACTATGACACATTACCCTATGAAGTGTAGACTATGACACATTACCCTATGAAGTGTAGACTATGACACATTACCCTATGAAGTGTAGACTATGACACATTACCCTATGAAGTGTAGACTACGACCCTTTACCCGGTAATCTATACTAAAGACAGTTTTAAATACTTGGTGTAATACACAAGTGATTACAATTATGACTTGTTTAATTACTCTTTAACACTCTCACATTATGCTAAATCTGTCACTGATTAGATAAAAAACATTTAGTGTTACAGGAAGGTAATGGCAACAATGTTTTGCCATTCTTGAACATGTAATGATTCTGTACACTTCTAATGAATGAATGACTATACTGCTCAAGAAATTCTCTACAATTTCTAAAATTATATAAACAAATTTCTAAAATATAATGTAGGAAACATTCATGAGCAAGATTAAATGTTAACATATGTACATGAAATGTTTAACAAAGTTTCTATCAAAACATGCAAAAACAAAAATGAATGTTGTAAATAAGATTCAGAACAGGGTTAAACCACTTAGGCCAGGATTAAAACTTGGATAGCTTTTTAGTAATCAATGATATGCTTTTTAAAAATGTATACCATATATAGACCTTTTAATTATTTATACCATATTGATTATATTTTTAGCATTATTTATAGACCTTTTAGTTATTTATACCATATTGATTATAGTTTTAGCATTATTTATGGACCTTTTAGTTATTTATACCATATTGATTATAGTTTTAGCATTATTAATATAGACCTTTCAGTTATATATACCATATTGATTATAGTTTTAGCATTATTTATAGACCTTTTAGTTATTTATACCATATGATTATAGTTTTAGCATTATTTATAGACCTTTTAGTTATTTATACCATATTGATTATAGTTTTTGCATTATTTATAGACCTTTTAGTTATTTATACCATATTGATTATAGTTTTAGCATTATTGATATAGACCTTTTAGTTATTTATACCATATTGATTATTGATATAGACCTTTTAGTTATGCCGTAGTAATCATTTTATTCTTTAATAATTCATAACATTATATATACTGTATTAAATCAGTCATATATTTTCAGTTATTTATACCATGTTGAATCAACTAAAGTTTTATAAAATTATATTGTATTAAATCAATCATATACTTTTTAGTTCTTTATAGCATATTAAATCAATAATAGATTCTATGTTTTGTGTAAAATTATGTTGTATCAAATCAATTATAGACTTTTTAATTATATATACCATATCAAATCAATTATAATTTATTAAGTTTTATAAAATTATTTTGTATTCAATCAATCATTTACTTTTTTGTTATTTATACTGTATAAAAGCATTGGATATGGATGTTTCTCAGTAACAAGGGAATTAGGACCCTTTCATTTGTCAATTTCCACCTTAGAAGAATTTTAAAATTGTATTAATATAAGCAACTTCAATGGGTGAAAATTGCAAAAAATTATGCAGCTTAAAGAATGTAAGTAATTTTAAAAGCCTGGGAAAAATGATAAAAATTTAACATTTTTAATGAAAGACAAAATTACACGACCATACACATTATAAGATCTCAAAAGGGTATGTTAAACCAAGGTCATGACACAATGAGTGCACTTTGACCTGGAATATATGACCCAGGGTCAAGGTCATGGCATACATATAGGTTATTTACCAAGAACATATCAATGCATTCCAAGCAAGGGTAGGGAAGTTATAGCTGGGACAAAATCAGTGATGGACAGACCGACAGGCAAACTATACCCTGTTGGGAGTTGGTTGTGTTGGGGGTAGAGGGTGTGATTGGCATAATAAGAATGACAGAAGCAGATCCCCATATCTTTTATTTTAATCTGTTTACACTGATGGTTGCTGGATGTGTATTTATATATTGTAATTCCCCCAAAACTTAAAAGGGGTATCAACAGGATCTGTTTGAGAAAGTATACAAAATATTTTAGAGTGCCTTAACACTATATAAGCTGTAAATGAACTAATATTTCATTGATATAAAGCAGAAAACCAAATTTAAGAAACTCATTAATATCAATTTTAATGAAATGTTGCAAACAAACAAACAAAATAACTATACCCAAATCTTCTAATTTTCTGGGACATTAAATGTAAAAAGAATGTTGATTTGATGAATAGCTTTATACTCTGATACTGATTCAGATGCATTTGATATTTGATCACAGTTTTGTTTTATACCCACACAAGGCCAACACCCACAAGAGGTTCACACCCATGAGGCCCACACCCACACACTTTCTTGTCTAATGACAACAGATTGCAAAGGTTACCTGAATAACACAGGTGATATGAAAATATTGACCCAAAAACAAAGATTGTCTAAACTGATATCTGTATACATATAAAGAATTTCTACTGAATAATTACAGCCACAGCTAAACCGAAAAAACACAAACAAAAATAATCAAGGCAAATCAAAGCTGAACAAAAGAAAATATGAATGAAAGAAAGGATTGAAAACCACAGTACCTTGATGTAAACAGCTACACACAACAGAAGAGGCTTAAAAACATATCCATTCAGTTAAACACATTTTATAAACAAAATACCTGGGCCCTTAAGTTTAACCCTGCTTGACCCGAACTTAAACCTCCATTTGAGACAGTTTGTCTCACCTCCTGTTTTGTTTGTTCTGTCTGTTTCTGTGAGTCAGTCAGGTTTGACTGCCAAGTGACTTCTTTATTTTCTAGTTTTTCCTTCAGTGCTTCCAACTGTTTGTATGATTCTTGGAGCTTGTTGTACTCTGATGACAGCTGCAGATTTTCTTTCCTTGACCTGAAATTAATGAAGAGTTCATTTCACTGACAGAATAATAGCAATCATGATTAGAGCTACTTAAAGGGCGAAGGGGGGAACAAGTATGTCATTCTGGTTGAAAGGCAAACATTAACTTATTTAAAACATAGTTGGTCGCAGACCATATAGCTCGCCTGTTTTATGCTTGTTATGATTTGGGTCAAAATTAAGCCACAGCAACCAGGATCCCCCTGCATTGTTAAGTAATGATCCCAGACAATGTGCATGTGAAGTTTCATGGCCATACCAGTAGCACTTTGCCCACAATGGACTGAAACAAAAAGCTGAATGCAGGATATTACTAAGACCAGGTGAGCTAAAAATTTGGGTCACATTTACATCACAGCAACCAGTTTCCCCCTGCATTAATGTGTAATGACCCTAGACAATGTGCATGTGAGGTTTCATGGCTGTAGCTGCAGTACTCTGCCCACAATGGACTTAAACAAAAACCTTAAAGCAGTACTATTCATAGAGTAAATATTTGGGTCAAAATTAGGCCACAGCATCCCCCTGGATGAAACTCTCAACACAGAAAAAGGATGTCAGTGACGCAATGATAGCAATAGGTTTCCTTGTTCTTTGAACAGGCGAGCTAAAAATCGTCAAGTATGACTAGAATCAGGAATTGAGACCAAGCCTGACGTTTGCCATTTTTGCTTGTTTTAACTTTCGCCACACAACAATCTTTCGCCACACAACAATCTTTCGCCACACAACAATCTTTCGCCACACAACAATCTTTCAGTCATATTATGGCAGCCAGTTTTAAGTGATATAGAAGAAAACCTGGTTACAATGTACCCAGGAAAAGAGCAAAGGCCTTCCAAAAGTAAATGGGCAAACCTTCTTACGGAATCAGCTTAGGCTCCAGTGGGGCTAGAACCTGCATTGACATGGCCATACATGTTGCTATGCCACAACTGGAGATTTTTAATTTTTTACCTAGAGATTTGGTTTCAAAACTGGAGATTTTCAATCGACGGTTTTATCAGCGTTTTCTTGTCATTTTAATGTGATTTTTTTTTGTTTTTTGCATGTTATAACTTTCGATTGATTTCCTTGTTTTGTCCAATTATTTAGCTGATTAAATGCTTTTTAAACTCATAGCACGAATTTTGCAAGTTTATACACGTACCAGTTCAATAAAAGATAACAACTTTGTTTATAATCTAAAAAAAATTTAGTTTCCATAATTTAAATACCGGTCCGGTCTGGTCCGCTTCTTAAACTACTTCCAGAAATATGTCTACCATTACATGTGCTTTGTGACAGTTTAGACCTTGAGGTAAATGCTTTGCATGCTTGATTATAAATAAAATGATAATTTTTCTTTTGTCATTTTGTTGTTGAAGTACATTATAAATATCTTTTGAGACTGAAAGAAGTTGTAATAACTATTTTTGATGGCTGGAATCATGCTTCTAATCATCTCTGTGGCATATAAAGTTTTATATCTTGGTCTCTGCCGCATATAAAGATTTATAATCTTGGACCCTCTGATCTCTGCGACAAATAAAGTTTTATAATCTTGGACCCATTAGTCTCTGCGGCATATAAAGTTTAATAATTTTGGACCTATTGGTCTCTGGGGCATATAAAGTTTTTTAAAATCTTGGACCCTTTGGTCTCTGCGGCATATAAAATTATATAATCTTCATTCCTGATTTCAATGCATACATTGTATTAATATTTGTCTCTTAGTCTATATTCTTAACAGTAATACGTACATTTTCATCTCTGCCTCTATAGCTTGTATCCTCTTTCTGAGACTTGAACATTCATCCTTGAGAGCTGTGAATTCACCTGAAATGATTCAGCAGATCCAAATAGTGCTCATATTATGTGTTTGTCTATAAAGTCATTCTGTAAATGCCAGGTGGGCTCGAACCAGCACCATCAACCTAAATAAATACTCCAACTAAACTGGTTTTTTTTTTTTTTTTTTTGAAATAAATCATACAAAATTCAAGCTATAACTAGACATATTTGTATATTCATTGCATACAATTATAATTAATGATGAAAATTAAAAATAAATGTTGAGCTCGAGTACTTATCAAATTTGATGGTGCCAGACGTAGATGACTAAAAATGACATAAAAGGTACTTTTCCCATACTTACGATATCAGATCAAATTTTCTATGTTCAACTTGTGTTCTCCAGTTACTTTTCAGAGAGGACATGGCCAGCACAAGTGATAATACACAGGCAAATTTTGTTCACATAGAATTTTACATGAAACTAACACAAATTCCGTCTGAATGGAGCTTACATCCATGGTTATAAATACGACCAGATGTTTGATGTACATGTACCTAACAACAAAATTTTATAGTAATTATAGGTACCAAACTTATACTACCGTGTCCTTAGGATTCTTATTGGACATAGATTTATCATTCTTTGCACTAAATGTTATGAGAAACTGCTTTAGTTTTTGTGTTAGCATATCACATTAATAAAAAAGTCTAAACCAAACTGTTTATCTGTATCTAAAAACTGAAATACATTTCTTCAATCAACTAATGAAATCTTTAGTTCTGTAACTAATAAAACCAGTCCAAATAACCTGTCATAGGAGAAGGGAATACATGAATTAAAAAAAAACAAACAAAACAAAAAAAAACCACCCACATAAAAAGTTTAAAAATTGAACATTCGAGGAGAAAATGCATACACATATGCTAAATATAACTCAAAAGTGCACATGAACTTTTACCTGGGCTTATTTGTGATTTAATTTATCCTCAATGTACTGAGATAACCTATATGTATAACTTAAAGTAGAGAAAATACTACAAAACAAGAATCCTATTTGATGTACCGGCATGTAATATAAAACATAAAAAATTAAGCTTAATAGACAATCCAAATATGATGCTGCTTAAACATAAAAAAAAGATTCTCATACAGAACCCCTTTACAATGTACCAATACCTAGGATGAGGCTTTTGGCATTCCACAAATTAACAGGCAAACTGTCTCTAAAAACAAGCTAAGGTTCCAGTGGGGCACAAACATGCACAGTCCTTCTTTTCAATCTGCCAACAGTGTTCTTATTTCTACCATGACAACATTATTCTTATTTATACTATGACAACAGTCCTTATTTCTAATATGATAACACTGTGACAACACTATCATATTTCTACTATAACAACCTTTTTCTTATTTATACTGTGACAACAGTCCTTATTTCCACTATGAAAACACTGTCCTTATTTCCACTATGACAACACTGTCCCTATTTCCACTATTGCGATGCTGTTCTTATTCCAATTCTGACAACACTGTCCTTATTTCCACTATGACAACACTGTCCTTATTTCCACTATGACATCACTGTCCTTATTCCCACTATGGCAACACTGTCCTTATTTCCACTATTGCGATGCTGTTCTCATTCCCATTCTGACAACACTGTCCTTATTTCCACTATGACAACACTGTCCTTATTTCCACTATGACAACACTGTCCTTATTTTCACTATGACAACACTGTCCTTATTTCTACTATGACAACACTGTCCTTATTCCCATTCTGACAACACTGTCCTTATTCCCACTATGACAACACTCTCCTTATTCCCATTCTGACAACACTGTCCTTATTCCCACTATGACAACACTCTCCTTATTCCCATTCTGACAACACTGTCCTTATTTCCACTATGACAACACTGTCCTTATTCCCACTATGGCAACACTGTCCTTATTTCCACTATTGCGATGCTGTTCTCATTCCCATTCTGACAACACTGTCCTTATTTCCACTATGACAACACTGTCCTTATTTCCACTATGACAACACTGTCCTTATTTTCACTATGACAACACTGTCCTTATTTCTACTATGATAACACTGTCCTTATTTTCACTATGACAACACTGTCCTTATTCCCACTATGACAACACTCTCCTTATTCCCATTCTGACAACAGTGTCCTATTTCCAATATGACAACACAGTCCTTTTTTCTACTATAACAACATTGTTCTTAATACTACTATGACAACACTGTCCTTATTTCTACTATGATAACACAATGATCTGAATCGGAAGAGACTGTCCTTATTTCCACTTTGACAACACTGTCCTTATTCCCACTATGACAACACTCTCCTTATTTCCACTATGACAACACTGTCCTTATTTCCACTATGACAACACTGTCCTTATTTCCAATCAGACAACAGTCCTTATTTCCACTATGACAACAGTCCTTATTCCCATTCTGACAACACCATCATTATCTTCTATCTGACAACAATATCCTTATTTTTTATTTGACTACACTATCCTTATCCTCTATCTGACAACACTTTCCTTATCTTTTATCTGACAACACTTTCCTTATCTTTTATCTGACAACACTATCCTTATTTTTTATCTGACAACACTTTCCTTATTTTGTATCAGACAACACTTTCTTTATCTTTTATCTGGCAACACTTTCCTTATCTTTTATCTGACAAAAGTATTCTTATCTTTTATCTGACAACACTATCCTTGTCTTTTATCTGACAACACCTTCCGTATCTTTTATCTGCCAACACTATCCTGATCTTTTATCTGACAACACTTTCCTTATCTTTTATCTGACTACACTATCCTTATCTTTTTATTGACAACACTTTCCTTATTTTTTATCTGACAACATTTCTAATTTTCAATTTGACAACAAGGTGCTTATCATCAAGATTGACATATTACATTATTTAAGAAAACATTTGATGTTGTAAGATGAATTGTTAGTTTCGATTCCACCAAATAGGCCATTGACGTCACAATGTTGGGTTGCTATGGATACTACAAACAAATGACTGTGGCTTTAGAGTTCTATACGACATTCATGATTTTGTGAATGGCTACAGATGACAAACAACCATGCCTAACAGGTTAACACAATTCTGCCTTTAAAACTACAGGTATCCCAGATCTTAAAAAAAATCAATCATGATAGTCATTTTTAACGTGGAAATATTTCACTTATTCTTTAATACTTTGAAAGGTACAAGGGTTCACACTAGTGGTTGTCAGATCCATATTTGGCAAAGAAATAACGGTAAAATTATGTTGTATATGAGACTGATAGTCCAAATCCAATGGGTTTTCTCATGTGCATACTCTGAGGTCCTTTCCTCATTTGCATACTCTGAGATCCTTTCCTCATGTGTATACTATTCATCTTATTTTATGTAGCCTTTATTATGAGATACCTCAGTGCATATTTACATATCATAGTTTTCGTATTGAAAAACAAAATAAATGTGATTTGTCTTATCTTGATGGAACAGTCAAGTTAGAGGTAGAAAAGTAATGTATAGCTGATATAATGATTAACACTGAGAGACTGCTGCTAGAAATGTAAATGTTTTAAAATGACATTGGAATGTTGTGACAAGCACGTCAATTTCTTGATGACATCATATCATGCTGAAGTGTGATCGGCCATCTTTCATTGTTTTGGACAAGATTGAGTAAGTCAATTTCTAATTACATTGTACAAGTCTTGATTGAAATATTAAAACAATTATATCATTACCATCTACTAAACAACTGTCACCTAGATTTTTATTAGCCATCTTGTAAAGCTGAACAAATCTGATATTGATTTTATCTCAAATCTTGCTTCTTTAATATCTCAGTAATTTCAATTTCAAAAGAAGAATAGAAAAAAATTCACTTTTGGGTATGATTATATATATGTAAATAATCATATTAAAGATGCTAAATATATGTGTTTCCATGAATATTTTTATGGAAACATAAAAATCATAATAATATCACTTCACTTCATGCCTTGCAAACATTTGGTTCCATGTACCTTTTAGTATTTGAATTACTTATGAGGTTATGAAGTTGTCCAATATACCATGCAATGATGACATAAGCTCCTGATGATTTACCAGAAGACAGAGTGACCAAAAACACTCCTTACAATATATACAGGTAAAAAAAGTCATAAAGAAATGATAACAGATAAAATTGTGACAATTACCGATAATATTACCTCGAGGTTTTGGGGATGAAGAATGAGGGCTATGCATTCCACTATGAGTTCCATGGGTACTGCTATGCAACTCTCTATGAGAACCGCCATGAGAATCATGAGACAGACGAGAATGATGCGCTCGTTCTTTCCGCTCGGAATCTATTCTCTCCTGCAGATGGCGCACCTTGTCTATCAAGAGAAAGACACCTTCAAGTTGTGACCAGCAACACACAAAGGCATTGCAAGGTTGTGTGACCAGGTGAGATGAGACAAAAGCTCATGCAGCAGATGCTATCTCGAGTTTGAGAAATGACACTGAACCTAATTGCCGAGAAGCGGAATGAGAAAGCATGCACCTTCTGTTAAACAGTGATAGCTAGCCCATGCAGATATCAAATCGGAAAAATGAAGTGAGATTTTAATTGAAGCTCATTCTCCTGGATGTTGATGCAAATGAAAACAAAAAAATTTGGAAACTGAAACAGTGATGACAAAAAGTAATGAAGCGAACTTAAGACTCAAGACATCTAGATTCCATGCACAAAATAACTAGACAACTACACCAGTCAGGAGGATCAACACAGAATGACAAAAAGATGAAAAAGAAGTCAAAACAAGAAAATGAAATGCTCAAATGAAAACCCTTCTTTAACCCCCTTAATTATACATGCAAATTATTCTCCAAAACATTCATTAAAATTGACAGTTGCTCATTCATAATAAATGAAAAATATTAAAGTATAAATAATAAAAAAAAGACAAAAAGCTAGACCACATAGATGTTTTTCTTATTTAATAGATTAACAAAACCATGCTGACTACCCACAATGCATCATGGCTAAACCACAAATAAGCCCACAAAAAGCATGCACAGAACATTTATAAATCCTCAAAGGTTACAGGTTTGAATTTTTGAGTAAATGATAATAAACCATTCATATTTTTATACATACAAGCAAGAAATAAAATATTTGTTATCAGCAATCAAATAAGTGAAATATTCTGCAACATTTTACGGAAATCTTAATTACATATTATTCTTATTATAAAAAATTAAAAATCGTGATTTAAAACAATAAATAAAAATATGTTCTAAATGTTCAATCCTGAATTTACACCAGGTATAGGTGAAGTCATACAAATTTAGACTTTAACATTTACCATCTTCAACTAACATACAACATAAAAAAGCATTTGTATATTATACCATCAGAAAAATCTATACAAATGAGTCACTAATTTAGTGACTAAAGGGAGACAAACTCCCTAACACATGTAAATCTACCTGACAGAAATAACAATAATGTTCTAGGTCACACATTTACATAAAAGCAATAAAGCCCATCTTATATCACTGGTTAGATGGATTGTAGACAAACAGTACACATTTTACGAGATAAATACACACAACAAATACCGACACATTTACTGTCACATATCACTCAGTTGACAAAAGATCTCGGGCAAAATAGAATAATGTCACATAAGCATGGCAGATACAGCTAGTGTCATGGCAACAAACACTCACACGTCAATATAGTGCACACCAATCAGTAAAATGTACCATATCAGTCATAGAGGCCAAAATACTGTCACAGGTCCAAATAATCCATATCAGAGGCAAACTATGTCATGAAGGTCAACATATTGCCACATGTCAAAATAATCCACATCAGAGGCAAACTATGTCATGACGGCCAATATACTGCCACATGTCAAAGTAATCCACATCATAGGCAAACAATGTCATGAGGGCCAACATACTGCCACAGGTCAGAGTAACCCACATCACAGGCAAACTGTATCATGAGGGCCACCTTACTGCCACATATCATGTAAAAAAAACATCAGAGGCAAATTGTCATATGGGCCACCATACTGCCACATGTTATGTAACCCACATCAGAGGCAAACTGTCATGTGGGCCACCATACTTCCACATGTCATGTAATCCACATCAGAGGCAAACTGTCATGTGGGCCACCATACTGCCACATGTCAAAGTAACCCATATCAGAGGCAAACTGTGTCATGTGGGCCACCATACTGCCACATGTCAAAGTAATATATATTAATGTCAAACTATGTCATGGGGTCCAATATATTCTCACAGGTTAAAATAATCTATATTGGAGACAAACTATGTAGTGAGGGCCAAAATACTGTCCAGGTCTAAGTATTAAGGACAATTCTAAATATTCTAATCAGTGGTTCATGATATGCAATTTTATAATGGCAGTACTTAGTGTCAGGTGACAATCAAGAAGACCTGTCATCACTTCTCATACTCTCTTAATACTTTATAAGTGTTCGTGTTAAAATGTGATTACTAAGAATTTGGTCTCTCTGCTATAGTTCAATCAAATTATAAATTACATAATTTGGCCTCTTTGCAATAGTAAAATTAAAAATTACACAATTTGGCCTCTTTGTTTTAGATCAACTCAATTATAAATAACTCAATTTGGCATTTTTGTTTTAGTTCAAACCAATTACAAATTACTGCATTTGGCCTCTTTGTTTTAGCTCAAGCCAATTACAAATTACTGCATTTGGCCTCTTTGTTTTAGCTCAAGCCAATTACAAATTACTGCATTTGGCCTCTTAGTTTTAGTTCAAACTAATAGCAAATTACTGCATCTGGCCTCTATGTTTTAGTACAATCAATTACAAATTACTTAATTTGGCCTCTATTTTTTAGTTCAATCCAATTACAAATTATTGCATTTGGCATCTTAGTTTTAGTTCAAGCCAATTACAAATTACTTAATTTGTTCTCTTTGCTATATAGTTAAATCATGAAAGGACATCCTAGATCACTTATCAAGAAGTAACATTCTGGATCATTTATCAGGAGGGTATACCCATATTTAGTCAAAAGGAAGAGATATTCTGGATCAGTAATCATGGAAGGACATCCTAGATCAGTTATCAGGAAGCAAATTCCTGGATCATTTATCAGGAAGGGACACCAAGAAGGGATATTCTATATCACCAATAGTTCAGTTATCATGACAGGACTTCCTAGATCAGGTATCAGGAAGGGATACCCTAGATCAGTTATCACAATGGGACATCCTAGATCAGTTATCACAATGGGATAACCTAGATCAATTATCACAATAGGATATTCTTTATCAGTTATCAGGAAAGGAATTCCTTGACCAGTTATCACAATGGGATATCCTAGATCAGTTATCACAATACAATATCCTAGATCAATTATCACAATGGGATATCCTAGATCAATTATAACGAAGGTATATCCTAGATCACTTATGTCATGTTGAAAAAGATTATCAAACCAGACAAAAACAATCATCGTGTGACTTACTGAAAGCAAACTAGAGAAACTTAAACACTAAACAGTTCTAGGTTGTGAGTTTCAAAACTAAACATGACAAAAAAACCAAAACAACCATGTAATATCTAGTTAAAAAAAAACACATGCAAACACAAATACCAAATGACATCAGCCAAACTAATCAAAAAAGAAGCTATGGTTTAGGGGTGGATTTGTACAATATTTCTTTTTATCATTTTCTTGAAATGTTTTTAAATTTAATTTTTTTTATTTTCCTAAACAGGCTTATGATTTCTCTTTGTATCCTAATGTCATAAGTATATGTAATTACAAACATATCATCAGTTGCATACTTTATAGAATGATAACTTAAATCGTACAGAATAGCAGAACTGTTAAAATGAAATAGAAATTGTTATCTATTTTGACTGTTATATATGTTATTCTTTTCAAATAAATTCACAAATGTATGTATGATTGTATTCACTTTTTGTACTTTATTGATAGTACCAGTCTATAGACTACAGAACTGACTGTAGGAAGAAGTTTTTTGATAAAATTTTCTCTCATCTGTGCATATTCATTTCTTCTTTAACTTTTTCTATTTTATTTATTTATTTTATTTATTTTTTTTTTTAATAGATGATAGAATATTTACAGAGATATGCATTGCATTCACAGATACGAAAAAAGCTTAGTTAACCTGTATCATTTTAATAAAGATTTAATGTAAAACCAATAATGAGTTTAAGCCAATATTATAATCTGAAGATAACTGATCTAGAAACTACTTGATTATGAAGGAAAAACATGAAAAAAAGATAAGGTAAAATATATTCATAAGAAGTTATTTGTAAAATAAACTGAGAATTAAAAAATTTAGATGAAAATTTCAAAAGCAAGAAAATTTGAACATCTTGCAAATTAAATAGTATTCTGTTTGCAATTTTAACTAAATTGTGTCTTATGTAAACATACTTACACCCCTAAAAGCACAAGTGGACTGGGCTCTATCACTGGTGTGAAGTAGAGTTGATTATGGGGGGAGGGTGACAGATTAAAGTCTTTCTCCTTTTATCTTTTACAACAATGTATGTATTACTGCTATGATTGGATTCAAAACCTATTTTTGTTTAGTTACATCAATTTTTTTCATATTGATCAGTCATTTAAGTGTTTGAACAAGTGGGAGACAACACTGATGGATTAAACAAGCAGAGAGACCATGACTATAGTGACCAAATCAAACACTTACACTTATTGTATTCCTTTGGACAATGTTCCTTCACAATGTCTACATGTAAAATAACAACAAGACATCAACATTCCGATGCAAACATATTTCAGTATTATAACTGATTTCAGAATATCACCCAGAAAGTATTTAATGCATACACCCCTAAAAAACAATAGACTCTACTCAAGATAAATACTTATGAGCCAGTTCAAGATTGCTTTTAGGGGTGGCAGAGTTAAAGTTACTACCGTATATAACTAACCATGCTTTATGGTGAATTGATACTACGGACTTATTATCTTGTCATTAACAGGAGAACATGTGATGAACAAAAACATGACACCAAATAACACAGAACATTTTTGTTAACATCAAAAAATGTCCACACTCAAATGTCTCTGTAAATTCTATTAATACATGCATCAACATTCAATCAAGTCAAATATTCAACAATTTTAATATCGTCAAGGAAGACAGACTTTTGTCATAAGGTGAGAAAAACACTCATATCACAATAATAAATAGAGTGGAAGTCTTTAAATTCATATATTAAGAGAGGAGATATTTACTCTAGTTTGAAAGTGAGATAATCTGTAATCATGGCCAATATAAGATACACATTTACAACGTTAATAAACCGAAGAACTCTTAACTTTGATAAACTAAAGAACTATTATTATATATATATATATTTATTATATACATTTTTTTGAATAAATTTCTTTGTAATTAAAGGAAACTGTGGTATTCAGCAACGAGAGTTAACATATTTTAGAGTTTTCCAAATTATTCTAAATGCAAATTTGAAACTTAGAGTAAAGCTATATAATTGGTGTCCAGTTTAATCTCAAACATAACACAGTTATAATTTATCACAACACAAAAACAAGACATGATTGAGAAATGCTATGCCCCTGACAGCTTAGCCATTTATAACGATTTTAAAGTTCCATAACTCTGGCAAATATTGAGCAATGTTAGTCATAACTGAACTCATTTTATATTTCATTGATACATAGCATCATACCAAATTTGGTTAAAATTAGAGGAAACAAACACAAGTTATTTTATGGAAAGTTGCAAACAAACAAATAAATGAAAAGGGGACAAACAGGTGGACCAAATACAATTTGCCCTGTCGATCAGTTTTGTGGACTGATAGAATTTAATATAATATATATTACGAGGGCAAAATAATCTGTATCAGCAATGTTCATGGTTAAATGAAAGATCCCAACAAATTGATATATTACTGTAATAAAATTGAATATTAAATCTTTCGACCAAATGAAAACATAGGATTGTCATTACAACATTTACACCACTGTCAGGATTTTACTCTTGTTGACATTCTGTCAGTCAGGATTTTACTCTTGCTGACATTCTGTCATTGTAACCAGTGTAAAATGAATATAAGTTCAAGGACCCTGAAGACAGGACAGGCTGAATATATTCACAGATCTGATCTACAACAGCAGTATCCTATATTGGACTACAGTAGATGTACACTTACTTTTAAGCTGTTCTGCTTCATTGTGACTCTGTTTAGCTGCTTGCTGTGTTTCTTGATAAAGTCCTGTCAAACCAACAAAAACAAAGCACCAGTTTTTGGTTTGTATATGTGTACACTAAGTTGGATCTTAATTGGATAAATAATTTATCCTGCTGTGTTTAAGGATTTGAGTATGGATTGCTCTTAAGTATTTGAATATGAGACTGACAGAACTTTTCCAGTCTGGTTATCAGAGTCAATCCTTTAAGCTATGTGGGAGATTCCATAATGGAATTTGTGATTTTTGTTATCATTATCCTAGAGATGACACAATACAAATTTGAGAAGAGTTGGCCAAATGATTTTGTTACCTTTATCTCAGCGATGGTACAATCCAAATTTGAGAAGAGTTGGTCAAGTGATTTTTGGTTGAAATCAGGCAACAGATTCTTGATGAGAAGTAAAAGAATCCTATACATTGATAAAACTGATATTTTCAATTTACTTAGGTGTCAGTGACCTTGACCTTTGACCACATGGCCTTGAGACTGTCACAAAGATCCTAAAATAATTCTTTAAAACTTTCTCACACAGTTTTGTCAACAAAAAGTCAGTCAGTTTGGAGTTATTAAGACATTTGTATAAAACCATACCATGTGTAATTTGAAGCATCTGCTAAAGGCTGGTTTATAAACAAATTCCAATTTGCTTTTGCAAATTTTGTAGACATAAACTTATTAATAATGTATACCTAAATTTGAAAGAAATGAGATCATTGGTCAATGAGAAGATTTTTAAAGATGTATCAAGTGGTAACCTTTTTGGCCCCATTAGGAGTCCCTTTCACAAACTGGAAGCCACTTTTTAAGAGCAAGTTTCCTGCCAAATTTGATTGAAATATGTCCATTGGTTCTGAAGAAGAAGTTGTTTAAATAGAAGGTAATGTAAAGCTGACAGATGACTATGGACATTTGACCATAGCAATAGCTCTCTTGACACATCGGGCCAGGTGAGCTAAAAAGTAAACCTTACATTTTGACTCGTCTAGGTGAGCTAAAATGTAAATCTTACGTTTTGACTCGTCTAGTTCTTTCTTAGTCTCCTTGTGTCGACCCTTCTCTTGATCAACCTGACCTGTATTGTAATAAAGAAAATCAATTAAGACATGTACATGTAATAACAATATTTATTATATGATCTGTGTGTTATGCAGCTTCATAACAGATTACATAAATATTTCATATGTAATATGTATAATAAAGCCTAGCAGCAATATGATTGGCTAATGTGTAGCAAACTGAACTACTGTTATTCACTACATACGCAGACTTCATTCATCTGAAGGTTGGCGATGACGTAGCTTCATTCATTCTCATTGGCGATGACGTCACTTGGTGTTTGTGACGTCACTTGAACTTCAATGGGACAATTGAATAAAACATGTTGTGCAGATGACTTTAAAATTTTGTTGTATTCAAATTGGCAATTTTGCCAAATATAATTTCTGAAAAAGTATGCGTAGATGTTAATAATAATTTAAAATGTAGGCTAAATGTATGTATTCAAATATAACCAATATGTAAAGTATGCTTTGTGCACTTATTTCTGTGCAAGTATTTTATCTATTTGGAACAATTAGGTCTAACTCGACAGAAAGGGGAATATGAATTCTCATCCCCAGTCATCAGAAAATGCTGTTTTATTGCATATATATGATATTATGATAAAAAGAATCTGTCACGAGTTTCCATTCATATCACATTTAAGATACTCGTTATGAATTTTCCATTTTTGTTCACCAGACGCTCGCAAAATGGAAAATTAAAAAACTTGTATCATAAATGTGATATGAATGGCAACTCGTGACAGATCCTACATATCCCCTTGTGCAAATGTTCTGCATATGCATACAGATTTCTGTTGTTTGTAATCATCTCAACTGATTTTTGTTAAGATGTCTAAAGATAACAAAATACATTTGTAACATTATTGTTTTTGCTGAGTTTTGTCATTCCAGTCTTCAGCATGTGTATTTCTTTGTTACTTTCTTTTGGGAGACATACAGTACCCTCCAAAATATGACAAAAATAAAAAACCACAAATATCTATGTTTTTTACAGAAAAATTCTGCATGTTGTAAAAGGAATGAATTTCATTTCATTTGTGTGTTCAAAGCAGTTTACACTCATGAAAGTTTTACTATATAATAATGACATGCAACCATCTACAGGTGAAGTGACAAAAGTTTTAACCTGTGTTAAGGACTTTTACTAAAATGCCAATAATAGCAATGATTTAAAATGTTTTGGTAATCTTTTGTAAACTATCATAAAACATGGCAAAAATGTAACACTGGCAAATTAGGCTTTTATATAAGGTTTTGCCTGGTTGCTATCATAATTAAACATGACTTATGAAGGCTGGTCGTAGAGCCAAAATATTTCATATAAAGTGCTTGAACAGATTTTATATATACAGTGAAATCTCGTCATATTGAAATCTGATGAGTCAAAATTCCAGTTATGTCAAATTTGAATAATTAAGATTAATAAATTTCCAATGATTTCGTTGGTTAACAATCCAGAAAACATTTGAGTCATACATCAATGACATGAACGCTAATTAAGCCATACCCCCAGACGGCACTACTTTTTGTTTATATGTTGGCCATTATGCAATACACAAATGTGATTACGTTACGCAAGAGGACAAAATAGGTAATTGTAGTGAAATGTGGTCATAAATTACAGTCGCGAATGCACCACACAACAGAAAAAATCTAATAGCTGCAGTTAGGCCTACTTGCCCTGCAATGGCTACATGTACATCCTCTAGTGATGGATATATTAACATTCCAGTATCATTGAATACCACTAATACTCTCTCCATGGGATTTATTTCAAATTCCTCTTTCAATAACTGTATTTTTAACTTTAGCAGCCACACATAAACTTCTCTTCCGAGATTCGCTATTGTTGTGATGGCTTCTCAGAAAATGACATAACAAACAGTCTAGTGTTGTTGGTGGTTGTTGCGAGAGTTTAACCTGTTTGTTTATGTTATTTGGAAAAATCAATAAATAAACAAATGTTTCAAAAATTGACCAAGTTGTTATTGAAATTTAATCATTAGCATTGATGAATCAGTAATTATCTAATGTGATGTTTTGGGAATTAGATTTTATCAGTGTTGAGTATGGATGTTTAATACACATTCATACATTGGCATATAATCCAAAGGTAATGATGTGGCTATCACCGCCCTGGAGGTTATGACTACTGCTGATACAGGTAATTAACAAGTGTTTTACATGTATATGGGCTGTGTTATATACTGTGTATAAACAAATATGATTGTGAGATATAAAGTGCATTATATCATGATACAGAATTGCCAATATATAGACCCGGAATCATGATATAGAATGACTTACATACACACTAGAAATTATGATACAAAATGGCTGACATACACACTGGAAATCATGATACAGAATGCCTGACCTACACATTGAAAATTATGATACAGAATGGCTAACATACACACAGGAAATCATGATACAGAATGCCTGACCTACACATTGAAAATTATGATATAGAATGGCCAACATACACACTTGAAATCATGATACAGAATGCCTGACCTACACTTTTGAAATCATGATACAGAATGGCTGACCTACACTTTTGAAATCATGATACAAAATTGCTAATATACACACTTGAAATTGTGATACAGAATGGCTGACCTTCACATTGGAAATTATGATACAGAATAGCTAACATACACACTGGAAATCATGATACAAAATGGCTGACCAACACCCTTAAAATCGTGATAAAAAATTGCTAACATACACACTTGAAATCATGATACTGAATGGCTGACCTACACACTTGAAATCATGATACAGAATGGCTGACCTACACACTTGATATTGTCATACAGAATGGCTGACATACACACTGGAAATCATGATCCAGAATGGCTGACCTACACACTTGATATTGTGATACAGAATGGCCAACATACACACTTGAAATCATGATACAGAATGCCTGACCTACACACTTGAAATCATGATACAGAATGGCTGACCTACACATTTGAAATCATGATACAGAATGGCTGACCTGCACTTTTGAAATAAATCATGATACAAAATTGCTAACATACACACTTGAAATCATGATACAGAATGGCTGACCTTCACATTTGAAATCATGATACTGAATGGCTAACATACACACTTGAAATCATGATACAGAATCATTGAATGGCTGACATACACACTGGAAATCATCATACAAAATGGCTCACCTACACACTTGAAATTGTGATACAGAATGACTGAATGGCCAACATACACACGGGAAATCATAATACATAATAGCTGACATACATACTGGAAATCATGATACAGAGTTGCTGACCTACATTGGAAAACATGAAACAAAATGGCTGGCATACACACTTGAAATCATGTTGCAAAATTGCTGACATATACAGGAAATTGTGATACAGCATTACTGACATAAACACATAAAATCATGACTCAGAGATGCTGACATACATTGAAAATCATGATGCAGAATTTTGAACTTCATAACAGATCACTTAGCACTGTAAATAAATCCAGTTTAGTAAACATCCAATATGGAAAAGTCAGACAACACTCACACTTCAAGTTTTGGATTTCTTCCTGATTAGCTTTGGCATGCGACTGCTCTTCCAGAAGTTGGTCTGTTAGCAAATTACAAAAGGAACATGCAAGGATCAACAGAGAAAGAGATTAAATGGAGGTAAGAAGTCAATCGTAAGACACAAGCAAAAGTTATACAAAAAGCTGATTCCATGAAACAGTATAAAGCCTTTAATCTCTAAATATATAAATGGAATGCCTTTTTTCAATTGTTGAGACCAGTCTTTTTTTTGGTATGTGGGGTTTAAAGGATTAGAATTTGTTATACAATTAAAAAAGATATGTCTGAGAAACACTATGGCCATGAGAAACAGCCATTCAGTTCCATTACACTAGGAAATCTTGTCAAATGGTGACAAAAATAAACTCATTTTATGTTCCATTGATATGAAGCATCATACCAAATTTGACTAAAATTTGATGAAAGAAAATGTAGCAAACAGACCAAAAAATAAATAAATAAATAAATAAACAAGAAACAAACCAAAAAAACATTAAGCCAATTAAACTTCGATCCTAGGGCCGATATATACAAATATGATATTCCTGAGAGGATGGTATTGGATAATATTTACCTCTTCATAAATTCTAGCAATTTCATTGGACAATAAGCATTGAGTATTTTCCACTGTCTGTGTCTAGGAAGCTCTCCCCACTCCCATAGGTCGCATGGGAGATTAAACAAAAACCAACAAGGAGTCAAATGTCACAGACCTCTCATAGGTGTTTCCGTCCCGACCAATGAAAATATGACTTCAACAATCTTGAATGTTTATCAAATGGTAACTCATTTTTACATATAACAAAGAAATCATTCTTTGGTGATTCAATTTTATCTAAGGTTATGAAAGAAATGATCAACTTCAGAATTTTGTGCATCCAGTATTGTTTATATTTTCATCCTTTGATAAACTTTCAAGATGGTCATAGCTGCATTTTCACTGGATGAAAACATTCAAAGGTCACTCACATGGGTTTGATTACGGTAGCCAAAATTTAGACTTTAGTCAAAATGTTATATTCTGTTTTCAAAATCTCTACCACTGAAATACACAAATTTTAAACATGTTTTGAGTGTCTGGACGAGGATTTTAATTCAAAAACTTGTAAGATGACCATTTTACCACCAAGATGGGGGCTTCTGTGACTGATTTTGTGAGAAAGTATGCCAGTCTATTTAAAGAAGGCTGGTTGTTGCTTCTTGGGTACATTATAAGGTTCTCTTTTCCAGAAATAAAACTGGCTGCCACCATAAAAATGAAAAAATTGTTGATTGTGACATAAAAAAACTATTCAAACAAAAACAAAACCACTGAGATACCTGAGGTATTCTGTTCAGGTAAGCCACATTCCTACATTAATATCCCCATAAAATGATAAAAATAAATATCATAAAAATAAATAGGATGGATAAAGAAATTTGACAATAGTAAAATGCTGTTTCATATGACTCAACTTTTGGAATATTTCAGAGGAAGGTTAACATGGTTTGGGTAATGTGATAATATGAAGGATATAACTGAATACAACAATATTAATTTATGAATATATGTGTGCAAATGCAATTAACTTTGTGCTAACAGGATGATATAAATTCCAATAGTTCTTACTCAGTGTGAAACAGAGGAACATATGTCATGGAAACACCAATTTCAATGTAATATTAACTGCATTTTTCTTTTCTACTTTACAAAGTGTAGGTGAATGTCATAAAATTGGACTTATGCTAAAGGCATCATCAGCTCTAGGTGAATGTCATGTTAAAGACATTGTTAGCTGTAGGTCAATGTCATGCTAAAGACATCATCAGCTGTAGGTCAATGTCATGTTAAAGACATCATCATCTGTAGGTGAATGTCATGCTAAAGACATCATCAGCTATAGTTCAATGTCATGTTAAAGATATCAGTTGTAGGTGAATGTCATGTTAAAATTATCAACTGTAGGCAAATGTAATAAATTTTCACTTTTGCTAAATACATCATCAGCTTTATGTTATAGACCTATGCTGGTGCAGGGTATGTCTCTTTAATGCAGCAAATATACAATAGCATAGAACAATATATCTTACTCTAATCTGAAAGACATATGGCATAAGCTCCTGCAGCTTATCTGTATCCATTTAATTCATACATAAAATTGGGATGTGTATTACCATTAAGAATTCATATCCCTCAAAGTTTGAAGGAAAAAGCCTAACCAACACTATTTTTTTTTTGGTGTAAGACATTTTACACAAGTGATTTAGATAGTAGCCTTAAATAATGTACATGTAAGCTTACATTTTACCAGTGAACAAAATTTTTAGCAAATAACAATAAAATTCCAAAATACAATGCAATGGACTTAACTTTCCAAAATGAAGAAAAATAGCCCTGAACATTAAAATGACATTTTAAAAAAAATGTTAAGTCATAATAAGTTTGTTTAAGAATGTTAAGTTGTAAATATTTGTATGTATGTAATAAACTTGTGATAAAACAATGCAATTTAAAGCCATGTTCTAGACATTCTTTATCAAGGAAGAGAAATAATGAAAGCAAATGATGCCATAACTTAATACATTCCTGTAGGAAATTATCTTTAAGCAATCTGAAAGCATTTGGTAAGATTTGTCAGAATAAGCTTGAGACTCCAAACCAACTTACCAAGTAAAAACTATAAAGGGTAAACAACAAAACACAGCACATAAAATTTGAAATTCTACAGGATTTTACAAACCTCGTAAGTCCAGAATCTGCTGTTTGACCTCTTTTGTCGTTGTTTCAGCTTTCTTTAATTGTTCTATTATGAAATGATAATCAATACAATATAAAAATGATAATGAAAGTGTTGTGAGATGTATATGTCATCTTAAAAATAGCATTAATTAACACAGACAAAAAATTTTAAAATAAAAAAAAAATCACCTTCCACTTTCCATGAAAAATTCACATTTCCTAAATAAATAAATATATCTGTGGGGACCAAACAACGCTCCATAGGCCAAAATTACAGAGGCAGAATTGTGTGAGAACAATCTTAAAATTTAGCCTATTTTGTAGCATATCAAATACATTATACATAGAGGACATATTTAGCCTATTTTGTAGCATATCAGATACAATATACATAGAGGACATATTTAGCCTATTTTGTAGCATACCAAATATAATATACATAGAGGACATATTTAGCCTATTTTGTAGCATATCAGATACAATATATATAGAGGACAAATTATCCTATTTTGTAGCATACCAAATATAATATGCATAGAGGACATATTTAGCCTATTTTGTAGCATATCAGATACAATATACATAGAGGACATATTTAGCCTATTTTATAGCATATCAAATATAATATACATAGAGGACAAATTATCCTATTTTGTAGCATACCAAATATAATATACATAGAGGACATATTTAGCCTATTTTTGTAGCATATCAAATACAATATACATAGAGGACATATTTAGCCTAATTTTGTAGCACATCAAATATAATATCTACATGACCTTGATCTGTGACCCATATACAGCCATATATTGTTATAGCAGTTTACCAAGTACAGTAAGGACTGGATGAAATAAAGCCGGCCTGGCTCAGTCGGTAGCGCGCTTGACTCTGGATTGTGAGGTCGTGAGTTCGAGTCCCGCCGGCGAGAGGTTGGTTTCCTGTCTTTCAGATGAGACAGTAAAAGCTGGAGGTCCTGTGTCACAGTAGGTGTCGGCACGTTAAAGAACCCTCACTGCTATTTTTGTGGTCGTAAGTGCCGAGCATAGGCCAAAATTTTAAGCCCTTCACCGGCATTTGGTGATGTCTCCATATGAGTGAAATATTCTTGAGTGGGACGTTAAACAACAATAAACAAACAAACAGACTGGATGAAATATACAGATTATTTAGATCATTGCAAAACAATGTATTTATGTGGATACAAAACAATATATTTATGTGGATACAAAACAATGTATTTATGTGGATACAAAACAATGTATTTATGTGGATAAAAAACAATATATTAATGTGGATACAAAACAATGTATTTATGTGGATACAGCACAATATATTAATGTGGATACAAAACAATGTATTTATGTGGATAAAAAACAATATAATAATGTGGATACAAAACATTGTATTTATGTGGATACAAAACAATATATTAATGTGGATACAAAACAATGTATTTATGTGGATACAAAACAATGTATTTATGTGGATACAAAACAATCTATGTGGATATTTGTACAAATAAATCATGACCAACAAGCGCTCTGTGAGTATTTATGAATCAATGCATGTCCCCTAGCTGTGATACCATTACAAAGTGAATGGTGAGAAAGTACAAAGTTAACTTAAACCAAAAATATAACTGGATGGACTGATATGGACACAAGAAATATACACCAGTTTATTATAGGTAAAATTGTTGAGAGGGTATTTATAGAAGTTCTGAAATGACAATACAATTGATTGTCTAGAAATAATATCAAGGCTATATGTAAGTATCTACATGTTTACATACCCTGAAGGTCGACAACCATATCAGATCTATCTTTGGCTTGTTTCTGAACCTCTTTGAGCTGTTCCTTAAGTGAACTTGCCTCCTCGTCTTTCTTTTGAGCTTGAGTTTTTGTTTCATATAATTCATCTGAAAAAGATTACAAAAAGATTGAATAATAAACATGTATTTTACCACATTCTTGTATGGAATAATCATTGCACAACATCTAATTTTGGATTTGATATTCAATATATAGCCTCAGTCAAGATAAGCCATTATTAGTGGTAACTACGATTGTTTCCTCTGATTGCATGATACAGCTGATCAGTCTTTTCATTTTTACAGGTCTCCAGTCTTCATTTAAGAGGGTATAAAGCAACTTGGATATGTGATAATTTTGTGTTTATGAATGACTGTTTCCATATTGTCCCTGTAATGTGTCTGAGGTTTGCAATAATGGTCTGAGGAACACTGTGATGGTCCTAGGCAACCTCCCCTCCAAGAATATTTGAAGGGAACTCCTCAAAATTTGACAGCCAATTATTCTTATAGGCTAATCCATAATGACCCTGTTTATTTATAAAGCATAATGACCCTGTTTATTTATAAATCATTAAGGTCCTGTATTAATGCCCTGTAATGAGCCAGTTTTGCTTTTATCAATAATACAGATGCAGTGTTTTGCATAATACACTAAACTGGTAAATAATATAAAAATACAGCCCCATTGGACCCTTCCCCCACCCCTAAAAAAAAAACCACACACACACACACACACACACACACACACATGCACACATGCACACACAAGTACACCCCAATAATAAAAATGTTTTCCCTGAAAAGATGGAAATATTTCATTCTCATTAACATGATCATGCAAAGAAATGTCATATATTCCGTTAAAATCTATAATTTTACAATTAATCCAAAACTCAAATAATAAAGAAAGGAGTTCTGTAAAAGAAATGCATCAATCAAAACATTAAACAGACAGAAACAGAAATCCCATGCTATTTGGAAGTTATTCTCCCTTTTTTCTTTTGAATTATCATGAAAAATATTAACGAATTACATGATAATGTAGGCCTACCTGTAAATTGTATACACACTGTATATAGTTTTGTAGGTCTACCATGGTAAAGTGGAACATCCAGGTTAAGTCAAAAACCAAAACAATACAGTCTACATTCCAAAAATAGGTTGTAGCAGTACAGATAAAACATATTGCCTTGCACGGATTCCATGCATTACTACATCTCTAATAGTTTTGTGTGACAAGTAGCCTGTCATTCCTGTTATGATTTGATTTAGACTCGTTGTGTTTGTAAACATGTGCCATTTTACCTTGGTAGACCTGTTCATGTATTGTTTCCTCAACTGATTTCTGTATATAAATTTAGGTGCATGCTTGTTCAATCACTTTTCAACACTGGATATTCAGAATCTTATTTTATTATCTAATTAAATCTTAAATCCAATATTTCATAGTTTCATTTCAATATTTCATATACAGTGAAACTTGTCTATGAAGACCCCTATAGGACACAACAAAACCAGTCTTTATAGGGAGGTGGTCTGAATATAGAGCATGATTTGTACACAAATAGTACTATTGGGGACAGCACAAAACAGTCTTCATGACCAAGTGGTCTTTATAAGCAGGTGGTCGCTAAAGCAGGTTTTACCTGTCCATGTATAAGAATAAATCTTAAATCCAATATTTGATAGTTTCATTTGAACATCATATATATGAATAAATATTGAATCACAATGACTATCTAAATAATCATTTTAATATCTTTTTTACATTTTCAAAGTAAATCTTTAATTCACTATTTTGTAGTAATGAATATACATAGCTTCATTTTGATATTCAAATCCATTATTGAAGTAAATCTCAAATGTTAATTATCAGCTGATTTTCAACAGCATGAAAATTTCATATTCATTAACAGCAGACAAAATTTAAATATACTGTGTTTGTGTGTGTGTGTGTGTGTTCAAACCATAGTGTGTGTATGTGTGATCAAAACAGTACATGTGTATGTGTGTGTGTGTGTTTGCATGTTCAAAACATAGTGTGTGTATGTGTGATCAAAACACATTCTGTGTGTGTGCATGCAAAACATAATGTGTGTTTTTTTTTTTTTGTCCAAATGGAACTTGTTTATGGGAAAAATGGTCTACTCAAGAAAAAACTTATACTATATGTACTATATTCTTTTCATCATTATTTTCAGAAAACTGCAGTGTGGTGATCTGGAAAGTCAGATCACACTTTGTGAAATCGACATTATCAAACTCAGAATATTGGTAGGTATATAATAACCTTATATATTATGTCAGGACCTTAATAGCGTCTAACCAAACTTTCTACACTGATAAAAAGAGAGTCAAAATCAAAGCAATATGGTGATAACTACCAATATACTGATGTGTACATTCAAAACACTTCAAAACCCTGTCAGTAAATATCAGTGTAAAATTTCTATACATCTTCTGTCAACAACTTGCAGACTAGAAAACCCACGCTTCCACATGCTTAAAATAGTCTGAATGCCGTGTTTATCTTGTTAGGTAAATAATGATATAAATATACCCTCATAATTTAAATTCTTTTTACCCAAAGTGTTGAAGCAATAAGTCTATACAGTTTTCTTTAAAAATCTCATACGATATGTATTGTATAATGTTTAAATTCCATTTACCAGTACAGTGAGGTCTCTAGTATCATACATGTACATGTACTTTGAAAACTCTATATTTGTAATAGTAGACATACATATTCAACTCTTCTTTTTTTTTTTTTTGTAAAAAGGGACCATTCAATAGATGAATACATGCTTTTCTTTCATCAATTTGTATGTAATCATGTCCTTGAGGATATATAATAGAGAAACAAAGTAATTTGTGTCACAGTATGTATGTGCAAACCTGAGATTTGTGTAGTCCAGCCCTCAGTTCCAATGGACTCAATTTTTGTCACTCCATGTAAAAAAACTTTTTTGCTGAAAAGTGAATTTTGGTGGGAACTGTATGTGAGAACCATCTGACAATTATATATACATGTCTAGAATCCAAATGTACCACTTTGGGAGCTGTATGTGAGAACTACCTGGCAATTATACATGTTTAGTATGCTATCTCTTTCAATACAAAATTAATATACATAAAATGTAAACTGAAAATGCACGTACATGAGAATGAATTGATGATTGAAAGACTAAATGTTATTACTGGTGCACTGGTAGTCAAAATTCTTTACAAAGAGTTGGATTATGTAAAGACCTTGTACAGTAATCATCTTATATACACACGTGGGTTTTCAGCAGTTGTGTACATTAATTGCAAACTTATCACAAGGAGATACATGACAAAAGGGCATATGCACCTAATACCCTTGTCAGCAGGTTGGTCTGTGTGTGTATATATATATGTATATAGATCTACTCTTGTATATATACAAGATTACATGTACATGAGTCAGAGTTAAAAGTTATCCCTCTTGAAAATTTCTCCTCTAATTTTGCAAGAAATGTCTGTCTATTTCCCCTCACACTGAAGTTTAGAGCAAAGTGCTATACAGTATTTGAATAAATGATAAAACACACATACACACACACAAATGTGGTATACATTTTACAGTAATTATCGATATAAGGCAAGTCTTACCATCTGTTAGGACATCATGTTTTCGTTTCATCTTTCATATACATTACAAAGTTGGCAAAATACATCCCGTGCTATTTTTCGTTTTTTGCCTGTCACCAGGTTTTTGTCATACCAGGTAATACAGAAATACGTTTAACATTTTCACTAAAGAACTAAAATAACAAAATCAACACTTGACAATTCTCACGAGACACAGGTTCACTTGTTAAATCCATGTTAGTAGGCTAAGTTTACGAATGTCAAAATACGACAAGGTGTTAAACGTACCTCTCAACATATAATTGTTACAAATTGTGTGTCTATTTAGATATACACGTCACGCTTCACAGGTAAAAATGACAGGTAAGACTTGTCTATGTTTACCCGTCAAGTCTTAATCACTAAAGCACGTTCCAGGTGTGTATTTATCTCTATATTTGTAATTACAGTTACAATAGGTATTTGATAATAAACACACTTCCTCAGGTGAGATGGCCAGAAGATGAGATAACTCTGATCATTACTATCTATATCATATAGATCACATAGTGAACAGTAAAGTTCTCTAGGACAGCATATCAAAGGCCAACAAAATTACCAGTACAGCATATCAAAGGCCAACAAAATGACCAGTCCAGCTACAGCATATCAAAGGCCAACAAAATGACCAGTCCAGCTACAGCATATCAAAGGCCAACAAAATGACCAGTACAGCATATCAAAGGCCAACAAAATGACCAGTCCAGCTACAGCATATCAAACAACAACAAAATGACCAGTACAGCTACAGCATATCAAACACCAACAAAATGACCAGTACAGCTACAGCATATCAAAGGCCAACAAAATGACCAGTACAGCTACAGCATATCAAAGGCCAACAAAATGACCAGTACAGCTACAGCATATCAAAGGCAACAAAATGACCAGTACAGCATATCAAAGGCCAACAAAATGACCAGTTGTTGAGATAACTATGATCATTACTATCTTTATCAGACAGAACACAAACTGAACAGGAAAGTTCCCTATGATACCATATCAAATGCCAACAAACTGACCCAGTTCTTATGTCTGGTATGTGTTATTTCTGATTATGGTCTTCAGGTTAATATAAAGAAGACATCTTTACAACTATATATTAAGACAATTTTAATACAACATGTTATAATGTATTACATAATAATGTAATATCATGTTACAGGATGAGAACAAATTTGAAAAATCACACTAAAAAAACGGAAAGTAACGGAATCTTGCAAGATTTACATTTTTGTATGTGAAAACTATACAATTTCCTCCAAAAGTCAAAATAATATATATATGTTATACATGGTAATTTCAACAAAAAATTTAAGTATCTGTATTTCTTTTTACGAGTTGATGGAACATCAACGCAGTTATGTTATGCTAAGTTGCTTAATGGGAACAAGTCAAAGCACATTTTGCAGTATGGGGGTAATAACACATTATCTTGACGCAAAATTACACATGTATGTGCATTTCAGCAACATAAACTCTATTTCCAGATTGAAATTTCCAAATCACACTTTTATTCGTATATTTTTGACGAAAATATAGTAATAAAAAGCTGAAAAATATAGGTCTACAAGACTTGTGAAATATATGCTATTAAAGGTCAGTTCGGCGTCCTTTATGAATTTTAAGATACTATACATGTAAATTTGCTTTAGAATGTTAATTTTCAATTATTTATGCCATTATAATTATACTCTTGTGATAGAACTGACATTAAAAGCAATAGACTGGACTGTTAACAATCCTTGCACACAATTAATATGCAAATGAGTTTTGGTCAAGTTTCCCTTACTGTGTATTTGCAAGATCTGTCTGTGAAGTTGGACATAGAAGTTGCATCATTCCTCATTCATGTGACCTTAACTGATGAGAAACTTGCGGCAGTCTTTGAAGTTGGGAAAATGTTTTATATGTACATGTATTGACCTAGAGATTTAAGGCTACTGATAGGAAGTATAGCGTAAGGGTATATAATACTGTCCTGTTGCATAGATATTTAAAATCGATGAAACGATGTTTATAAGCACAAGATTTTATAATCATACCGATGATCTATGTAGTTTGTTGCATAATAAATAAGCCATCAGTACTCAAGTTAGGCCAAATGTCTGATCTGATTTTTAGTTATATGTACTTTTTTTTGTAAAACCTAATTTTACCGAATTAAAAAGTATTCAGTATACTGAGTGTATTATACCTCATTAAAACTTACGATTGCCATCAGCTTGTATCAGTACTTTCAGTACTTTGATTTATAAATGTAGTTATCATAGAAGGTGAAAGCATTTGAAACATTCTGGTGATTTGAGTAAATTAGCTTGACCCCATATTTGTGCTGTGAGGTAAACCTGTCAGCTGAAGTTACGTAAAAATATTAATCCTTTTCCTTTGGGTGATTTTGTTCAATATGATCAAACTGACTATCAAATGCTTAAATTGTCATAGAATAGAAACAAAAGTAAAACACAGTAATAATAGCTTACAAATAATAATGAAAATACGAAACTAACAATACAGAATGGCTTGTGAAGCAAGCTGAGTAAAAAAAAAAGTATCTGAAGTAAATACAAATGATTGCACCAAAAAATGGACTATATAATCTAACCCTTTCACCCCTGAATATCTGAGTGATATGCTCTTTTCTATTGTTAAAGACCAGTCTTTTATGGTTTGTAGCGTTGAAAGGGTTAATGAGGATTTTTTATGAAGACTGTAATGTTCAGCAGGTTGTGCACCTGGATTGCTGACTCTGTTGGAGTATTCAAGATAAATTATCAGTTTGATTAAAGAATTATTGTTTTTCATTGAATGTTTTGCTGTCCCTGGTGTTTATTAATTATTTCTTACTTAAACAATGCATAATACACACAAATGATGGGAAAAAACTGGAACTGACCTAAGGCAAAAATGGAATTCAGTTAAAAAAAAAATATGAAAAATCATCTTCCATACACTTGAAATTCTTTTTTCTTTTCATTGATTGCAAAAAAAATTGAGAAGTTCCCAACAGGGGGTGCATTATGAGAATATTTAATGCATGGGGGTACATTATGAGAATAATTAATGCATGGGGGCATGTCAGTATCGCATATACAAATGTAGTCATATCTAGTACAGACATATGATAAAAGCTTTTCTGGAACCATTAAGATTGACTATTTCTCTGATATGGGACTTATAATTAATTAAAATGGCAGTAAAGCATTTTAAAAGAATCTTTTCATGGAAATTTTTAGAGGCCAAAAAGTAAGATGTTATAGATTTTGTCACTGGGGATATGAATCCTAACCCAATCATTCAGGATGAGTGGACAAATACATTTTTCTCGTACCCGAGATTAACGGATCTCATTTTTTATCAGTACTGAAAAATTCTATCCGGAATTGCTGAGCACTTCGTATCCCTACACACGTCATCTGCATTGTTTGTAAACATGGTAAATCAAGGAGGTTTCGTGTTTCAGTTTATACTTAACTTACATTGTTAAAATTTAATATTAATCATAGAAAAATCTTACCAAATTTGTTTGAAAGGTAATGAATATATGTGTGAATAATATGGATTTATATTTGTTTGTGGACAGTGTGTGAAGAAGGGTAAGTGATGCAATCACTAAAATAAATCAAACTGATAAATACATCTATATGTAAACAAATGAGATTTCAATCAATCCATGGGTGAGAAAACTAATCAAGCACCACATATGAGTTCCAGAAATAAAAAAATATCAGTATTGAGTGGGATGAATCAATATCCCAAACTTATTGACTTATTGATTCATCCCACCCTCGACTGATATTTTTCTATCTGGAACTCAAAGTGGAGCTAGATTCTATTATTCTCGTCCTGATGTAATACATAGATCTTGTGTTAGAATTAACAGTACCTGTTTCTTAATCCACACCAAACACAGATGACTAGAAATTATGGTTTATGGTAAAATAAAACTAATTTGACTTGGGTAACCATAAACTTAAAGATAACACTAATGTGCTACTAATTATCTTTTCAGTTAGGTCAGGCAAATCATTGTAGCCGCTACCATAACAAACACACCTAAGGCACCATGATGATATTGAACAGTTATTATATTCCACATATCAAACTACCGTAGGTTATAAATGGTGTCTTCCCACTAGTACAACTTTTTGAAATTTCAGTAAAAAAGTAGATTGTTTAAGTAGGAATTGAGTATATGTTTGTAACACCCCAGTAATTAGTTGTAACAACAAATAATTCATGACTTAGCAAGTCGGGAAGACACAAGAGGGAAGACACCATTAAAACTGACTAGGTAAAAAGAATCCCAAATTTTTCCTGACATATTTTAATTTTCACTGACATATACGGTACCATCTTGTTTCAGATACATATTTTCATTAACAAACAGGGAATTCACCCAATGTTTCAAGGATATAAACAAAAACAATCATACCAAACTTGGTTAAAATTTGAGGAAAGAAACCCAGAACAATATATGCCCCCCTCCAAGATCTCCAATCTCGGTGGCATCACTATCCTCCTCTAATGACCTCTCTGAAAGACTTAGGTAGTTAAAAGTTTTGCTTTGCAAGCATAATGATTAGGATAAATTCTTGGCTAGATGGAATATAATTATAAGATTGTTGTGATTGTTCCTTTGCCAAACACTTGGTAGTAAATTTAACATTCTGATACATCAGATGACCATGGATCTATATTAAGATGAAATAAGGCATCAAAATGGCCACTGTAAGTGACCTAAATACTGCTGACTGTTCATATGGCAATACAAATGAATCTCCATAAATTTATAGTATGACAAGAGGTAAATCTGTAACTTTGGTATGAAGACTACATACTCATTAATCAATATTTTTATAGTATTACAATAATGTTTATAATCAATTTATGTTATTTAACTCATTCATCCCTAAAAAAACATTTGGACTGGTCAAGCCATTGATTTTTACAGAAGAGTCCATTGTTTTTCAGGGGTTGATGAGTTAGTCTGTGTATAGAGTTTTTGTGAAAGTGAAAATGAGAGAGAGAGAGAGAGAGAGAGAGAGAGAGAGAGAGAGAGAGAGAGAGAGAGAGAGAGAGAGAGAGAGAGAGAGAGAGAGAGAGAGAGAGAGAGAGAGAGAGAGAGAGAGAGAGAGAGAGAGAGAGAGAGAGAGAGAGAGAGAGAGAGAGAGAGACAGAGAGAGAGAGAGAGACACAGAGAGAGAGAGAGAGAGAGAGAGAGAGAGAGAGAGAGAGAGAGACTCATTTTAATGAAACTTCTGTTATGACAATCTACCATAGTTAGCATTTTTGGTTAAACTTTACAGTCAAGATTAAATACAACTGTGTATAAATAATAAATCATCAAGTTTTTAAAGTGAACGAAGGTCAAAACTATTTTAGAAAATCAAGGGAGACAACTCATGAGAAACGATGTGAAGTATAATATTGTAAATATTCACTTTATCAAGCCATAAATTCTAGTGTGTTCCTCAACACATCAAAGTAACATTAAGGAACTAAAACATCCACAATTTTACTTACAGCTGTAAAGGGCCTTCATTGCAATTCTGATTTAAACATCATGTCAAGAACATTTCACTTGTATGAATTTTTATCAGCAATACGTGAATGCCATGAATTTGCATGTATGCTATGAATACAATAGCCATCAGGTGAACTCAAAACTGCAATACACGCCAAGTGTTAACTGTAATGTCTGATTAGACATACCTGTAATTTATACTATCTATTCTGATACCACAATACATGGATGACACTTAATTCTTGATAAGCCATTCATGAGTTTTAGAACTTGGAAAACTTCACCATGTGCTAACATGTCAAAAATATTAGGCCTCTTATGTCCTTATTAATTACAGTAAAATCTGCTTTAGCGACCACCTGTGTATAAAGACCACCTGGTCACATAGACCATTTTTTGCTGTCCCTAAATGTACCATTTGTGTACAAATCCGCATCAATACAAAGACTACTTCCCTATAAAGACCGGTTTTCTTTTGTCCCTAAGGTCATTATATACAAGTTTCACTGTAAATCTCAAATTATTAAAAAATAATGTATCAGACTACAAATGGCAGTTAGGAAACCGGTAACAGTCAGTGACATATTTCATTTTCCCCTGACTTTGTCAAAATCTTGTTTCACTGCCAAGTCACTGACCTTGACAAAAAAATCAATTTTCTCGGACTTTTCAAAGAAGTTGAAAGTTACACTATACCTGCAGTACATAAAAAAAACATCAAAGAATAATATGAACATACCTTGATATTTCTTCAGTTCTATTTCTGCCTTCTTCTGTAGATCTCTTGCTTCAAGTAGTAAATCTAAAAACAAAATATATATCCAGATTATTACAGCTGGCATTAACAGACATGATTTTGGGTTACCCTATCAGAAAAAAGAAGGAAAACATGGGTTGGAAAACCTTATGGCTGGAGTCTGCCCCGATATGGGCCAATTTTTAGCTAGGCATCTATCAGGTAAAATCTGGCAACAAGTTTTTTTGGACACTTGTAAGCAAGTTAATTTACTTATATAAGTGCCAAAGTTATTTATACAAGTGCCAAAATTACTTGATGCTAAAATAACTTGAATTACCATTTGCCATTCATTTCAAAATCTCTGTGTTTAAATTATTTCGAGAATCTCCACCACAGACATTCTGCACATTTTGGAGACGTACAACCATTCATAGTATGTCTTTTATAAGGCAATTTGATCTAACCAATCAAAGCTGGTTTTACATCCATTATTAGAAAACAGTAAAATAAAATAGAAATCGGGTAATAACTGGGAAATCTGGATTTGCCGATGTTTAAAAAAAAAAAAGGATTTTCAAGTTGAAAGTTATAAAATTGCCAAGAAAAAAAAAATCAAATTTCCGATTTATATTGGAAAAAAATCATGTCTGCATTAAAACATGATGTGTTTATAAAAGAAGAAATAAGTCATATGAAGATTTTATAATTCAATACTTCAGGCAAATATTGCCAAATGTATGCCTTAAACCAAACTTATCCTAATTCTGATAATATAAAACTACATAAAAATAACAAAAGAAGAACAGACCAAAATCAAGGCCAGAAAATATCTGAACATTGAAATATTTTACTGTAGGCCATTTAGCTAAGTAAGATATGATGTCATCTTAGCAATGTTTTATCTAAATTAGGTTTCTTTGAGTGTCATCTAGACAGCAATGCTTTAGTTAATTAGGATGTCTGCAAGTGATATCTGGAAAACAATGCTTTAAGCAGAAAGTATGAAAATAATATCTGGTAAGTAATGTTTTACCTTTTAAGTTGCTATCATCCTCCACTCCTGAGTCAATAACATCTTTTCCTACATGATTTTGTAGACTTTGCATTGCTGAGCATGCCACCAGGGTAACATCGGCTTTGTCCATCTGTGGAATTTTGTACACACTGAGTTCCCGCTCTAGTTCCGAAATCTTATCTGAAGTATATACATAAAAAAATTTAACTTTAACTTGATGAATCTGATCGATGGATCAGTCTGTGTCCAGGAAATAAACCTTCCTTTTTTTAAACAGTAGCCACCTGGGCTAATGAATTTCAAAACTGGTAGCCCGGATGGAAAAGCAGTAGCCCAACAATAAATGAGGTCCGTCAAACAGTCCAAGTCAGGTAAAAGGTTTGGAGCATGCCAAGAAAATTTTGTATTATGTTAAGCCAAATTCTACATTGTAGATACCTTTTCAAAAAAATATTGTTAGAGTTTTTTCCCCCCAATATTTTAAGTTTTGACAATTTTTTTTTTAATATTGACAAATCAAAATGTAGATGTTGGATGATGTCATGAGTGGGCAAAACTAAAATAGAATTTGAATTGGAGAAGAAATGACAATTATTTATTTCAAATCCACTGCATATATCAAATCTAAAATCGCTGTTACTATCAGGAATATGACATTAGCATCCTTTGGTACTGCTAACTGAACATAAATTGTGGTTATTTACAAATGGTACAAAAAATAAGTCATTTGAATGAAATTTATGATATATTTTGAAAGATATTTTATCATAACGAATTATGATACTTTGTTTACTTCAAGATTAAATATGCCAATTTAGCTTAAATCAATCTGATACTTGAAGTCTGCTGCCAAAAATATGACTCCTAAATTTAGTGCGCCAAGGAGAGACAATGTCTTGAAAATTGAATAACAAACCTAATACTGTACAATTTTATTGTAGATGATGCAAAATCACAAAAAAAAGATATACCAAAAAGTCTGTCACTAGAATGACAAATGTGCATTAATTTGATTTTTTTTTGGTAAATGAGGAAACCCACAAAGTCATAAAGATACCCAACTGGCATCTAGACACCTAGACTTAATTATAGCGGCAAAGAAGAAAGTAATTGCTATACCTAACCTAGACTTCTGTATGAATTAAAACCCCCCCCGCTGGGCGACAATAATGAGTATATTATGTCACCCAGCACAACTTTTACTCGCGTTGGCAACTAAGCGACGGTTAATCGTATTCCCTGGTGTCATAGATATGAATTGGACCTCACTGGGTTTGAAAACACTTCCAAGTTCAATAATAAAAACATGCAAGAAAATAGCAAATTATAGACTTTTTACATCATTATAAACTATATCCTTTTTTTGACTGGTGAAAAAAAAACTAAAAACCTGAGTAATGTGTGTAAGAGCATGAAGTAATAATGCCGTTTGTTTTTAGAATAGTGCTTACAATGTTATTCTGAATATATTAATGATCAGGGTTTTTATACTATTATTGACTTTTCAATGGGTCACAATCAGAATTTATCAATCCTATTAAAATCTACTTTCCCTTTGGGCTCGATGAACATAAATTTTCTCAGGTCATCCTGATGATGACCCATTTAAAAGTCAATAATTGTATAATGTCTAAACCTGATCATTAATATATTCAGAATAACACTGAAAACCCGAAACACATGTTTATGATCACAAGCTGTTTACAGTGAAACTTTGAAATCAATTAAAATCTAACAAAACAAGGTTCTGTGAATATTGATTATTAATACATGTCCCATACCTGTGAAACCATGACTTGGTGAATGGTGAGCTATTACAAAACTTTAAACTAAAAACTTAATCAGAGGGACTGACAGATGGAAGCCGACAAAACCTACCTTCTCTGTTTCCTGGTTTCACCACTAGGGTACTTAAACAAGAGTCTGGTATGGCCTCAGTGGTCACCTGATCTCAATGAACATTAGTTTTAGGTCTCTATTGGCAGCCTCCTTTTGTTTTACAACAATGAAGTCTGTCCCATAGCTAAATTTCTCAGGAAATCAGACTACAATATGTGGAGCGCTTTCAATGATATGGAAAGGTACATCAACCCATCTTGGGGAGATAAAAAATTCCTACAACTAACTGTGTGAGGTGGGGACATAATAAGGTGTTCACAAAACAGAGTGAAGTGCAATAATGATGTCATTTCCCATATGTCTTTGGGACATAAAAGGTATTCCTACAATTGTGTGGAGTACAATAATGATGTCATTTCCCATATGTCTTTGGGACATAAAAAGGTGTTCCTACAATTGTGTGGAGTGCAATAATGATGTCATTTCCCATATGTCTTTGGGACATAAAAAGGTGTTCCTACAATTGTGTGGAGTGCAATAATGATGTCATTTCCCATATGTCTTTGGGACATAAAAAGGTGTTCCTACAATTGTGTGGAGTGCAATAATGATGTCATTTCCCATATGTCTTTGGGACATAAAAAGGTGTTCCTACAATTGTGTGGAGTGCAATAATGATGTCATTTCCCATATGTCTTTGGGACATAAAAAGGTGATCCTACAATTGTGTGGAGTGCAATAATGATGTCATTTCCCATATGTCTTTGGGACATAAAAAGGTGTTTCTACAATTGTGTGGAGTACAATAATGATGTCAATTCCCATCAAGCCATCATCTTGGGGACATAAAACTGAGTTCTCACAATTGTGTGAGGTACAATAATAATATCACTTCCCATTAAGCCATCTTGGGGACATAAAGATGAGTTCTCAGAATTGTGTGAGGTACAATAATAATATCACTTCCCATTAAGCCATCTTGGGGACATAAAGATGAGTTCTCAGAATTGTGTGAGGTACAATAATAATATCACTTCCCATTAAGCCATTTTGGGGACATAAAGATGAGTTCTCACAATTGTGTGAGGTACAATAATAATATCACTTCCCATTAAGCCATCTTGGGGACATAAAGATGAGTTCTCACAATTGTGTGAGGTACAATAATAAGGGCTGTTACATACCTTGTAACCCTTTGATTAGTGAGTTACTGCCATCTGACTGTCTCTGAGATTCTTTTATCTGCACTGAAATGACAAAAATGGCAAGTATCAATAGCAAACCTGAAAAATCATTATCTCCTGTAGACTAAAGAATAAAGAATAAAAGTACCATATTCAACCCAATAAGTGCGCATCCCCCTATATTTTAGATTTACTTACCTATTTTTACACACAATCAAGCACCTTTTCCAGCTGATTGACAAGATGTGGACTAAAAAGAACCTAAGTAACAGTTACCTCAAGCCCATTCCCCCTCCCCACAGCAACAGAAAAATAATGATAGGTGTCCTGCAACAACTTTATCCTTGATCCCTTTTTCCTATACTTCTGTAGCGCCGTGGGCACTTAATGGGTCAAATATGGTAATACAATATCCAATATACAGTACTTGTCAAAATTTATGACTCAACCTGAAAAAATCTGAATGCCGAGTATTTTTGACAGCATCTAAAATCTGTTCTTGAACAAAATGCAAAATAATTTGTCAAAGGAAGGTTATTTGATAGACAACACACATATTCAAGAGGAGAATTGTCCATTTCAAAGCACAGTATCTGGGATAAGCACTTGCCTATTCGACTGGTTACCATGATGATGATATGAGACAATAGGTTAGGGAATCATCTGACTGGTGACTTGAACAATAGGATTGGTGAGGTTACCATTCATACAGCATTGTAACCTGGGCAACAGAAGGAACTGGTTTGGTTACCAACTGTACAGCATGGTAACCTGGACAACAGAAGAGGTAAACATCCTGACTGGTAACAAAGACAACAAAAATGGACAAATGGTTACCAAGCTAAAAAGAAGCCTGGGTAATAATACGGGATAGATTTTCAACATGTACCATTACTTCACATAATGCCATCATACCTTACCTTTTTCAGATTCTTAGAATTTTTAAATTCATTCAGAAGAATTGTCTATATCTTAGTAACTGCGAAAGGAATGATTTCTTAAAATAAAGTCTTAAACATGTAGGCCAGCTATCCCTAGGATATGTAAAATGCAGATATCATTAAGATAACTTTTAGTATCTACAGTACCTGATTTGTTCCAGTAAGTCAGCCTTTTATTTATTTATTACTGTGAACTATTTAGTCAAGTATTAGGCATGTCTAGTTGTCTGTGAAGTGTTAGTCAGGCCTAGTTGTCTGTGAAGTGTAAGTCAAGTCTAGCTGTCTGAGAGGTGTTAGTTAGGTCAAGCTCTGTAAAGTGTTCGTCATGTGTAGCCTACTGTGAACTGTATAGTAAACTCTGCCAGACTGTGAACAGTTTAGGTAGGTCTACTTTATACTGAACAATTAGTCAGGTCTAGCTGTCTGTGAAGCATTAGTCAGGTCTAGTTCTCTGTGAACTGTAAGTCAGTTCTAGCTGTCTGTGAAGTGTTATTTAGTTCTAGCTGTCTGTGAAGTGTTAGTCAGGTCTAGCTGTCTGTGAAGCATTAGTTTGGTCTAGTTCTCTGTGAACTGTAAGTCAGTTCTAGCTGTCTGTGAAGTGTTAATTAGTTCTAGCTGTCTGTGAAGTGTTAGTCAGGTCTAGCTGTCTGCAAAGTGTTAGTCAGGTCTAGCCATCTGTGAATCATGTCTAACTGTTTGTGAGGTGTTAGTTAGGTCTAGATGTCTGTGAAGTGTTAGTCATGTCTAACTGTCTGTGAAGTGTTCAGTCAAGTTTAGCTGTCTGTGAGTGTTAGCTAGGTCTACCTGTCTATGAAGTATTTGTCATGTCTAACTGTGTGTGAAGTGTTAGTCAAGTCTAGTTGTGAAGTGTTAGGTCTAGCTCTCTGTGAAGTGTTTATCAGGTCTAGTTGTATGTAAAGTTTTAGTTAAGGCACATCTACCTTACTATGAACAGTTTAGTTTAGTCTTCTTTGTACTGAACAATTCCCAACTATGAACAGTTTCATCGAGTCTACTTGACTATGAACAGTTTAGTCAAGTGTTCCTCCCTAAAATCATGACAGAGGATTCAAAGTAATGATGGATACATTTCTGTTTAAGAAAATATATTTCAACGCATTAAATAAGGGTTACTGTAGACCATTTCATCATCAATAGCAAATGTTTTCATCAAAAGCCACTGTATGTAAACATGAAGATACTACACCAAAAAAGAGGGCAAACAAATGAAACTAAAGGTCACGCCACCAGCAGTAAGCAGTCATATACAGATGAAACATGACAATTAGTTTAAATAAAACATTCAAGTGACCAAGATCAGGCAAGGTTACAGAAAAGCAACTGAGGAAAAAGAAAAAACTTACATTTTAAGTCAGCCATGGTATTTTCCATCATTTGGTTCATGTGCAAATCGGACAGCTTAAGCTTTTCTGCACAAAGACGGAATAAGGAAATTCAAAAGTATTCAAACAGTGAAAATATCAGCCATAACTGCTAGAAAATCATGCAATAAATAATAAATCAAGTAATAAAGCATAACGTAACTATAATTAATACAGGAAACATGCAGCATAGGTCATAAGAAATGTATAAAAGCCTCACCATCTTCATTATAAGGTTAAAGTTTAGGAAATCTAATTAGAATCTTCGACAATGAATTTTTCAGCCTCTTTGATAATAAATATGACTTGTCGAGAAAGAAAGTACCTTTAAAATATGGATAATATACAATGTATGGGAGACAAAACATGGCACAGAAATACAAATGAAGGGCCAAAGGTCCGGGAGCGGTATTGTCCTCTGTACTATTCAACACCGTTGAGTGATTTATCAAACTTCAAATTTAACCCTTTACCGTGCTACAATGTATGATTAGGACTTTCATCTATACAGCTTTGAATAGAATCAAAGTTATTTGAATGAAGGTAGATCATGCAGTGTTCACCGAGGTGTGACAATACAAACATAATTTATTACTCAGAATAAGTTTAAAGATGTCTTATCTGGACCAGATACATATACTGTGATAAATGGAGGAGACTGACACAGAAAATATGCCGAATTTCAACTTGAAAAATCCACATCTTAGTGATATATCTGATGATGAAATATTATCAACAACAGAAAGAACTGATTCTTAAAATAACAAACGAACATTTCTCTGAGCCAATTCCAGATAAAAGAAAAAGATACCATTATGAAATCCAGATTTCCCCATAAAACAAGCCAAATCCAAATGGAATCTTATTTGAAAATTGTAAATTTATTTGAAGGATAACTAATTAAACAATAGAAAAGTTTTGCAGAGAAGTGAAAAGGGATTTAAAAGTGAAGGGTGATTTACTGTCAAAGCAGGAATGGAGTGTTTCTTTTCACGTAATTCTTTATGTGCTTCCACAATTATATGAATGTCTGCCGCCAACATTGGAGAGCAGGTTAAATGTGAAAAAAATAATTGTTCAGATGCTGTACAGAATTACAAACATAAAAATGTCAACCAGGAAATTCAGGTGAGTAATGTGATTCAAGGATCTAAACGAAAACATGATGAATGAATTTGAATATGTGCCTAAAATTCAAAATGGGTTTATCAAAATCATGAAAGGGGATTTAAGAATTAACATTCCCATATATAATTCTTGTGGAAATATTACAGAAAAAATAAATTAATTTGTTTGAAGGTTAAAATGATTTTGTTTTCTTATTTTTGTTCAGAATACTTCAAATGATAGCTCGGCAGGAATAGCTAAAGTCCATTCATCTATTCAACGGCTAGCTGTAAAATGCTTGAATAGGGTTAAACTCTATTCATCTATTCAACAGTTACCCGTAGATACCAGTAGAATAGTAAAAATAAACCACCAAAAACACAAAGGATGATGTCATCAAAATATTTTAATGCTGGAGTACAATCTTTCCATGGATAAGACATTGTATATTAGGATGATTGACCTCTCATGGTAGGACAATAATCTAACATGGTAGGGCAAAGAACTTTAAATGGTAGGAAAGTTTTTACAGGGTAGAACAATGATATCACATGGTAGGAAAGTTTTGACAGGGCAAGGCAATAGTCTAACATGGTAGAGCTAATACTTTTACATCACAAAAACCTTTACATCTAGGAAAAATTTAACATGGAAGACAACATATCTAACATGGCATACAAAGACCTTTAAATGGTTGGTAAGATTTTACATGGTAGGATCTAGCAGGGTAATACAAAGACCTTTAAATGGTTGGGAGGATTTTACATTGTAGGATTTAGCAGGGTAATACAAAGACCTTTAAAATGTTTGGAAGATTTTACATTGTAGGATCTAGCAGGGTAATACAAAGACCTTTAAAATGTTTGGAAGATTTTACATTGTAGGATCTAGCAGGGTAATACAAAGACCTTTAAAATGTTTGGAAGATTTTACATTGTAGGATCTAGCAGGGTAATACAAAGACCTTTAAAATGTTTGGAAGATTTTACATGGTAGGATCTAGCATGGTAAGACAAAGACCTTTAAATCGTAGGAAAAGAATGTTAACTGCTAAGTGAAAGTAATTAATGATGGGACCACTAATGATAGATTAGTGGTAGGGCATTTTACTTGCAAGAAGAAGGTTCTGGGTTCAATACCCAAGACTTCTAAAAAAAGGAAGTGACTGATGCTTTGCCTAATGTCCATCATAGGATATGAAAATCACCTGTCTTTCTGATGAGTTAGAAATGAGGTCAAATGTCAAAGTAGGCATGACTCATTAAAGAACCCTCACACCAATTGTCTATAGCACAGGGTAAAGTTTGTGGTACTTAACTTATAGCTGGTAATGTCTTTATTTAAGTGAAAATTTCTTGGTTGGACAAAAACAATAAAAACAAACAGGATGGGAAAATTGCTACAATGTTTGAGATTTAAAAAAGAGACTAAAGACTAGGCAGAAAAATTATCAAAATGGTAGAAATGTTTTAACAATGTGTAAAATGGAAAGAAAATAACATCAATGAAAAAGGATATCATATAGCAATGAAATAGATTAAGAATGGACAGATTTCTAATCATGAAGCAAAAGAAAATGGGTAAGACATCATCCACAAAAAATTTCAGCATTGTCAAGTTTAATATTTTTCTTTAAAGTTTGTTGGCCTTTTTTAAACGATTTTGTTTATTTTTTGCATGTCTTGTTTATTATATACAAAACTCTCAAATTCACATTTCAAAAAATACTCTGTGTATGGAAATTTTTTTCTGTTATCTAAAAGATAAAGCTAGAAAATTTCTTGAATATAAAAGGAAAATTAAAATGGTCAGGTATTACGTAATCCACAGTATTTCAGCTCTAAAAGCAAGACAACAATGTAAAACATATGGACTATAATAAAAAACAAAATAAAATGCGCAAGCTTTTTAATCACAAATTTTTAACAATATAACTTCAAAATGTACTCGTACATGAGGTCATAGGTCAATTACATTACAATGATTCTGTATCAAGCAACCATCAATCCGAATTTAAACCCAGGGCTGGATGGAGAGCTTGATAAGAAGAGGACTAAACAGACAAACAGACAGACCTGAGGCTGCATCATGCAAGGACCACGTAACTACATGCTGCCCTATATGTACTAATTTACCACCTTGGTGACATGATTTGCCCAGAACAGTCTACTTGTTCGGATAAATTGTGCTGAGCACCAAGAGAAGATCAAATTTTGTTTGTGAAACATTATTGACAATTTTCGTATTAGATCATTAAAGATAAGTATTCAATTTGAAGCCAGAAGACACACAGATATCCATAAAAGGAGTATTTTGCACCTTACCTTCAAGGGAAGCAATTTTTGACACATATTGCTTAGCATCTAAATGGGCCATCTCCAAATCTTCTGAAAGAGTCAATCATTGGTTTATGTATTTGTTTTCAATGAAATATTAAAATGTTTATGATATGAAAGGAAGCTGCTAGCATCAAAATATAAAATAAAGTAAAATAAAGCAAATAATAAAACAAGCATTCTGCGAGTCAATATGTTTTCCTAAACAACACATGCCTCTAAGCTTAACAGCCAAAATACAACTACAGTTCTCCCACCATATATAACACTAAATCAGCATACTGCCATAAACCACTGTTTATTATACGTCATGTTTGTTAAATTATTCACGATTGGATAAAAAGCAGTCTCATGACGAAAGATAATAAGGATATGACACCAAAAATTCACCTCCGAGGGAAATAACCCCAAGGTAGTCAAGTGACCATGGTATAATGCCTTCACTGCCATTGGCAACGGGGAATGGGGAAATGATATCAGGGAAATAACCCCTTGCACTGAACCTCTCACAGAGTGCATCCATTTTTCGGGTAATGCTGAGATAGAGTAAAATATATAGTATAAAAGGATTATGTTGCATTTAATTCATGACTAATAAATAGCACATGGATCCTATTAAGTTTTAACATCAAAGGAAACAGTCAGCCACTTAATATTTTATTTAAAACAATGAGTGAGTGACCGGGACATTTACTTAATAAAAAAAAATTAATATGTTTGTTTGTTTGTTTGTTTATTGTTGTTTAATGTCCCACTCAAGAATCTTTTACTCATATGGAGACGTCACCAAATGCCGGTGAAGGGCTTCAAATTTTGGCCTACGCTCGGCACTTACGGCCATTGAGCAGTGAGGGTTCTTTAACATGCCAACACCTACTGCGACACGGGACCTCAGGTTTTACTGTCTCATCCGAAGGACAGGAAACCAACCTGCCGCTGGCTGGACTCAAACTCCGACTTCATGATCAAGAGTCGAGCGTGCTACCAACACAATGAACATGTAAAATTGCTGATGAATGCTTTAACCCTCTCCATAGGTTTTAAGCGTTGCCTTAATAAGTTGATAAAATGTTTTACTCAAATACATTAAATAATAATCTCGTTCAATTTTGTTTTTGTATTGTTTATTTCGGTATAATAAAACATTTACAGCCATCTGTGTCGGGATATATCCCGAATTTTCTCCATGGGAATGATTATTTTCCTCAGCAAAATAACCCTTCCCAGGGAGACAATTCGGGATGTATCCCTCCTTAGAAGGCCATAATTGTATATTCTATTGTACAAAGTTATTCATGCATAATAAATCCCTCAACTGTATCGCCAGACCAGGTGAATAACCAGGTGTAAGTATACGCTGTTCATTATAGGTGGGTAATTATTGTTAAATAATCATTGCCCCCAAGGCCCAGGGAATTAGATTTATATGTCCTGTGTCTGGTATAGTGAGCTGTTAACAGAATGTCATAAACAGAAGGAATTACAGACTTGAAAAGTAACCACACCTTGAAAATGGTAAACCACGATATATTGCCAAACATGTAATACTGCCAAAATTAAGGAAAACAAAAGGTGGCGGTATAATGGAAGAGAACTGTATATGGATTTCAGATTTTATTACAGGTAGATTTGTTTTAAGATGAAGAGAAATCTATTCACTAAATTGTCTTGAATTGTTTCCATGACAATATGGATACAGTTGAATTAGAAAGTTATTTGACACATACTTTGTAACTGTTCAACTCTATCTCCACTTTCTTTCTTCTTAACATCCGTTTCATCAATCATGGCTGAAAATAAAAATTTAGGATATTTATCTAAACAAGAATTACAGGTTATCATGTCTTGTCTGCTTCTGCATCGATAATAAATAGCAAAGTACACTTGTCACATGTAGAAATAATCAAATTTGAGGAAAAAAGAAAATGAATCAAGAAAGTAAAAATTTTCAGTCAATCTGAAGAATGGGATGAACAATTAAATCCGAATTTTATGTAGAAAGTGGAATTCAGCTGACAAGTGACAGATAATCATAAACAAATCGTACAGCATTTTTACAACTTTTAATATTATTTTGTCTACATACAATGTAGTTGTGTGTAATATGTTTGTATGTGACTGACAATAAAAGTCCAACATTCAATATAAAAACAAAGGAAAGTTACAGCTGTGGGTAAACAGACCATATAAATATGTCCTGTGTATATAATCTGAGGTGTAGAATTCAAGTGTCAACACAGGACACAAAGATGGGTATTAACAGAGTAAAATATATAAGGAAAGAAATGTATACATACCTTTATACTTTTCTATTTGGTGTTGTGTTTCTTTCAGTTTTCCTGAAAAAAAAAAATCAATCAGCATATAAAACCTCAATCCTTACACATACAGGTATTGATTACAGGTGTGTACAATTGTGTAACTAGATAATCTATAGATAATCAATTTACACCTGAAAAAAAAAAAACTACAAATAACTACAAAATATCAGTTTGGTGTCTTATGATATAATTTTAAACTCTGTTCATGCAGTGATGCATAGCATGGTCCAAATTATTAACATTCTACAGTGATGCATAGTGTGGTCCAAATTACTAACATCCTAGTGATGCACAGTATGGTCCAAATTACTAACATCTATAGTGATGCACAGTATGGTCCAAATTACTTACATCCTACAGTAATGCACAGTATGGTTTAAATTACTAACATCCTACAGTGATGCATAGCATGGTCCAAATTATTAACATTCTACAGTGATGCATAGCGTGGTCCGAATTACTAACATCCTACAGTGATGCATATTATGGTCCAAATGACGAACATCCTACAGTGATGCCAAATTACTAACATCCTATAGTGTGCAGTCCAAATTACTAACATCCTATAGATGCATAGCATAGTGCAGTCCTAAATGTATAACGTCCAAATTACTAACATCCTACAGTGATGCATAGCATGGTCCAAATTATTAACATCCTACAGTGATGCATAGTATGGTCCAAATGACTAACATCCTACAGTGATGCATAGTATGGTCCAAATTACTAACATCCTACAGTGATGCATAGTATGGTCCAAATTACTAACAACCTACAGTGATGCATAGCATGGTCCGAATTACTAACAGCCTACAGTGATGCATAGTATGGTCCAAAGGACTAACATCCTACAGTGATGCACAGTGCGGTCCAAATTACTAACATCCTACAGTGATGCATAGTGTGGTCCAAATTACTAACATCCTACAGTGATGTATAGTGTGGTCCAAAATTCTAACATCCTACAGTGAATCATAGTGTAGTAAATTATTAACATCCTGCAGTGATACACAGTAAGGTCTAAATTTCAACACCCTACAGTGATACATAGTGTGGTCCAAATTACTACAATTCTACAGTGATGTATAGTGTGGTCCAAATTACTAACATCCTACAGTGATGTGTAGTATGGTCCAAATCACTAACATCCTACAAATATGTGCAAACCCTGCCACATGAACAGGGCTTAACATAAGTAAATTTACTATGCACTCATGTGCCACATCTGCATATAATGAACATTTAAATGAAAATTTACTTTTTCACTACCTCTGAAGTCAGTGCAAATTTGTTCCACGTGTAAAATTACTTACATGAGTTAAATAGAAATAAGAAAAATTTTAAATCTGAGGCACAGAAAAATGCAGTTGATGCCAAAAATTAATAAGCTGTATTTCTAAAGTTGAGTCAAAATATAGAAAAAATGTAAAGAATAGTAAAATTATTTTAATTCTTGCAAATGTTCAACAGATAGTGCAGTGATAGATGTTAGGTATGGGGATACAAATGTTCAACAGATAGTGCAGTGATAGATGCTAGGTATGTGGATACAATTAGAAAATCTTGGTCCAGTAGTTCTTCATTTTTGGCAAGTACTTTTGTCAAGCACTTGGGGTGCTTTAAATTTTCATCCTGACCCCTGCTAGTGGCACGTTTATGAATAGATTTCAATCACAAAGGTCAGGTTAGCCAAAAATGATAAATACACTGAGTATGGTACTTAAATATGGAATATGCACTCACTTTTTCTGGATATTTTTGAAATTTTGAGATGAAGTATAATTTTGTATAATTATTTATACAAAATGTTCAGCTTCAGGCTAAATTTTAAATGAATTAATCTCCAAACCACACAATAATGAATTGACATTTGGATATTTACTGGATTCTGTAACACCAAATCAAATATGTTATTCCAGCAGACAGTTGGCTAGCAAAGTGAAACCTGTTTTGAGAGATTCTCTGTCTTTCAAAACCACAAAACGAAATAAACCTTCAAGTAAAATGTTTTTTGAGAGACATTTGTGATACTACAATTTAGTGGTGGATGAGATGGTCTCTAAAGACAGGTTCAACTGTATAACTTTTTTCTCTTACCTTCTACATCATCTGACACAATATCTTTCTGAGACGTTGGAATTATTTCAGAACTTGAATCTACAAACAGAGTTCACATTATATAAACAGAGTTCACATTATGGTATTCATTTGAAATATCCTAAGTCCATTTGACTTTGACATATCTTACCAAGTTTAAGACAATCCACTTTACTTTGATATATCTTACCAAGTTCTAAGACAATCCACTTTACTGGGATATATCTTACCAAGTATAAGGACAATCCACTTTACTTTGATATATCTTAGCAAGTCTAAGACAATCCACTTTACTTTGATATATCTTACATGTTTAAGACAATCCACTTTACTTTGATATATCTTACATGTTTAAGACAATCCACTTTGCTTTGATATATCTTACATGTTTAAGACAATCCACTTTACTTTGATATATCTTACATGTTTAAGACAATCCACTTTACTTTGATATATCTTACATGTTTATGACAATCCACTTTACTTTGATATATCTTACAAAGTCTAAGACAATCCACTTTACTGGGATATCTCTTACCAAGTTCTAAGACAATCCACTTTACTGGGATATCTCTTACCAAGTTCTAAGACAATCCACTTTACTTAGATATATCTCACCAAGTTTAAGACAATCCACTTTACTTAGATACATCTCACCAAGTTTAAGACAATCCACTTTACTGGGATATATCTTACCAAGTATAAGGACAATCCACTTTACTTTCGCTCCATTCACCTGGCCAACTTTTACCCCAGGAGTAAATATGCATGATATGTAAATTTACTCACCTATGTAAAAGCAAATTTGCTATGTGTTCACGTGGAAAAAATTGCATGTATGTAAATACATACATGTATGTATATAAACAGAAGCATCAAAGTTGCAGATTCAATGGGGCATAAAGGATGTATGCCCCCCACCCCCTCCCCTTTGGAAGTCAAAGTATAATAAAAATCAACTCTATATGTACTGCATATTTCTTTTTCACTTTTCTATTTTCATTTTCAATAGTATGTAACTGGCGCAAAATAAGTGATTGCGTTGTCATCAGTCCTCAAGGAAGTAGACTACACCAACATGATATTACATGTAATACACTGGCTTCCTCAGCAATGTCAAACATGATATTACATGTAATACACTGGCTTCCTCAGCAATGTCAAACATGATATTACATGTAATACACTGGCTTCCTCAACAAAGTCAAACATGATATTACATGTAATATACTGGCTTCCTCAGCAATGTCAAACATGATATTACATGTAATACACTGGCTTCCTCAACAATGTCAAACATGATATTACATGTAATACACTGGCTTCCTCAGCAATGTCAAACATGATATTACATGTAATACACTGGCTTCCTCAGCAATGCAATGTCAAACATGATATTACATGTCAAACATGATATTAATATACACTGGCTTCCTCAGCAATGTCAAACATGATATTACATGTAATACACTGGCTTCCTCAGCAATGTCAAACATGATATTACATGTAATACACTGGCTTCCTCAGCAATGTCAAACATGATATTACATGTAATACACTGGCTTCCTCAGCAATGTCAAACATGATATTACATGTAATATACTGGCTTCCTCAGCAATGTCAAACATGATATTACATGTAATACACTGGCTTCCTCAGCAATGTCAAACATGATATTACATGTAATACACTGGCTTCCTCAACAATGTCAAACATGACATGATATTACATGTAATACGCTGGCTTCCTCAGCAATGTCAAACATGATATTACATGTAATACGCTGGCTTCCTCAACAATGTCAAACATGATATTACATGTAATACACTGGCTTCCTCAGCAATGTCAAACATGATATTACATGTAATACGCTGGCTTCCTCAACAATGTCAAACATGATATTACATGTAATACACTGGCTTCCTCAGCAATGTCAAACATGATATTACATGTAATACGCTGGCTTCCTCAGCAATGTCAAACATGATATTACATGAAATATACTGGCTTCCTCAGCAATAACAAATATTATATTACATGTAATACACTGGCTTCCTAAGCAATGTCAAACATTATATTTAGTAATCATGATATGACACGGCGCATATAGCCAGGTATCCTCCTCTGTTACAAAGGTGAAGACCCAATATCAGTAAATTTGATATGCATTCATGTGACACATTTGCACAGCATGCAAATTTGCTCATGAGTAAATTTACTTTTGCACTACTCAGAAGTCAGTGTAAAATTGCTCCACATGTACATTTACTTACATGAGTAAATGCTTTCACATGCCACATTTGTATACGTGAGAAAATTTACTTACCTTTATATTTTTACACATGTGTGCAAATCTTGCCACATGAACGTGGGCTTTTGGGTTATCTTACCAAGTCTAAGACAATCCACTTTACTTTGATATATCTAACTAGAATCCTAAACAATCCACTTTACTTTGACATATCTTACAAGCGTGTAAGACAATCCACTTTACTTTGATATATCTTACTGGAGTCCTAAACAATCCACTTTACTCTGACATATCTTACAAGAGTGTAAGACAATCCACTTTACTATGGTATATGTTACAAGAGTTTTAGACAATCCACTTTACTATGATATATCTAACTAGAGTCTTAAACAATCCACTTTACTATGATATATCTTACTACAGTCTTAGACAATCCACTTTACTATGATATATCTGACTACAGTCTTAGACAATCCACTTTACTATGATATATCTTACTACAGTCTTAGACAATCCACTTTACTATGATATATCTGACTAGTCTAAGACAATCCACTTTACTATGATATATCTGACTACAGTCTTAGACAATCCACTTTACTATGATATATCTGACTACAGTCTTAGACAATCCACTTAACTATGATATATCTTACTACAGTCTTAGACAATCTACTTTACTATGATATATCTTACTACAGTCTTAGACAATCCACTTTACTATGATATATCTGACTACAGTCTTAGACAATCCACTTAACTATGATATATCTTACTACAGTCTTAGACAATCTACTTTACTATGATATATCTTACTATAGTCTTAGACAATCCACTTTACTATGATATATCTGACTACAGTCTTAGACAATCCACTTTACTATGATATATCTTACTACAGTCTTAGACAATCCACTTTACTATGATATATCTGACTACAGTCTTAGACAATCCACTTTACTATGATATAACTTACTACAGTCTTAGACAATCCACTTAACTATGATATATCTTACAAGAGTCTTAGACAATCCACTTTACTATGATATATCTGACTACAGTCTTAGACAATCCACTTTACTATGATATATCTGACTACAGTCTTAGACAATCTACTTTACTATGATATATCTTACTACAGTCTTAGACAATCCACTTTACTATGATATATCTGACTAGTCTTAGACAATCCACTTTACTATGATATATCTGACTACAGTCTTAGACAATCCACTTTACTATGATATATCTTACAAGAGTCTTAGACAATCCACTTTACTATGATATATCTGACTACAGTCTTAGACAATCCACTTTACTAAGATATATCTTACAAGAGTCTTAGACAATCCACTTTACTATGATCTATCTGACTACAGTCTTAGACAATCCACTTTACTATGATATATCTTACTACAGTCTCAGACAATCCACTTATCTTTGATATATCTTACCTGAGTTGTTCAGTCTGTTGTCACTTTCCTCTTCATCTGTTTTCACAAGTTTATCCTCCTCATCCTCTTCTTCATCTGTTTTTTCATCTTTTTCATCGATTGCATGTTCTTTTGGCTCTTTTATTGCTTCTAGTTTATCTGTAATGAACATTTTAGTGTTGAAATGTGAGAATGAATATATACTCCATTATGGCATAGCAGATAGTGGTTCATTCAAGTCTCAGTAAAGAAATTTCACTTTAAATAAGATAGCTTTGCATAATGTCAAACTTTCTGCAATAAATGCACTTTAGCTCACGTAAATGCTCTTGATTTTTCCGTGGAAAATTTAGGTACAATAGGCAAATAGCAGTTCTGGACAGAAATACAAATGACATACAGCAGAGTATGTCCTATGGTGACATAAAGTATAGTCTCAGTGATACCTAGCATGGTCCTGATGAGACATAGTATGGTCCAAATGTGACATCAAGAGGGTGACATAACACCTCCAGTGTGGGCAAATATTCATGTCAACCCAAAACAAGGGCAATAACTGTTTTATTATACCGAAAGGCAATAAAACTTAACTAACAAACTGACCGATATAAGTTCATAACGACTGTAACACAGTGCCTTTGATACTCAACACTATCGATGTGTTTTATTGTCCTTTGAGTCGTTATTTAATCTTAAGCCTCCATCAAGGCTGACTCTAGCAAATATATTTGACAATAATGTATCAATTCTGTCAAATCATTAAATTTCGACTGTCATTTCTTTCCATTCCAGTCTACATCGAGCAAATGTCCTTTTCATAGCTACCATACACTCATCCATTTTTGCTTATGAGAGGGTGACATAAACTGGCATAGAGGGTGACATAAATGTTTCAGTGTGACACGTGATACCATTTTAACTAATCAGAAGTAAAGATACATATTAAAGGTATAATAAATAGAATTGTCTAATCTTGAAATAAGTAATGCCCAATGTTGACATAAAAATGTCCCATAACAGCACAAAGTATGCTCCCATAACAGCACAAAGTATGGCTCCACAGAGAAATAAAGTATGATCCCAAAGCAATTAAAACTATAGTCCCATTGTGGCATAAATCATGGTCCAACAGGGACATAAAATATGAACCTGAAGCAATAAAAAGTAAAGTCCCATTGTGGCATAAATCATGTCCAACAGGGACATAAAATATAAACCTAAAGCAATAAAAAATAAAATCCCATTTCTTCAATTCTCAGACTATGATGAATTCAGCTTGACTCTTTTTGACAACCAGAAATGAAGAAAATTATATTTTCTGTTAATTCCATGATATAAAGATACTTGCCTTTCATAGCAGCTAGTTGTTCTACAGCTACATCATTGTCCGCTTGTAGCGATTCTACTTTGGCAGAAAGGATACGCTCCTGTTTAATCATTTCCTGTAATTTTTCATTCAAATCTTGTTTTTCTTGTTCTATTTTTTCTATTTCTTCTTTATGTTCTTTCTCGGCATCCTGGAAATGACAGCAGATGCAAATATTGAAGTTCTTCCTTAAATTGTTACGTGTAGGGGGTTGAAATATCACCTTCACATAATCTTATGTTTAAGGTAATTACTTAATGAGATGAACAAAATTCAATGACTTTTAAACACTGTGGGTGTTATATAGATTATAAAAAAATCATAAAGTATTCAAGACGCTTTAACTCATATCAATTCTGTACATCATAACTGTGGAAGCAATTTTCGCAACTAATGCTGTTTCTTGGAAATAATTCATATTTGTATAAATCAAATAAGTTGTTTATTTCATAACAACTATATAAAGTTGCCTGGCAAAATTGGTCAACATTGCAAAAGACATAAAAAATGTGTAAAAGATGATAAAATGGCTAATAAACATGAAAAACAGTAGGCTCATTGGCCCTTAATAATCACCAGAGTAAAATGTATTTCACTGACAATATACAGACAAAAAGCCCATGAGGGCCTCAATCGCTCACTTGAGAACCATCTACAAATGTGGAAAGAAGACCTAATTACAAGTAAAACACGTTAAATCAATGCATCAAAGTGAATGCAAGGGGAGATCATGCAAAAATGAATGAAAATGTCTGAAAAGACCTAAAAAACGCGTCAAAAATTAATATTCTGATTTCTATGAAAAATACTAACTTGAATCATACATCCATACAGATCACCCAGAAACAATTCGTTTTTCAATTCTGGCAGCGATTCTGGAGAAGATTTTTAAATAGGGGTACCTTTTGGGACCTATTCTGCCCCGCCTTCGGCCCATCTGGCTCATTTATGGATAGATTTCATTTTCGTTCACAAACTTTGTAGATATTGACTTTACAATCATACATAAAAATTTGAAACTCATCTGATCATGGGTTCATAAGAAGAAGATTTTTAAAGATGTATCAAGTTTTGGTCCTTTTTGGCCCCTTTTAGGGCCCCTATGGGTCCTCGCCCCTTTTCATTTGCAAACCTTATGTGGCTTCAAATGGAGATGCTATATGCCAAGTTTGGTTAAAATTGGCCCACTGGTTCTTGAGAAGAAGATGATTAAATGCAAAAAGTTAACAGACAGACAACGACACCGACAGACATTTGGCCATAGCAATAGCCCACTTGGCCTTTAAGGCCAGGTGAGCTAAAAAGTAAGGTGAATCAGTACAGTTACATAAATTTCTTGGAAACTGAAGAGTTATTTAAATGGAAGATAACTGGTGTAACATACTTGTAATTTTTGCTGGATTTCCATAACTTCTTTCAATTGGTCTTGATATTTTTCAGCAAGTTGTTGTAACTCTTCTTGTGCTTTCTCACACATGTCCTTTAAGTGACTACATTCGTCCTCTGTATTGTGTAGGGATCTCTAGATAAACCAACAAAAACCAAAGTCAACAATATTATACCCTATGAATGTTATGACTAAAGATTAACCAAACATTACAACTCAATACAACTTTTCATGGTCAAAATTACTGAAAAAAAACAAAACAAGAGGCCCTTGGGCCTAAACAGTCACCTGAGTGAAATAATATCCATATTTAGCCCTTTTGGAGCCCCTACAGGTGCTAACCCCTTCTCAGTTGCAATCAATTATAGGACTTCCCATTTGTTCCCATTAGTTTCTGCAAAGTGTGTTAAAGCTGAACCATTTATTCTTCACAACAAGTTAAAAATGTCCTGAAGTTGAAGAAAAACTATCTACTTAGGTGCCTGCAACACCTTGACCTTTTACCCTATGACCTTGAAATCTGTTCCCTATGTAAATAAATGTGCCCACTAAAGGCTCGTTTTAGGACAGATTTTGTTTTCATTTGCAAACGTTGTAGATATTAACTTAACAATAATGCATTTAAAATTCAAAAGAGATCAGATCATTGGTTCATGATAATAAGATTTCTAAAGATGTACCAAGTTTAGGTCCTTTTTGGTCCCTTTTGGAGCTAATGTGGGTCCTCACCCCTTTCATTCACAAACTTTCTGTGGCTTCACATAGGGACACTTCCTGCCAAGTTTGGTTGAAATTGGCTAATATATTCTTGAGAAGTCGGAGATGTGTGATAGTTAACAACAGATTACGGACAACCGACAGACAAAAAAAATTGCAATTCACAAACGACACTGTTTCTTTCTCTTACCTCTAGATCAGATAATTTTCTTACTGCTTCTAATTTTTCCTGTAATACTTTTCTGAGTGATTCCTGTGGGTAAAAATCACAGGTGAATATGCAAAACATTTTAAAGAAATAAAAAGTGAGGGTGGTATGATGCAATTACCAAATTGGCATCACAATGATTAAATCAAAGGACTGAAAGTCCTGAAAGGCGAGTCCTTTGTCAAGTCTGAATTGGTGAATTTATACAAGAATATATATCAAGATGCAAATTAATTTTAAAAACATTCTAAGTTGGTATCATAGACATACATATATAGACATAACATTGTCACACATGTATGTTTCTGCTGGCATGTTACATGTACAAAAATTAAATCATTCAAAGGTACCCATGTACTTAGGCCTACTCTGATACATATCATAGATTTGTTGAAACACAAACTATTCCGAATTAATTCTATGTATTACTAATCTGTCTGTTGATAGAGTCAAGCTTTCGCCTATAATATATATATAGATCATGATACTAAAAATTTGGGTATCATTTTTAATTCCCATTGTAAACAGCTACATGTAATTTTAAATGATGACCTGCATGTACACACTGGTACTTGAGGACAGGAATTTGTATTTTTTTTTTTTTTTTTTTTTTTTAATTTTGTTAACTGATTATTATTTGCAATATCACTCAACGCTATTGGTGTAATTTTATTTTATTTAGATCAGAAATGGGGCATAATCTAAACTGGGAAAAACCTCAAAATTAAATTAAAATTACACCAATATCATTGAATAATATTGCAAATAATAATTAATTAACAAAATTTTAAAAAATATACAAATTCCTGTCCTCAACTACCTCTGTACGTACATGCAGTTACTGTTTAACCTGGGAATATACAGCCTTGATCTACTGAAATCACAAATCAGTAAAGGCTGTCATATGTCATGGTACATCTTTAAACCAAAACATTTATTTGAAATATAAGAAATTAGTGGATGTGGATGTTTGATTATGCATCTGTAGAATTTTACACATTTTACGATATGTTCACATTACAAAACAGCAGACATACAGAGTTGGACTTAGATTTACACGTACATGTACAGTCATGGTACATAAATATTTGTCACTAATGTTATTCTCTTCTTTGTTTTATATATAAAACCATCTGGCTAGACTTCAAAACTCTATTACTGGCAGGAATCATACCATTGCTAGCTGCATTGATGTTTGTGCTATCCGACCAGAACCACGGTGGAGTAAACTAATCTTTTATTCTCTCGCGAATGAATAGAATTTACAGCACACCAGGATAACATCTTACTCGACGTCAGACATGAACAGTTTAATCATGAGTTTGTCTATGATCACTCCCCCGAGTAAGCTTGAAAACTTTTTAAATTTTTTTTATCAGTTTTGTGTTTAACTAAAGAAAAAATTCGTGTTGTATGAATAAAAAAGAAGCCATGATCGATTCCAGTTTCTAAAAAACGCGAATTAAAATGGGTATCAATGTCAAAATCGGCAAAGCTGAATTGAGGGAATTCTCCTTTTCAACAAGTTGTCCTATGTCAAGTGACTATAAAATAAATTCATCACAGCACTTTTGACTGTCTTCATTGTTCAATTAAGTTTCAATGTGTTTTCAAATTAAAAGAAACGGTGTCCTAGTTCAGGAATTATAAGGAGAGAGTATGCCAATGAAACAAGATTCCAATTAGACACAAAGAAGTATTTTAATGGTTGAATCTCAGGTAACTATTTTCTACAGCGCAAGTAGTAGTTCGTCAAATCCTATGGCACACTGATTTTTGTATGATATAGCTGTGGATGCTTAATTGAATACACAGAAAGACTCCAGGAGTTTTGAGTTTGTCATAGCAATAAGGCCTTGCCTTAAAGATAAAAACAGCAAAGGTATCTAATGAAATATATTTTATAAGAAAACTGAATAATCTCAATATTAGAAACATTATAGCTACAATTTATCAACTTACTTTTGCTGTCGTTTCATACGTCAGTTTTTCCTCCTGTAATGTTACAACCTCTTGGCGTAGAGTATCCTCTGGGTGGTTCTATATCAATGGATAAAATCTTATTAAGAATGGTAGTGTTCAAACAGTAAAGAAAACACAACATCTGCACATCAGATGTGGAATATGACCAGAATTTTGCCTCCTTCCCAAAAACTCCATGTCAATAAAATACAGCCAGAGTGAGATAAATAACAAGATGTATTTGTGAAAAACAAATGCCCCTTTCCAACAAATTTTTGCAATGTCCTACATATTGACCCAACCTCCCAGGGGCAAGTGATGTCAGTGAAGTGTGAGTAACCCTCAGATGAACTTACAGTCTAAGTTTGATTACTGTATCATAATCCAAACTTGAAATATTGCACTTTATATGTAAGCAGGATGGCATTATAGACAGACAGACAGACAAAACATTGCAATGTCCTACATTTTGACCCCACACCACCCCCAAGGGCAAGTGATGTCAGTGAAGTGTGAGCAACCCTTAGATTAACTTACAGTCTAAGTTTGATTACTGTATCATAATCCAAACTTGAAATATTGCACTTTATATGTAAGCGGGATGGCATTATAGACAGACAGACAAAACATTGCAATGTCCTACATTTTGAACCCACCCCACCCCCAGGGGCAAGTGATGTCAGTGAAGTGTGAGCAACCCTTAGATTAACTTACAGTCTACGTTTGATTACTGTATCACAATCCAAACTTGAAATATTGCACTTTATATGTAAGCGGGATGGCATTAACAGACATACAGACAAACATTGCAATGTCCTACATTTTGATGCCACCCAACCCCACCCCCAGGGGCAAATGATGTCAGTGAAGTGTGAGCAACCCTTAGATTAACTTACAGTCTAAGTTTGGTTACTGTATCACGATCAAAATTTGAAATATTGCACTTTATATGTAAGCGGGACGGAATTACTGACAAACAGACAGACAGACGATCCAAACACTAGATGCCCCTGGCGGACCTTTCCGACCGGGGGAATAAAAATTAACTGTTTAATGTCAATTTGACTATTAATTGGTTCTATTAAGCCCCAAACCCCTTTTTCCTGACTTTTATAGCACCCTGGGTGCTTAATTGGTCGAATAAGGTACATCACTTAATTGAAATATGCGACTTAAAAATTTCATACAGAATAAAGGATAATCAACTTACCTTTGAATATATATGAAGTTGGTTTTCTAGCACCTCTAAACGAGATAAAAGTCTATCTTCATCTATTAATGCCTATGTAAAATGAAAAGAAAAAATGTTGACAAAATTACTATCAGAAATTAAAAACTTTTTTGCACCAAAATTTGCACCTTACATTTATCAGAAAATGGATGATAAAAAGAGATGGGAAAAAGAATTCGTAATATATTTGATAATTGGTTTAAATATGACAGCAAATTAATTCATAAGTATCATTTACATACATGATTCTTATTTCTAACTTTTTAATTTGATTTGATATCTAACAAATGATCTCTCACAGAAATAGAGAGTGTCTCCCCCTTTTCAGCTCAACATAGTCAGATGTACACCCATTTTGAACTAAAAATAAAACAGTCTTTAGATTTAAAAATTTTACCCCCAACTTTGACAGAATTTTAACTGTCCATGTAAGCCCAGTGTATGATTGGCAAGAGGAAGGTATTGGGTCTAATTCCTGGTATACCTCTTTCAAAATAAAGTGGCACATACAGGTTCTGTCAAAAATGAAAACACCACTGTCTATTTTCCAAAAATAGATCATTTACACAACAAAACATGATACATCCATAACTGTAGCACTAATATGTTTATGTTGACAAGTAATCTGTCACCCCTGTTATGATTTGATTTAGACTCGCAGTGTCTGTAAACATGTTGCAACTGATCTTGGAGATCTAGACTTGGCAATACTTTACATATTTCTATATCATTTCATTATAATACAAATATCATATATACCTGCCAACCATTCTCTGAAGCTTCCTGAGTGCTATCTACAAGATGTTGTAGAGTGCTTAACTTCTGCTCCAACATTTTCTCTCTGTGTAAGGCCTCCTGTCAAAGAAAACAAAACTTTTGTTGCACTTTTAAGAAAGGGACTTTTGGGTCAAAATATGCGTCAATGCATTTTTCAAAACTACAAATCTTAGAGAAAACATTCACTGCACTGTTAAATAAACTACCTACTAGATAGAGATGCATGGAGTTGAAAAACAGCTATTTTTAGGGTAACCCTGTGACTGTTTTACTTAAACAGACAAGGGAATGACTGATACCCTATCACTTTTTGTAAAACAGTCATAGCCGATACTCTGCCAGTTTTTGTAAAACAGTGACAGGGTAACCCTATCCTAAAGCATCTATGTTTTAAATTACCAATTTTATGACAGAAATGAATACAAAACATAGGCTTACTGCTTTAAGAATATCAAGTATATAGCTGGTCAACTATCTTCACAGTTTTTCATTTTTGTTATCCAGATTTAAGTCTTTATTTCGTCTGTATTGACATACCATGACACCAAGTGCGATATATAAAAGCCTACCTGCAAATACTGTGCGAGTTGATAAAGTTCCTGAGACTGGACTGTGAGACCCGGCACCATTGTAGTGGCAAACGGACTGGAGTCTGAGTAACTGAAAAGTCAAATGAAAATGTGATCAATCAAAATACACGCATACAACTAATCTGATGTTTTATTCCTTACAACTTTCTCATATATCTTTGCATACAAAGAGTCAATGAATTTTGAGTAAGACATTTCTATAAAACCATACCTTATGTCATTTGAAATGTTTGCTAAAGACTGATTTATGAACACCTTTCAATTTCATTGGCAAATTTGGAATGGATTTTTAATGTACCAAGTTTTGACTTTTTTTTAGTACTAACCCTTTTTTAACTCTAAATTTTAATCCCCTTCCTAGGAAGAAGAAATCCTTCCAAATGTGGTTGAAATCTGCCCAGTGGTTCTTGAGAAGAAGTTGTTTAAATGGAAACGTTAACAGACAGACAACAGACGATAGATGATGAGGCCCACTAATGGCTTGTTAATGAACAAATTTGGATTTCAATCAAGTTTACCAAATTTGAAAGAAAACTGATACACTTGTAATTAGTTCATGAAAAGCAGATTTTTAAAGCTGTACCAAGTTTTGACACTTTTTGGCCCCTATGGGTACTAGCCCCTCTTTGTTCTCAAAGTCCATCCTAGGAGAAAGGAAGTCCCTTCCGCTTTGGTTAAAATCTATCAAGTGGTCTTATGAAGTTGCTTAAATGGAAAAGTTAAACAGACATACAAAAATGGACATTGGACCACAGCAACAACTCACTCGGGCCTGGTCACCAGCTGGTGAGCTAAAAAAACAGGAGTTTTAAATGCTTTGTTTATCTTGCATTATGATCGCAAATTATACTTTTCTGTAGTTGTAATTATTTTATTTTAACTGTTGACCAATTTGTAAAATCTTTTATTCATATGATTTTAAAATTTTATACGACAAATTTATGCAAGTGATTCGATGTTTTCAAACACAACTCTGGAACTTGCAGCAAAAACCGGTAACAGAATAGAATATGCACAATTGATAAATTATGGATTTAAACAATATAAAATAACCATAGATGACTATATCTAATTAAAATATTGATTTCTAAATCTTGTGTGGTAAAAAGGAACAATAATAAATACAATTATATAAAATATACATGGATTTCTAGATTTGGAAATACTTGGTTTTAAACCTGGCCGAAAATGATTATTGGATACATGTATGTTCATATATCTGACTGGCATATGCTTCAATAATGAATGTATCACAGTGTAAAAAACTTAAACACTACATATGTCTATTGTCAGTTTTCAAACAATTACTGAAAATGCATGCATTTGTTGTACAAAGCTTGAAAAAGGTCAACAGAATAAATCACCTGTAACTCTCTATCCATGGCTTGCTAGGTCTGCATCCCATATTACAAACTATGTATTCTGTCAGCCATTACAACATATAAAAGTTATACCAGATACGACAGAAAACCTTGTACACAAATGCTGGGACAATTATATAGCAACCATTTAACATACAAAAATACAATTACATTCATATCAGATATTTCGTAATTTCTATTGCTAATTGATATATGAAATACAAATTGCAACAAAATAAGTACTGCTGCCTCCTAGATTATTTACCATACACCAAGAGTACAGGCAGCTACAATGTATATATATACACACTATAACATCAAAATGTAGGACAAACTAATTGCCTATGTTATTATAAGGCATCATTTTTGTGTATTATTTCATGGCTAATTAATACACAATGAAGATATGTTCTATATGCCATTTGATATTATGGATATACAGGTCACCATAGGATGAAAATCAAGGGTGACTGAGATATACTGGATGTATTTCAAAATTGATTGATAGCAAATAGAGACATAAAACTATGATTTATCAACAAGTGCCCAAACCACTGTACATGAACATGAAAAACAAATTTTTACAGATGAAGGAATTCAGCGTGGCAGGGATAATTTTAAAGTATCAGAAAAAAAAATTCATGCTTGGTGCACAACCACCCTTAAATAGGTCAATGCGATCCCCGATATATACATATAACATCATGTACATATATATCAATAGAATGTTTTTCAGAAACTGTTTGCTTTGCTTTTCCCCAGTGAGTTTAATGGGTTTATTCCAGACTGACTAAGAGAAACTTTTCCCTAAACAAAACAATTTTTCTGTGTAATCTCAGGAAGAAGTCATATGAGTTAATCGCTCTGTGTCTAAAAATATTTATAAAATCATCAAATTTCTATAATCTTCATGATGATTTTTTTTTTATTTGAAATATAATCATATCTACAATGTGACACATGCAGATCAGCATATTGAAGTTTTATAACTGTATGTAACATTAACTCCTTATTACATAACAAGCAAACAACTGATACTCACATATTTTTTGCTTCCCTGCCATCCGGATGAAATAATGTAACTGTAGCTATGATACACCCATGTGTAACTGAAACAAAAAAGGTTATCATTCATGATCTAAGAGTCTAAGAATTACAAACCCCTCCCTGATAAGAACAATAAATCACACAAGAATCACCTGTGTAGAGGAGCATTGTGTGTGCATGTTATAATATCAGAACAAATAAATAACCTCACAAGGATTATCAAACAGTTACAAAATCCACTATATGAATACAAACTAATAATCTATAATGATGATAATTAATAATAAGTTTTAAGCATTGCAGTAAAAAAACAATTTTTTCAACAAAATTTCACTTAAAAGGCATCACCTGTTTTTTTTTCCAAAAAGATTTCTTTCCTTTTTTACTACTTAGATTGATATACAGTACCAAAATACAAGAGAGAGAGAGATATACACAGGCATACATATTCTTAGATTCCTATATATTTTGTAAAAATTGCTTGAGAAACCCAGATTGGCAATTATTCACTTGCAATTGATTGACTCAACCTTACTATTTGTATATGAATACCACAAGAGAACTGACCTTATTTTCACAAAATAGTAACAGAATAAGTTATGCAATATCAATATTCTTTCTGGATCTGAAATTTATCTGGTTATATACATGTATGTTCAATCTGATAACTAAGAAATTCTTTCTCAAGCTGATCTTTGTCAACTGATCTCTGAAGAAATGTGGTAAGTTGGTCAATTATGCAACAGTACGACTAATATTTTTTGTTGATTTGGGTGTGTGACCTTGACCTTTGAGCTTAAAACTTTGTGACATTGACCTGCCAAGTTTAGTTAAAACTGGCCCCACTAGTTCTTGAGAAGAAGTGTTATAAGGTTGACAACAGATGATACACACCTCACTACAACAAACAAAAAGAGGATATCAATAAGTCACCTTTAACCTTTGGCTTAGATGACCTATAACTATGAATAGGACTTTTATACCTGAAGAATTCATAATACAAGTTTTATTTGCACTGATAATTAAGTTGTACTTGTTTAGAATAAAAATTACTATAGTAGATGTAGTCTGACTAAATGGTGATTTTCTACCACACTAAAAAATTTTCAGTTATAAGGTGGGGAGAGAACCCAGTTACACTGTATCTGAGAAAGGAACACTGACCGTCTACAAGTACACTGGCAAACTTCCTCACAAAATCTGCCTAGGTTTCAGTTGGACTTGTACCAGTACTAGCTAAAGATGAGAGACTTCATAGTTTAGACCACTCCATGAAGACAACAGAAAAGCAATTAGAAACATTAACTTACTTTTCTCGCCTCTGCGATTGTTTTCCATGACATCAACACCAAATTGTATATGGTCCCCAGAGAAGATTTCACGGGCAGGACTTTCTTCTCCACCCTTACACAACCGTTGATTATTAATAAATGTTCCATTACTACTTTTCGTATCTTGGAGGTAGAACTGAAAAAACATAAAAAATAAGTCAAATTCAGTATTCAGTATTTTTCATGGGTCATTTACGTAAGATATAAACATTTATAAAAGCCTTAAGGTCATGTAAGTACAGTACAAAGTCAAACTTCTCAATCGGAACCTAATAAACATACATGTAATTCGTTGGTTCTATCAGGCGGTAATTATAATTATTATACCTCAGTATCTTTTTTTTTTATTAATAAAATCATAGATGAACAAGTTTATTATTTTTTACGAAATTATCTGAAAAAAGAACTATTTACTGGTTCAGTTTCAAGAACTATAATCTGGTTAATAATTTCAAGAACTAGTACTACTAACCAGGCTTGAACATCCCCTCTACATCTACATGTAATGTGTTCTTATGTGAGGATTTACAGTAAATGATTTCTCAATATACTATCATTTTACCATTTGAATAGACTCGTACCCAAGAATTCTGAATGATTGTTTATTGAATGAGAAATAGCCACTGCTACAGATTTACATTTATCCACATTTCTAGAAACTTAAAATCTCATTTGAAACAAGAGAAATTGACTACAAGGAACATTCTTCAAGCACTAGCCCTAAATTGTACCTGTGTTTCATACATGTACTCATTTTGTTTACAGATATGTCATTGGGTACAACAATATTACTGTAGCATGTATCTCCAGTGTTTGCTATGTGTATATATACAGTGGAACCTCTACTAAAATGCATCTCACTTAGGAGACCACCTCGCATTTAAGAGCACTGACATTCAGTCTCTTGAAAATGTCTTGATACATGTACCTATCAAATCCAGCCAAACCCTTGCTTGAAAGACCACCTTACTAACCAGACCACTTGGAGTTTGTTAATTAGATAGTCTTAACATTGAGGTTACACTGTAGTTTGGTTGAAAAAAAAAAAAGTAATACAAAGGCACCTCTCAGTGCACTTGTCTCTGGCCAAACATACATATACATGTATGTTAATCCATATCTGTGTAATGTGTATACACATATGTGTGTATGAACTGTCAACGTGTACACAAATATACATACATTACACATGGCTGTTCACACATAATATCTCTTTCTCTCTCATACATACACACATACACACATGTACACACATATACACACAAGAAGGTTAAAAGATGAGTTTTTAGTAATGGCTTGCCACTTATCAAACAACAAAAAGATTTGTCAAGTGCTGAGCACTTCAGCAACAGCTCTGTCTTTTACACGGCCAGTTGTCACATTAGCTTGTATGTTTTGATATTGGCTTGACAATATAGTAATGCATCAGTTGACGATAATGAATCAGTTGACCGAGGTTTCATGCAAACACAACACATTACCATCAGATGGTCATAAAACCTTGCAATATCACACACAAAACAGTAGGAAATTATTAGTCAATACAGAACTACCGCCACTAAACCAAATGAAATCAGGACTTACAGCCTGTCCAGTATATGATTATCAGCTGAACGACAAACCAAGTAAATACAGAAAAAAGAACTACTGGCATACACATCAAACAGATTCAAGTACTGTCACAAGTTACCAGTATATGTATGTACCAGAAGAAATATAATATATCACCATGTCCTATGATTACATATGTAGATACATCATGTGATAATTATATAAAGCAAATGGACACACAAGATAGTTGTTTTATTGATCTTTGGAAATTATGTAGTATGCTAAGTTAAATTTGTACAGCTTTCTTGACATGGGATTTTTATACTCAAATCTAAAAGATGGAGAACATGATTTATATTAGAAAACCATGTGTTATCTCTCAGGTCAAAAGATGCACAGCCAGTACCAGTCAAGGTCAAATTAAAGCTTCATATCAATGCATGGGGTGCAAAAAAAATCACTGCATTATAACAAACCAACTTAAAGGGAAGATAATACAATATTTCTTTAAACAAGTATTCTAAGGACAAGTAGTCTGGTAGACTACGAAGGATATTTATCAAGTAGATACCTACATGAACATTTTTGTGTGTGTGTACATAAACAATCTATAGACAAATGTACTTGAAATATACAGGAACTAAGTAAGCAGGAAAGGAGTTGTTGTCTCAAGACAAACAGGAAATACTACATGTATCATAATATATCACTGTCACAATCCAAGAACAATATGTACATTTACTGAACAATTAAAAAGAAACTTTTAACTATAAGGTATACAAATTAGAAAAACAAAAAACAAAAACAAAAAACCATGACGCATGTCCATGTATATAAATACTTTGTGAAGTATTTACACTGCAGTTGCTGTAACACAGTAAAGATGATTTTTGATAAAAAAAGTCTTGATTAATAGTCCCAGCTAGATCAGAGTCATTCAGATGTTTGCCTGCATGCTTGTTTGTTTGTTTATTGTTGTTTAACGTCCCACTCAAGAATCTTTCACTCATATGGAGACGTCACCAATGCCGGTGAAGGGCTTCAAATTTTGGCCTATGCTTGACACCTATGGCCATTGAGCAGTGAGGGTTCTTTAACGTGCAGACACTCACTGTGACACGGGACCTCGGTTTTTACTGTCTCAGTCCGAAGGACAGGAGCGTATCCGGGTTGGTAACCATTTCACATACTTCCCTGCCCAATCCGAGGATCGAACCCGGGTCGTGCCTGCATGCAACAGATGAGGTAAAGTACAGAACAATGGATGCAATAGACGTCTCTAGGAGTTTGACCTGCAAACTATCTTACTAATTCAGCATTTACAAAATAGATAACTGCAAAACTAAATCATTTACATAAATTCTAATAAATGTTCAATGATTTAATTACAAACCTGTTGGTTTTGCAGTAAATCTGGCATATTCTATAAATCCACCATCAACACTCTAATGATCTATCAATTAATATCACATCTTGTACAAGTAGTTGTAATGTACATACATTTTTTTTCAAAAGTCAATACCATATGCTCTTCATATAATAAAGGTATATGTTTCTATAAATAGGTCATTCATCTCTATACAGCTTCCTTCTAATCTTTCCTAGTATCAAACACATGTTGGATTTTTTTTATCTTAACAGGAAACTGTTTGTGTACTTACATATTGGCTACTGGTAAATAACTCAAAGTAGCTGGGGGTCTGCCAATATAAAAAAAATGTATTTGCCCCAAAAAACTAAGCTATTTGAGAAAATTTTAAAGTGCAATAACTGTTGCAAATACATGTATTAAAGGATAATTATTCATTTTTTGGAAAGCATTGAGTATAAATGCAATGGATCACGAAAAAAAAATTCTGTGCAGCATGAATGTACAAATGTACAATCTTAGGGGCATCAAAAGTCTAGAATCATATGTATATTTGTACATGTACATGTATGATCTTAGGGGCTAAAATGTCTAGAGACAAATGTACCAACTTAGGGGCATCAAAAGTCTAGAATCATATGTACATTTGTACATATACATGTATGATCTTAGGGGCTAAAAAGTCTAGAGACAAATGTACCAACTTAGGGGCATCAAAAGTCTAGAATCATATGTACATTTGTACATATACATGTATGATCTTAGGGGCTAAAAAGTCTAGAATCATATGTACATTTGTACATATACATGTATGATCTTAGGGGCTAAAAAGTCTAGAATCATATGTACATTTGTACATATACATGTATGATCTTAGGGGCTAAAAAGTCTAGAATCATATGTACATTTGTACATGTACATGTATGATCTTAGGGGCTTAAACGTCTAGAGACAAATGTACCAACTTAGGGGCTAAAAAGTCTAGAATCATATGTACATTTGTACATATACATGTATGATCTTAGGGGCTAAAAAGTCTAGAATCATATGTACATTTGTACATGTACATGTATGATCTTAGGGGCTTAAACGTCTAGAGACAAATGTACCAATTTAGGGGCTAAAAAGTCTAGAATCATATGTACATTTGTACATATACATGTATGATCTTAGGGGCTTAAACGTCTAGAGACAAATGTACCAACTTAGGGGCTAAAAAGTCTAGAATCATATGTACATTTGTACATATACATGTATGATCTTAGGGGCTAAAAAGTCTAAAATCATATGTACATTTGTACATGTATGATCTGAGGGGCTAAAAAGTCTAGAGACAAATGTACCAACTTAAGGGCATAAAATATCTGAAGTTAAATCTTCTTACTTGAAGGGTAAATACTCTACCTCTAGAGATCACTAAGGGTGCAAAAAAAAGGCATGAACAGTCTGACAGACTGCCTTATAATGTCATTATTATTATGACAATTACACCTACTGATAAGACTGAATGATTTGACAAAATAATTTCTCATTCAATAAGCAGACACGCTGCTTATCATTTATCGTGTAAATCGTTGGTAAAATATCAAAGTCCTGCTGAACTCCATCAGACTTGGCTCACTGTAGCTGAGAAAGATGACAACATTACGTATAAACAAAAACATACAAACTCTACAAGTTTATAATATTTCTTTATAATGGCCAATTCATCTCCAAGGAAGGAACATGGTAATAAGAAGATGATTCAGTGAACATCATCAAATTTATTCATTGATGAAGGTTTAGGTCTCATTTCCAGTCTATATACTGGTAGAAGACCAGTAGCCAGCTACATGTACATGTTAGGACCAGTAGCCAGCTACATGTACATGTTAGGACCAGTAGCCAGCTACATGTACATGTTAGGACCAATAGCCAGCTACATGTACATGTTAGGACCAGTAGCCAGCTACATGTACATGTTAGGACCAGTAGCCAGCTACATGTACATGTTAGGACCAGTAGCCAGCTACATGTACATGTTAGGACCAGTAGCCAGCTACATGTACATGTTAGGACCAGTAGCCAGCTACATGTACATGTGTTAGGACCAGTAGCCAGCTACATGTACATGTTAGGACCAGTAGCCAGCTACATGTACATGTTAGGACCAGTAGCCAGCTACATGTACATGTTAGGACCAGTAGCCAGCTACATGTACATGTTAGGACCCAGTAGCCAGCTACATGTACATGTTAGGGACCAGTAGCCAGCTACATGTACATGTTAGGACCAGTAGCCAGCTACATGTACATGTTAGGACCAGTAGCCAGCTACATGTACATGTTAGGACCAGTAGCCAGCTACATGTACATGTTAGGACCAGTAGCCAGCTACATGTACATGTTAGGACCAGTAGCCAGCTACATGTACATGTTAGGACCAGTAGCCAGCTACATGTACATGTTAGGACCAGTAGCCAGCTACATGTACATGTTAGGACCAGTAGCCAGCTACATGTACATGTTAGGACCAGTAGCCAGCTACATGTACATGTTAGGACCAGTAGCCAGCTACATGTACATGTTAGGACCAGTAGCCAGCTACATGTACATGTTAGGACCAGTAGCCAGCTACATGTACATGTTAGGACCAGTAGCCAGCTACATGTACATGTTAGGACCAGTAGCCAGCTACATGTACATGTTAGGACCAGTAGCCAGCTACATGTACATGTTAGGACCAGTAGCCAGCTACATGTACATGTTAGGACCAGTAGCCAGCTACATGTACATGTTAGGACCAGTAGCCAGCTACATGTACATGTTAGGACCAGTAGCCAGCTACATGTACATGTTAGGACCAGTAGCCAGCTACATGTACATGTTTTAGCCAGCTACATGTACATGTTAGGACCAGTAGCCAGCTACATGTACATGTTAGGACCAGTAGCCAGCTACATGTACATGTTAGGACCAGTAGCCAGCTACATGTACATGTTAGGACCAGTAGCCAGCTACATGTACATGTTAGGACCAGTAGCCAGCTACATGTACATGTTAGGACCAGTAGCCAGCTACATGTACATGTTAGGACCAGTAGCCAGCTACATGTATGGTCTGATTTCCTCTTTAGTTTGTACCCTACTATTTGAGGAAAAGGGAAAAAATGTCCAACAGCAGATGATTCATCTAAACAAATCTCACAAAATAGATTTCTATATAGCCGAAATCATGTAAGAGTCAGCTACTGGTACTCTAACTGAGTAGCACTCACATGTTTAACCCTTTCACCCCTGAGTTTCTGAGTCATATAATCTTTTCTATTGTTTAAGACTAGTCTATTGTGGTCTTTAGGGACGAAAGGGTTAAACACAGCACATGCCATATCAAAATTAAAATGTATCCTTCACTTTAATGTACAAACTGTTTTTAGTGCATTCACCTTTCTAATCAAATGAGGACTAAATTACATGTATTGTATCTTGTTTGATCGTGAACTGACCTGGCATCGCAGATTACATTAAAAATCTAAACACAGAACACCCTGGTATCTAGAGAACCATAATTGCCAGATAGACCACATGTAGCGCATCAAAAGTGGACATAACAATAGAACATTCCGTGTCATGACCAAAAAAATCAATCAATGATAAAGTAATGAATTACTGTATGACAAAAGATGCTTGGACTTGGAGAGATAGCTGTATAAAGTTTATAAATATACATGAACACATCCTTCTTCATCCACAGGCATGTGAAAGCCAATACTGTTTTATCTCAATTCTGTATCCATCTTATTTTCATAAACATTCTACATACCCTTTGATTTTTTACCTACATGTAGAAGGTTTGTCTTAACAGGCTATCCAATAATACTTTTTTGGATTTAATCTAAAAAGAAAATTCAGTTAACTTTTGTTATTTCTTTTTTTTTTCATGAAAATTTTTAAAGTTCTCATGTGCATGTTAACCATGTACCAACCTTTACATGTACATGTAATATATAATAGTTATTTACTGTAAGTGAGGTAAATCTGGCTGAAAATTACAAACTTGATAAAGGACCTTGAGCACTTGCTTCCTGACAAGTTTTGTCAAAAACCTTTTAGTGGTTTCATGGAAGTAGTCGAAAATATGAAAAGTCAGACTACGGACGGGGAGTGATCACAACAGCTTACTTGAGCTAAAAAGCACATGTGTATCAATCAGGGGAGGCACCTGTTCTCATTTACCTTATTTATTTCAAGTTAAAGCTTGTAAGGATATCACACCATTTCCTGGTATTTGAAGCAGATGAGAAAGAACTGTGTATATAAATCCTGACTTTGTTATGAAAAACACAAGATCCAGTACTGCATCACTCACAACAGCATTTAAGAGTTTTGACAGGTTTGTTTACCTACACATAGTTACCATTAGTTCTACATCACAAGATTTCAGAACTACCTACACATAGTTACCATTAGTTCTATACCACAAGATTTCAGAACTAACTACACATAGTTACCATTAGTTCTACATCACAAGATTTCAGAACTACCTACACATAGTAACCATTAGTTCTACAACACAAGATTTCAGAACTAACTACACATAGTTACCATTAGTTCTACACCACAAGATTTCAGAACTACCTACACATAGTTACCATTAGTTCTATACCACAAGATTTCAGAACTACCTACACATAGTTACCATTAGTTCTACAACACAAGATTTCAGAACTACCTACACATAGTTACCCATTAGTTCTATACCACAAGAAGATTTCAGAACTACCTACACATAGTTACCATTAGTTCTACATCACAAGATTTCAGAACTACCTACACATAGTTACCATTAGTTCTATACCACAAGATTTCAGAACTACCTACACATAGTTACCATTAGTTCTACAACACAAGATTTCAGAACTACCTACACATAGTTACCATTAGTTCTATACCACAAGATTTCAGAACTACCTACACATAGTTACCATTAGTTCTACAACACAAGATTTCAGAACTACCTACACATAGTTACCATTAGTTCTATACCACAAGATTTCAGAACTACCTACACATAGTTACCATTAGTTCTATACCACAAGATTTCAGAACTACCTACACATAGTTACCATTAGTTCTATACCACAAGATTTCAGAACTACCTACACATAGTTACCATTAGTTCTACAACACAAGATTTCAGAACTACCTACACATAGTAACCATTAGTTCTACAACACAAGATTTCAGAACTAACTACACATAGTTACCATTAGTTCTACATCACAAGATTTCAGAACTACTTACACATAGTTACCATTAGTTCTATACCACAAGATTTCAGAACTACCTACACATAGTTACCATTAGTTCTACAACACAAGATTTCAGAACTACCTACACATAGTAACCATTAGTTCTATACCACAAGATTTCAGAACTACCTACACATAGTAACCATTAGTTCTACATCACAAGATTTCAGAATTACCTATATTAGGAACTATTAGCTCTGCATCACAAGATTTCAGAACTACCTACACATAGTAACCATTAGTTCTACAACACAAGATTTCAGAACTACCTACACATAGTAACCATTAGTTCTACAACACAAGATTTCAGAACTACCTACACATAGTTACCATTAGCTCTATATCACAAGATTTCAGAATTACCTATATTAGGAACTATTAGCTCTACATCACAAGATTTCAGAACTACATGTACCTACACATAGTTACCATTAGCTCTACATCACAAGATTTCAGAACTACCTACACATAGTTACCATTAGCTCTATATCACAAGATTTCAGAACTACCTACACATAGTTACCATTAGCTCTGCATCACAAGATTTCAGAACTACATGTACCTACACATAGTTACCATTAGCTCTACATCACAAGATTTCAGAACTACCTACACATAGTTACCATTAGCTCTATATCACAAGATTTCAGAACTACCTACACATAGTTACCATTAGTTCTATACCACAAGATCTCAGAACTACCTACACATAGTTACCATTAGTTCTATACCACAAGATCTCAGAACTACCTACACATAGTTACCATTAGTTCTACATCACAAGATCTCAGAACTACACATAGTTACCATTAGTTCTATACCACAAGATTTCAGAACTACCTACACATAGTTACCATTAGTTCTACATCACAAGATTTCAGAACTACCTACACATAGTTACCATTAGTTCTACATCACAAGATTTCAGAACTACCTACACATAGTTACCATTAGTTCTACATCACAAGATCTCAGAACTACACATAGTTACCATTAGCTCTACATCACAAGATTTCAGAACTACATGTACCTACACATAGTTACCATTAGTTCTACATCACAAGATTTCAGAACTACCTACACATAGTTACCATTACCTCTACATCACAAGATTTCAGAACTACCTACACATAGTTACCATTAGCTCTACATCACAGGATCCCAGAACTACATGTACCTACACATAGTTACCATTAGTTCTACATCACAAGATTTCAGAACTACATGTACCTACACATAGTTACCATTACCTCTACATCACAAGATTTCAGAACTACCTACACATAGTTACCATTAGTTCTACATCACAAGATTTCAGAACTACCTACACATAGTTACCATTAGTTCTACACCACAAGATTTCAGAACTACCTACACATAGTAACCATTAGCTCTATATCACAAGATTTCAGAACTACCTACACATAGTTACCATTAGCTCTGCATCACAAGATTTCAGAACTACACATAGTTACCATTAGTTCTACACCACAAGATTTCAGAACTACCTACACATAGTAACCATTAGCTCTATATCACAAGATCTCAGAACTACCTACACATAGTAACCATTAGCTCTATATCACAAGATTTCAGAACTACCTACACATAGTTACCATTAGCTCTATATCACAAGATTTCAGAACTACTTACACATTTTGATCTTGATCTTTGAGATATAAACTTGAGTCAATGTCATTACAAACCCCCTTTACATCTACGACCTTTATGTGAAGTATGAATATATTCTGGTAAGACAATAAATACCCATGAATATAATACTTTATACTTATGAAGTATCAGAAAGACAGTTTGCAATTAATCTTACGTGAAATTTAATAGCCATGAATAAGTGCCTTTCAGAAAAACACCAAAATTTCTCCCCATGAAATTAAACAACTATACAGTACTCCAATACTAAATAAATTAGATATGAGATCCAGCATTACATGTACATGTTATCAAAAGGTTGCTGTGGCTGAATGTGATAACAGCACAGTAGGATGTAGGTCTAATTGTAATACTTAAATCAGTTAGTTCAAAATGATTGTACCCTCATAATTAATTCAAAGTCAGCACAATAATATGCACATGTCCTCTAGCATAGCCAAAGTCATACATGTACCTTAATTAATCAGCACAACAGCAGTTTCATACTGATCGATGTTATTACAAAAGGTCAAATTTTTGTTCACATACTTATTTTCAGATGATATACCAGTAAGACATTTGAAGAAATTTAACTGCTGACACAGGGTCCAGTGTTAGATTCTAGATTCCCTTGTATCCGGACATTTTGATGATCTAGACATCAGGAATGAAAGTCACAAGTCTTTCAGATGAAATTTAAAGAAGTAATTTATTAGTTCTATTTATGTTTCATTTCCCACATTGTTGCCTTAGCAACCATTCATCAGTAATGCAATAAATTCTTTCTATTTTAATTATATCCAAGCACTTTAAAATCATTCCACAATTAATGTACATGTAGAGAAAAAATTTTATACTGCTATATTTTCCATTACTACTATCTTTAAGCTTTCTTACATGTATTATCATTATTAACATCTCTCTACAAGTACAAAAGGAAAACTGTTCAGCGTTCATTTTTTCTTCCTCAATATAAATAAATCTTTATTATGAAGTTCATACATGTATATTTAATATATTATAACATCAGTTAATTACATCAAAACCTTCTTCTTCGTAACTTTGTGCGTCATTACTGCATGTTTATATTATAGAAAATCCAGATTACATTCACTGTACGATAATAATCTCATTTAAACTTTTCATGGAAAAAATTAACCCATTCATCCCTAAAAGAAAGCAATGGACTCTTCCAAGGATCAATTACATAGACCTATCCAACTGTGTTTTTAGGGATAAATGAATTAATCATTTGATTCATTTTTAAACATCCTTGTTGTCACTATCTTTATTCTAAGGTGATGATGTTTACTGCTTCTAGATCTGTATATAAACATCTTGATCAACATGCTAAAATGTGTGTATGATTATGAGAAAATAGTAAGTTTTATGTACATCCTAACCTGTACAAGTGCATAAAGGTAACTTAAAGGGGCATTAGCTGTGTTTACTCCAAGACATTATTTCATTTTTTTCTTCTTTAACTGCTTGTACTTAATGTACATTCACAAACAATAACTGTACACAGTCATAAAAAATCTCAAATTTCTAGACATTTTACGAAAATAAGGTCAGGTCCAGTGTGGTATTCATATACAAATAGCAAGGTTGAGTTAATCAATTGCAAGTGAAAAAGTACCAAACTTGGATTTCTCAAGCAATTTTCACCAAATATATACTAATATAGGAATGCAAGATGTTTTATGCTTGTGTAGGTCTCTTTTTTGTTATTGTATATCAATCTACATGTAAGTAGCAAAAATATATTTTGAAAAAAATGCCCCTTTAAGATAAATTTCTATTATAAGGCCTACCACTGTTTTACATTTTTGCATAATCATTTTTTACTTTTAATATAGACACCAGAAGCCATGTATTGAGCTGCAGGAAATAAATACTTGTGATAGGGAATCCAGACAATACCACAAATGTATGTACATGTATCATGAGAGAAAAATGTCAACACCACATTGTATGTAACGGGAGAGGAAAATGAACAACCAGACTAGAAGTCTATAATGCAGGCCCTCCTGTGCCATTGCTCTCTTGACTGAGCTACCTGGTCCAACATACCAAGTCCACTTTATAGCTATAACTGGAAATCTTTTACAAGTTATGCTTACATTTCATGACCATAAAACTAGCTAAGACATCACTATTTTTGTTTAACATTTTTAAGTTCTATATTTTAAGGTCATCAGTTGTATATTTTAAGATCAACAGACATTTCAAGATCAATAGATCTACATTTCAAGATCTTTTTTAATAGGTACATGTGATCATGTGTTCATCACCTTGTGCCTGGGCTACAGTATTCTAAATCACTTTTAAAACTCATTTACACTAGGTGCTATCTATTATGAATGATAAAACAGAAAGTAGAAGTGTACTGTTAATTATGACATAATATGATGTATTAATGTAGTTTATCAAGTTACTTATCACAGAATGCATGTAATACAATATGCCAGTGATTTCTGTTATTATGTACATTGTAACTTGTATACAGGTGTGTATTCTTGTTCCTTTTAAGTTATATCAACAAGATGTGTTTGTGATACATAAATGCCCCAGGTCTCAATAAATTTTTAGGATGTCCTACATTTTGATCTGGCCCCACCCCCAGGGGCATATGATGTCAGTGAAGTGTCAGCAACCCTTAGATAAACTTACAGTCTGAGTTTGGTTAGGGTATCACAATCATTAACTTGAAATATTGCACTTTATACGTAAGCAGGAAAATTACGGACAGACAGACAGAGCAGACGCACAAACAGACAGATGGAAAATCCAAATTCTAGATGCCCCTGGCGGACCTTTCAGACCGGACGCATAAACAAAAGGTCCAAGAGGGCCTCAATCGCTCACCTGAGAACCATCTACAAATGTGGAAAGAAGACCAAGAAGAATATGTACATGTAGGCTGATCTGGCCAAGAAACATAAATATTGCTGTTTTAAGATATTCATAAACAATTCTAGAAATCAAATTTCAATAAAATTCTTGCACAAAACATTTTTTCACCTACATATAAGTAAAACACTTTAATGCATCAAAGTGAATGCAAGAGGAGATAATTGAGGAAATCATGCAAAAATTAATGAAAATGACAAAGTCTGAAAATACCTCAAAAACGTGTCAAAAAATCAGATTCTGATTTCTATGAAAAATACAAACTTGAATCAAATATCCATGTAGATCATTCAAAAACAACCCATTTTTCAATTCATGTAGTGGTTCTGGAGAAGAAGATTTTTAAAGAGGGGAACCTTATGGGGTATATTTGGCCCCACCTCCAATCCACCCCACGGCCGATCTGGCAGAAAACTACAAACTTGGTAAAATGTCACTCTCTCCCCCTCATTATTTCAGTCTTAAAATATTCATAAAAAATTCTAGAAATTAAATTTTTGTAAAAATTCTTGCTCAAAAACATTTCTTCACCTACATGTATATACAAGTAAAACACATTAAACGAAGACAGCAAAGTGAATGCAAGGGGAGATAATTGAGGAAATACAATTCCACTAGTGGTCCAATATCTTGAAAACTGTTGAGATACCACCCTTAAACCATCTATACATGTATGCTCTTGTTCCTTATATCAAGACAAAATAATTGGTATTTAGTGTAAATCTCCAGGGGTCATCCTGGCCACCAGCCGTCCACTCATGGTCCAATGTCATGAAAACTTTCTATATTTTTTTTATTAATTTTACATAAAAGGTGTTTTCAAATAAATTCAAGGAAGGAGTTCAAAATATCAAGACAATGAACTTGGTCTGAGGCTCAAGTGAGCTATTGTGATCACTCCCCGTCTAGTGTCCACCTTCGACCTAGGTGAGCTAAAAACAGAGGTAGACCAAAAATAATATGCCACCCAAACTCCAATCTCGTATGCATAAAAAGCTGTTGTTCTTTCTGCCTAACGCCTGTCTTGTATACATGTATTTTAAGAAATTTCAAAGTTTTATATTATAATTATAATACAGAACAAGATGTGTTTCAGTTACACTTAACCTGAGAAGTGAGATAGTTTGGAAAATTGTTAAAGTCCCATAACTCTGGCAGATATCGCTGAATGATGACCGTCGTAATCTAACTCCTTCTTTTGGCTGCTTTCCTTTAGTTATTTCATCTAGATTAAGTAATTACCTAATATCTTAAGCCTAAATTTCAGTAAACTTAAAGAAATCGAACTTTCAGCAACTGATAACATTTAAAAGTAACTGCAAACAAATTACATGTACATGTATTTGTTGGAATTTGTTAACTCTGAAGATTTTAGGCCATCTCAAATTGGAGGTCCTGCATGCTGTTCGGAATAAAAATTGTTCAGTGTGTATTTTGGGGATATCGGTATCCCTATTATTCATAAAATAGAATCTCTAAGAGGAACATTTTTTTTATTTTGTCATTCAACAAGTCTGACAGTACATGTAGGCACTGTATGTTCCAAGAATAACTTATTCCGACATTGTTATAGACTTATACTCCATAAAGGGATGGAAAAATCTTGAAGTCAGAGTCCTCTGTAGTTTACAGTCCAGGTCATTGTCAGGGGTAAGACTCTGCCACCTATAAGCAGTAATATAGATCCAAATACAGCTGTGACTTTGTATGTTTAATAGCAATTTACAACAGTAAGTTTTTTTTTCTCTCTGAAAATGTATTATAACAGATGAGGCTATGAAACTATAATAAATATGGTGTGTTTATTTTCTAAATGCACATTTCTGTTGCCAATAAAATCATAACCTAACGACAATTGATTGTTTATGTTTTGAAAAGAAAACAAATCAGTTTTTAAGATAATTGATAGGTAGGTCTATAAATGCTTTAAATTGTTCATTTCATTTCATAGTCTAAATCATACAAATTCTAAATTTCTCAAAGGAAAAATAAAACAAAATTTAAACAAAAAAGCTGATAAAATTGGAATGCTGCTATTTTGGTGGCTCAATTGACATGGAAAATACAGGTACAGTAGCTATCAAATTTATGTTTATTTTTAGGCTAATATAAAATTAGAATGAAAAAGTGAAAACTAGAAGCATCTGTAACAAAAGGAAACAATTCTCAACCATATGTGATGACACAATATTATGATGTATCGTTAAAGGATTGGAATGAATCTTCCCAGAGATAATTTTTCTAACACCCTACATACATTGTACATGTATAACCCACACAGAACATAATGTGACTCACTTAAAAATAATGTAGTATCATGAAATACCTGTTGAACTACATGTATCAGTCAAATATATAAGTGTTACCTCGTACAGGTAATACTTAGATTACACCTGATATGTACTTGACCTGATTTACTTTTTAAAATCCTGTCATTCAGGTATTTACAGCTGATTCAATCTTGATGTAAACTTTTGTAGATACATTTGTCATTTGTAACAAGACTAGTAAAAAAATTGTAAGAGATTACTTCACATAGCAAGATAAACATGAAATTGAAATAGAAAATGATTAAATGTACTTGACAAAATGACTGAAATGTAAATTGATACATGTTATCTAAGCCACAGGCAAAGGAACACCGAGATCAAAATCATTTCATTTTTACACATTTCAAAAGTACATATGTTAAAAAACACCCCTACCTGTGCATTTAGAATTATGTAAATGGTGAGTAATTATAAATTTTACCAATACCTTAACTGGATAGTCTAATGGACGGAGGCAGGCAAATCCTAAAGCCCCCCCCTCCAATTTCATAATAATGGAACTAATGTTGTAATAAAACTCTCCTTGACTTTATTCTGATTAACAGTCAGCTCGCACTCAGACCAACTCGTACCCAAGAAAATAATTATGGAAATAAAGTCGTACACAAATCGGGAAAAGTCAATCCGTATCCAACATTGGTTAACTCGTACCCAAGAATGTTCATGAAATAAGATGAAGTAATCGAGAAAATATATGAAATAGAATACTAATCAGAGAAATCAATATAATTTTTGAAATGAAATTTTTTTCCCTCGTAATTTTCTTGCATTTTACATGTACCTATTGTGGGTATGAGTTGACTTCTACGATATTGGTAAAATTGAGTTTTATTTCATAACTTTCTTGGGTATGAGCTGACTGATGTTGGGTGTGAGTTGACTTCTCCATTTTGGGTATGACTTGTCTTTTTGGGTATGCGATAACTTGGGTATGAGTTGGTCAGGGTATGAGTTGACTGGATACCTTTTTTCTATTTCTATGATTGATTTTGAAGGACAATTTAAAGGATGAAAGAGTAACAATTACATGCACATCTACTGGGCAATGTTTTAATACTGTGACATCTCAATGTTGCTTTTCTACACTGCTGACATAATATATTTACTAAATGTCACTAAATATTTGCAATACAGGTCAGAGGAATAAGGGATGTACATGTAGGTGTAACCTTACAACACAGTGATTTCAGAACTTACATACATGTATGTATATGGACCTAACTCTTCATAGCATCCTTATTTGATGATTGTATTTTCTAGAGGTGAAATCAAATACATGTATGCTTTGGTGTAAAGACCAATGTTCCAAGCAGTTACACATGTACATTTTGTACATGTTAGATATAATGATAGACAATATAGATGAACCACAAAGCTGATGGTAACAATTTAACCAAACTGTTACACACACCCACAGTCATCCTCTTTTACAATCATGTTGTGGTTTTTATTTATTTTTGTTTTCTTTGCAATTTGTCTCAAAATTAATGGTACTGGTACTGATAATATTTAAATGTTTTGATCATGATTATCACATAACCATTACCTATAGTGTGAGCATAATACAGTGTAATAAACATGTATGATGTAATACTGGGAACATAATAAACGAGATTACCATGAACAGTTCATACTACACTTGTCACAAAGAAATGGTGAAAGGGTTTCTCTATGATGGAAATGTTGGTTGTTTATATATATATGAATGATGACAGATGTATAAATTATTTAAGCTAATCATAATGTATCAATGAAATGTAATCACCACAATACCATACATGTCTGATTACGGCAGATGTACATGTACATGTACTCCTTATTAGTCAATGAGAATGTATCACTGAAAAAAAAAAATTCACCACAATGTCACCATAATGATACCATTGATACCAAAAGCTAACATCAAAGACCACAGATAAAGGTTTAACGTGTGTCAAGTCCAACAAAAACAAATCTAGATTATCTTTTCCTAAATAGTGAAAGCAATGTGTGATGCCAAGATATTTGTGAATGTGATGATGATGATGATGATGATGATGATGATAAACAAAGCACCTGCATCAGACAACCATATGTTTCCATCAAAATAACACTGTCAACATCAACTTCATTATACATGTAGCAAGAATGAATCCTACATGTATCTAATGCAATGTTGGTGTATGTACAAGTAACAGGATTCACATTATAAAGAAACTATGTAGAGGATTTAAGTACACTAGTACACAATTACTTCACATAACTTGTGTTAAATCAAAAAAATCAAAAAGTTTAAGTTGTGCTTCATGTTCTTTTTGTATGTGATACATGTTTGTTATTTTACTTAATTGGTTTATATGATTTTTTTAAAGTTACATGTACATGTACAAAGTTCTCTGAATAAAATGTAAATTTCAGTTTTTGTAGAAACCAGTACGCTTTTAAGATTTATCAGGAGATTTTTTTCAAGGGTACATCATAATTTGAGATTAACTTCTGACATACATACAAGTATTTTGTCAAGTGGAATGTACTTCAATATCAACCATCAATCATGATGAAAAAAAATGTTGAGACTGTTTGAACATAAGTTTCCAAAACAATGAATTCACCTTGTCATGTGAAATTTCCATTGCATAAATAAATAAAGATTTGTTTGAAGAATTAATTCAATTTTTACATATGCAGATAGAAACATATCTGAATCAAATACATAGATGTATATATACAATGTACATGTATATATAATTATCATAAGGCAATCACATTATAATGTGTATCAGATTACAATCGTACTATACAGGTAAGTTTGTATGATAAGGAGTTGAGACAATTATGTAGCAGATCATGAAAACAAACAATTGGACAAAAAGAAAAGAGGAAAAAGATTTAACGTGTGTGCTCATCCTGTCTAAAGTAACAACTTATTTAAGATAACTATAACACCAGCACACACACACAGAGGTCTCATTCACTTTAGGTGTTTTTATAATTCTCATTTGCTTTATATACTTCACTGTCTGTAGTCTTTAGACAAATGTCAAAATAATTCCACACAGACAAGATTCTGGTTTCTTTTAGAGAACCCTGGTTTGCTACAAATAACCATTACTACATGTACGTGGAAATGAAAATACAAGGTTATTTTGCTTATTCAGCCATCAGCTAAGCATCATTCTTTTCGGACATCATTATATCATTAAATAATATCAATTATCAAAAAGCCTGTAAAAACAGCCAAATAACACCTTTAAATTCAAACATCCATTGACCGATTCACCTATTTAAAGGATTATGGGTACTTTTATCTATGATACAAAGCTCAAGATATTAATTTCAGGAATTCATTATCAACTTGTACAAGTATATTAGGGAATTCTGGGTACTTTATCTCTGACGGTAAAGGTGATTCTAATAAGATCTATCTGAGTTGATAATGTGTATACATGTCCATTTTGGTAATTGAATTCTTCCATATTGTACATGATACAAATGTACATGTAAGCTCTCTTGTTGGTTTATATAAACACTACATGATTCCATGATATTATTGGTACAATGTACGTTGTATATACTGGGACACACATTTGTATGTAGACTTATATACATGTAATCATGAATGCATATATATACATGTATAATGTGCAATGTGTAACCATTCTCTTTTCTCAATACACCTCTTTTCATGTAAACTTATATGTACATGTATGTTGTTGCAGGGATTAATATCATCACTATGCGGGTCCAGTAAAACTAAAAGGTCGCATTCCTAGTGCCAAATCTGCTGTTTTTTTCCCCCAATTTTGAGCAGACATTTCCCAATTACATGTACATGTACATGTATGTTTACCATGTGCCTCACTTTTTATACACAAAGGAAAAGTACTGCTCAATTAAAATGTCCATATCTTCAGATGAAATACATGTTGTCAGTTTAATAAAAATTTGTTAAATGAATCACAAATTTTGTATCCTTATTTTTATTGGTAAAATGACCATAGTTACTTTTTATTTTACCAAATTCAATCCATTGCGACATAAAATTCCCTACTGAAAGGGTACAGTACCCTGTCCCAAAAAAGGTCTATTAACCCCTGTGTTGATATAGTTTTGTATACATAAATATTAAATCTTTAAGGACTGTATACCATAATATTTGTCCAGAACTCCTTTAAGTACATGTACATATATTGCCTTCATTTTCAGAATTGTTATTAAAATTCTCTCTTTGAAAAGTTAGATATGATATGAGGGGTGTTATAAAAATAATGTCATTTACATTGCTTCTCCATTACTACAAATGTTTTGATCATTTTAACTTCTTCTGCCCCTCCTGAATACACCTTTTGAGTCTGTCAATCCATTTTTGGAAGCACAGTTTATACTCTTCAATGGGGGCACTATTCATCTACTGATAAACAGCAGATCCAATGGCATTTCTCAAATTGAATCTCTTTCCAGATAGATGATACATGTATTTGAGTTTGGGAAACAGAAAATAGTTGCCGGGGGCCAAATCTGGTGAATATGGAGGATGTGGGAGGACTGTAACCTTTTCTGACTCCAAAATTTGATCACAATGCGTGGTACCATAGTCCTGTTTTCAGGCGGCAAATTTTGTAGTAATTCTTTGATTTTTTCAGAACAACATTTTTATAGAAATTTCATGTGACCGTTCTCCCTTCTGGCACTAGAATTTGCATGATGGGACCCTTGTTATTGAGGAAAATTTTATACAAAACCTTATTCATCATGCATTATCACTTGGCAATACTTTGTTGTCTTGTATTTTCGGTGGTCAAAATTTGGTTGGAACTCTTCTGTATTGTTCAAAATAGTAAACCCAGGTCTCCTCACCAGTCACTAAATTGATGAAAGCCTTTTTATTATTTTAAGGGTACATTTTCAATACATATTTAGTTTTTTGGCATTTACAACATAGGTTTTATTCTGTTATCTATTAACAAATTGGGTATCCATCTTGCATTTATTTTCTGAAGTTTTAGATACTTTGACAGAATACTGTATGTGTATTTAAATTAGCACACTCATATTTTAGCACTCTTAGGGGCATAGACTTATTAGCGTAATCTTGAATTTGCGCAATTAATTTTATATGTTTTGTCATGTATAAAAAATACCTGATGGAGAATTTTAGCGCTGCTCTTGAATTAGCGCAATGACTTGAGTGCGAAAAGCGCTAATATCAGAATAACGCTAAAATAAGTACACATACAGTACTATGAACTTGTGCCAATGTTAAGTTTGTCAACCAGGCTAATTGCCTGATGGTGTTTCAGGAATCTTTCTGAAATATTGCCAATTTTTTCGATATTGCTTTTAGATGTAGTTGTTGCAGGAAGACCTGGGCAAGCAGCATTGTTAAATTGCTGCTGTCCAGCGCTAAATTTACAAGTGTATCTACCCACCTACAAATAGACCAGTGAGATATTTGACCCTCTTCATAAATGTCATGCACGTCACTTTAAATATCTATTGGTTTAATGCCAAGTAGCTACCTACCTTTTATGTACGCCCAAATTTCAAGCAATTTTCTGCTCTTTTACCAGTCATTTTGCGTATAATGTAATAAATACGCTACAAATTTATATACAACGTACAAATGTCAGTGTCCTAGTGAGCAAGATTTTTACCTATGTTATGCTTCAGTGATCTATCTATCAAAAGGCAGAGTTTGAGTTCACACTGCACAATTTCGGCGAGTAAATGCAAAGATTCTTTTGTTTGGAACACTCCTCTTATAACAACAGTTTCTGCCTGATGGTTGTAATATTCCTATATAGGTAGTCACTAAATTCTAACTCAACCCCTAGATGTGATGTAAATTCCCACCATGAAGAAATTATAAATACATGTACCGGTATACCTTTCTCAATTTTGTTAACAGTCACCATGAAACTTTTTGTTTACTGGGTCAATATAACATAATGATTTATCTGTGCTCATGAACCACTCTACCTCCAGGAAAAGTATGTGTTTATTTCAGTGACTTGATTTCAACATGTTTTTGCATCATTTTTATATAATTGAACCAGCAGCTGAAAAAAGGGTCCTTTAGACAATTTGGAGAGAAATTGTTATTTTTATTTTGCCACAAATTGAACTTTAAAAATATAACATGAAAATGATTGCAGGTGAAGACAACTCTTTTTATTTCCAGTGCAAAAAATCTAAAAACTTTGAAACATTATGTCAGATGATTTTCTGTGTTTTCTCACATTTCATTAAAGTACATGTATATGTAAAACTTGCTTTAGCGACCACTTGTGTATAAAGATCACCTGGCCATAAAGACCGTTTTTTGCTGTCTCCAATAGTACAATATGTGTACAAATCAAACTCTATATAAAGACCACCTCCCTATAAAGACTGGTTTTCTTATATCACTAATGGGGCCTTTACATACAATGTAGAAGTGTACAAGATTCACTGGAGTTATATATTAAGGATCTTGTGCTCACCCGTTGCTCATATGTGTGTATGTGTAATTATATACACTGTATAAGAAACTCAACATGTGTCTTGAGACACTACAGTTCTTTTAACATAGTGCAGATTAATTAATTATACAATGGATATACATAGAATATTTTTCAGTAAATAGAAACATTTTATGGAAGAGAAAGTAATACGTGTACATGTAAACATATCTTGATGAAATTCTGTGAAAGAGCACCTTTAAAGGTCATCTGATTGTCTAATCGACTTACAGGTAGGTGATCTAAAAACATAAATGTCAAAGAAATTTAACCACTCTTACATACTGTGTCATCAATAAAACTCAATAAAACATGTACACAGTACATGTATGTGTGTAGGAGAGGGAGGAAATGTTACTGAATTAGAAGTGTTAAAGTTTTTGATATGATAGACAAAAAATCTACTTACTTTGCCATTTTCATACCAGAACATAGCATGGTTTCTGGATAAAACTTTGCAATCAAAAATGCCATTATTAGCTGCTGGTCGATTCCGAGCAACGGAGCGTCCAATTTTTATTGGCTCATGAAGAGAGATATGGCGCTCCTGGAATGGATGTGAACTAGGCTGGCAGGAGAGAATCGCCACCCCAGACATGACTGTCTTCCAAATCTGTCCTTACACGTCTACTCTGCAAAACAGAAAAATAATAAAAGAATGAGGCAACTAAAATCTGTTGATATACTTCCTCATCTTTTAGTACATTTGTAAGTAATGAAGAATTGAAGATATCTGTAATCCCGTGTTTGTTTCTTTATTATTGCAATGTACAATGTATTATCATTTTTTATTTGTATTTGTAGGAACTGTTGATGTTTTTACATAAATGGGCCCAAAAATTTATTCAAAACATCAGGAAATTTGACTCATAAAAGTTCAAATTATAAATTGTTTATAAGTAGTGTTGAATAACAGAATTATTTGGGACTTTGTCGATAGTTTGAAACATTGAGAAATTTGACTCATTGAAGTTCGACTGCATTTGATTTATTTACTCTTTGATTCTAAACCTTTATTTTTATGGTGATATGCGAAGTTGATGGTTTAGCAGGAGCATTATAATGGGGGGGGGGGGGGAGTTGCGGGGAGCGGGGGGAGAGAGAGAGAGAGAGCACTGTATATGTACATTGTAGTAATAGACAGGAATATAACAACTACACAATAGATATACATGTACAGTAAACTAATTATGACACACAGGTCAGAGTGACATCTTGATACAAACATACATACATGTACATCTAAATGTACAATAGATACATGTATCTTACAGACACTAGAATTATTTTTATAAGCTTTATTTCCCCAGTGAAATTATGTGTGGGTGTTTGTTGGAAAAGTAATTGAGATATTCCCTGGACAGTTGTCTGCAATACATCAATCTAAAGACAAACTGAAAACAAATTACACATACATGTAGTCATAGGATATGAAAGATAATTGTTTGATATTCTATAGTTAACTGAAAAGATCAGGACTTACAATCGATTTAGGTTATCTGAGCAAAAGGAACATGGTGACCTATTGAATTGGCTATTGTGATCGTCTTTTGTCTGTGGTTGTGACAAAGAATTATTTGAAGCACATGTAGATGTTACATTTTGTATATGCTCAGATTCGTTCAGTTCTGACACTGAAAATAGGGTTGTTTTCATGTGATTCTGTTGATCTGTAGGACTAAAAAATTTTCTGGATGGTACTTGCACCTATTTCAATCATCTCACTAATACTTGTTGAAAATAATCTCTATTCTCATAATTTTATGATCGTCTGCTTCCATAAGGTTATTAGATCATGACTTTGGGGTGTCATGGCTGGTGACGAGTTTATCCCTGATAAAAATAGATTATGGAGACTCCATCCATGTGTACATGTAGATCAATGCAGTGGTACTTCAAGTACATGTAGAGACAGGCGAAGAGTCAATTTTTTCTATAACCAATTATTAAAACACAAACAGATTTTTATTAATGTACTGTCAATTTTTGCCCATTTTATACGTCAAGTTTTGTGCAATTACATGTATAATTTACATGTATTAAACGTACAGTGTATATACAATGTACATGTATATAAGCACAATGTACATATCAATGTTAATTTTTGATAGTCTTTAATAAGATTTCATAGATTTCTTTACTGACTTATACTGTCACACAATAATAATTACACAGGTACCCCAGGGAAAACCCTAAATACTGATGACGGTTTTGAACAGTTGAACATTATCATGGTTGTACCTGAAAGGGGAGTTAAAGCTGAACTAGAATCATAAAAAGCTGTTGAACTTTTAATAAAAAAAAAATTGCATTGAAAAAAATGTTTTGAAACATTCCCACTTCATCTCCCTACACGCAGGCATATTTGTAAGTGTTTAACCAGAAAACAAGTCCCATAACGGGTATAAAAGGCGGATTAGTTATATAAGTCGTCATTGTATATCTGTACTTTCAACACGAAATGTTTGAAGTCCCAGAGGCTGAATAAAACTCATGGACTTAGCCTTACACCTGTACTTTTCAACGAAAATAAACATCTGGGACTTTGCACGTTTCACAGGTAACCGAAGTTTGCTGCCGTTGCCATCCGAAGAGCAACGCGTATGTCTCGCTTTTGTGACTATGTCACGTCGAGACAAAAGCTCTCAACATTCTTCTTGTACATGTTACTTGTGTTCATGTACAAATATATGTACATCTGCTTGTTGTAATTGTGTGTATGTTGTAATTCTACAAATAAAGTCATTTCCCTAAACAAAGCATCATCCCAGCATCTAATAAAGTCCAAATTTTGTGTAGTCAAGGGTCAGAAAAAGTAAATCCTTTTGAAATCTGACGAAAGTAAGTATTCTTCAGGATCAAATCAATAACATTAAGGCCCCAGAGATTTCCACAATATTATTATATTTTCACTCGATGTCAACAGAGGCACGTGTTATTTATAGTGACTGCTTGACCAAATTTGTCTTAGGTGTGCATAATCACAACAAACCATCTTACATGCACATGTACATGTATCTGCCAAGTTTAATGTAAATTTGCAAGCCAGTAAGTCTTAAAACAAAAGTTGTTAGATTTTCAATGGTTAGTAATGATTGTACACTTATATGTGCACATGTACACATACATGTACATGAGCTATATTACTTACATGTACATGTATGTGTTATCCCTACTTCTTTACATACATGTAGATCAAAACCTGTTGCAAAACCTGTGCAAAGTGCCACATACATTTACTTTGTACATCTAGGACAACAAACCGGATCACAGATTAGAGTAACACAGAAATGCTCTTCATACATGTACTAACATATATCAACTTACACATGTATTGTAAAAAGTCAAGGCTCTTGTGCTCTACAAATCATTTCTGTGAAGGTGACCTTCATACAACTACAAAGATAATTTATTCACCTAAAAGCTTATTCATTTTACAGTATCATAAAATCTTTTGAAATAACTCATCGTATTTACTTTATATAATATCTCTGTTAGGTATAATCTTTAACTGACAATACAGTTTATGGAATCATATATGTAGTGCCTTTATGTACATTTGTATATATGTACAAAATGTAGCTTACGGAAGCTTACATGTACTAACAACTTTTTGTCAATCTGATTCCATATCGGAAGCTTACTAACAACTTTTTGTCAATCTGATTCCATATCGGAAGCTTACTAACAACTTTTTGTCAATCTGATTCCATATCGGAAGCTTACTAACAACTTTTGTCAATCTGATTCCATATCGGAAGCTTACTAACAACTTTTTGTCAATCTGATTCCATATCGGAAGCTTACTAACAACTTTTTGTCAATCTGATTCCATATCGGAAGCTTACTAACAACTTTTTGTCAATCTGATTCCATATCGGAAGCTTAATAACAACTTTTTCTTTATATTACTTGTATTGTTATTTTACACCCGTTCAGAATCTTTCACTTGTATGAAGATGTCATCAGCTACAAATTAAGTCCAACAATCTTTTACCTGTGTAATGGACTAAATACTGTGACAAGGGTTCTTTAAAGGCATATTGTCTCTCAAAATCTTTTTTTTTATATCTATGAAAACTGACAAATATTGATGTGAAAAGGTGTAAAATAAGGCATCACAAGTGATACTTATCTCTTGCCATGGAAATTTTGTATAATACCTGTATACTGGAATGATATTTGGGAGAACTAACAACTTTTATGTAAAGGTCAAGGGTAACTGGCAATGTTCAGAAAAAAATGAAGTTGTCAGACTCTGACTGTCAAAGAAATCTGAGCAAAATAAACAAGCACTTATTCGAAATCTTATCATACAAACCACTTGTGTCCAGTTTTGTTGAACATAATAGGATGTAGACTGCCATTGAAAAAATAATGTTAGTTTCATTAAAGTCCATTGAGAAATAAAGCCACCAGAGTGCCAACACAAAATTAAGTGAAAGGAAGAAAGGGTAATAACTCTGTAAATAAGGGAGTGTGGGTTACAAAACGTGAACTCGTCTGAGGTATTACCATAGAAAACCCTCATAATTTCCTTTGAGAAATAAACTTGCTATAGCACTAAGAAATATTTCAATGAAATAAACAAAGGGCAATAACTCTGTAAATAAGGGAGTGTGGGTTAAGAAAATGCAAAATAGTGGGAGATATTAACATAGTAAATCCTTGTATTAAGTTTCATGCAATTCGGTTGGGAAATAAACTTGTTACAGTGCTGACAGAAATACATGTATTTCAATGAAATAAGCGCCAACAGAAATATTTCAATGAAATAAACAAAGGGCAATAACTCTAAATGCTAGTATCAAGTTTCATGAATTTCTGTTGAGAAATAAATAAGTGCTGAAAAGGAAAGCGTAACATACATGTATGTATGTATAGGCCAAATATTTTACATACACGTAAATGTATATCTACTACAAATTTCATTTGCGAGGGGATAATAAGGATTCTATGTCGAAAAAATTATTAATATATTATGTAAAATTGGTGTTTTTGTTGAAAATTATGAGGTTATAATATTCTGCCAGTGTGATCTAAATTAATTATGCATCGACCCAGATTCTGATGATTCCGAAAGTAATTTTAGACAATGACCTACATGTACAATTTTGTCATGGGTGATATCTGACATCTTTGTTTTTGTTTACTGGGTTGAGTATGCACAAAAAACTTTCCACTTGAGTTCAGACTTGATCATATATGTACAGGCCTAGGTATAAATAGAGACCAGATAAAATCAAACTTTTGTCATCCTCAACAAGAATTCAACTACACCTTATATCATAATATCATAAAGAATGCTTAGATTTCAAAATAGAGAAATACTGATATTTACAAATACATGTATGTATGAAAACATGCATTGAGCTCCTGCTCAAGCTGGCTTATAATACTTCAAAATACAAAGATATACATGTGAATATGAACTTACATGTATATAAATAAATATGATTTCACAAGCAATTGTAGATGTACAAGTATTTTGCAACTGATCTTGAAGCAATTACATATATACTGTACCACTTACATATTAGTGTATGGATCTTTAAGTAGGAGCTCATTACAGAAAAAAAAAAAACTTGAGTTGTAAACAACAATTACCTATGATTCATGAAAAACATGACGACAACCATGGAAGTCAGTAATGGTGTTTTTTTCCACCCAGAATTTGCATTAATATACATGTTTGGTATATCTCACTTGATACACATTAAAATGTCTGATATCTTGTATAGATTTTAGTTCAATTTAACATTCTCTACCACTACATGTAATTTTGCTTTGTGAACAGGCCAATTTAAGGCCTGTTTGAGCTGTGCTCGCTATCAGCTATATGCACAATGTATTAGTAATATAATCCTAATTTCTAGGCTGATACACAATTGTACCTGTCTTAAAAGACCACTTTTCTTCTGAAAACTGCTCCTTTGAATAAAACCTCTTTTGAGAGACCATCTCATTCCTGATCAGCACAGGTTCGAGCCCCTTGGCTGGAACTGTCACCTAAGTTGATTTTTGTCAGACAGTTGGCCAGTTTACTTACGGAATGCCAGTGGTCTCTTCTCAGGTACATTGTACATATAACCAGGTTCTATCTCCCACCAATAAAAACTGGCTGCCACATACATGTATAACTAAAAAATTGTTAAGTGCAGCATAAAACATTTTCAAAATTTCTATACTGTATATTATAAAATTTGATTCTACTAATAAGCAGGCGACATGAAATAGATCCATGCATGTACAGCATGAGTCACATTTCATGTGTACATGTAATTTATATATCAGCCCTATGAGCTTAAATGTTTGACTGTTTATATTTCATATGTCTATCTGAGACAAGCACACTGACTTGTTTATATCTACAAGTAATTAATTTTGGCAATATATATGTTGAATAAAAGATTGTGTCAAGTAATACTGAAGCATTCATGAAAGACATATTTTATCTTTTAACACCAAGAGAGAAAGTAATAGAAAGTTGGTGAAGGCTTTGATGAAACTGTGGTGGAAATTTCTTCTGATTGGCCAGTCACAGATTCAGACACAGCTGTCAACACAAGATATTTTTTATCTACATGTACATGTATGTTAGGATCCCTGTCAGACAAGAAAAAAGTTCTTCATTGTATGATTTTGGTGGGTGTCTACACAGTAATCAATAAAATAATAGGCCAAAATTTGAAGCCCTTCACCAGCAAGTGGTGACGTATGAATGAAAGATTCTTGAGTGGGACATTAAACAACAATAAACAAACAAACATGTATGTTACATAGTTTTAAAGTGTACCTGAAACTGATCAGGACAATACTTGACACTTACAAATGTGTGAACATTATTACAGGGACTCTTTCACAAACTTTTTGTACAGGTAGTAAATCTACGCATTTTCATGTAAACTTAATATTTTTGGTTATTATATTACTTGTTGAAATGTAAATACAAATATACAATATACATGTACATGTAACTACATGTACTTGTCCAAACATTACTTGTCATTAGTCAATTAAAACAACTAAATGCTTGAGATTCAGCACTTTACTGCATCCATTTATTCAAATAAATGTACAGTGAAACATGTCTTGAGAGATCATACTCTGAGAACACTCAGTTGAATAATCTGTTGAATAAGATTTCTTGTACACGTCTTTAGAGTCCATATTTGAGTGGCAGATGGAATGGTCTCTCAAGATAGGTTCAACTTTACATGTATATACACACATCAAAATTACAATGTTTCTTTTTAATAGTACATACTAGCCCTTTTTTACTCCACTGTATTTTAATCAGGGATGTAGTTAAAAAAAGATATACATGTACATGTATTTTATATATATACATCCCATCCATCCCAATTAGATTAATAAAATCATACATATAGATGAAAAGACTAAATATAAGATAATTTTCCTCTGATAAAACACGGATTTGATCTTTGTGTCTAGAACCTTTGGTGAAATATCGAGTTAGTTTGAACTGAACACAAGAATGTAAGAACAAAGTGTTTTCTTAGTAAGTGAAACAGAACCAGTGATTACATTGTATCATCCTGATGGCAGTCACTACTGAAGCATAAAATAACACTTTTTATACAACCATATTAACATGTACAATTATATCCTTATTGATAAGATTGTGTATAGTGTAAAATTTGAACATGTCTTTACAAGTGAGAATTTCATGACTGCTCAACACATTCACCCTAGGCCTAAAGACAGTGGACTGGTCTAAGTCATTGATTTACAGAAGATCCCAGTTTTTCAGGGGTTGATGAGTTAACCCATTAACCCCTACACATTTGGACTTGTCCAAGTCAATGATTTACAGACAAATTTATTATTTTCAGTCTTTGTGACCAGGTGGTCTTTATACACAGGTGGTTGCTAAAGCTCTATCAATACATGTAGGTACATGTAATCATACATGTACAATAAACTTGTCATTTTCTATACAGTAAAACCTGCTTTAGCGACCACCTGTGTATAAAGACCACCTGGTCATAATGACTGTTTTTTTGCTGTCACCAACTTAACCTATACATATAGAATCTCCCTCTAAAGACTGGTTTTGTTGTGTCCCTAAAGGGGTCTTTATATATATATATAAGTTTCACTGTATAATGTATGTACATGTAAATCAAAATTCATGGCATGACTACTACAAATTGTTGTATATTCTATAAACAGAAAAATACATGTAAACCAAAGGAATTTTCTATGGATGGACATGTACACTGTGATTCACTGAGTGTATACTACATGTAGCTGAGAGATGAGAAAATCCTAAGCATAGTACTTCAATCTTTTTTCCTGTATACATTTTTGATAAAAGAATCTTTAATTTACAATACATGTTACATGCATTGCATTGATAGCCAGATGCCCAGCAGGACAATTCATTTTTTTAATATTAATACAAGTTTATTAATATTGGATTACATTACAAATACAATGTACTGTTGTAATCCAGACCGGAATCAAACCTGGAACATTCCACATGCTAGGCAAGCGTTCTAACCATTGAGCCAAAAGTCCGGACGTTAGACTCGAGGGCCTAACACTGCCTACATTTTACTACAGTACATGTACAATTTATGTACATTATAGGAGCATGCACTCACCATTTAAAAAGAACAATGTAACCTAATTTTTCAAAAGTGACGGATATTTAATAGTCTATTACAGGACTGCTCACAGTAAGCTGTGACATCGCTTAAAAATAAACCATGCTTAATTAAGTGAGAAAATGATGTAATTAATAACAACACACAGAGATATCCACATTTGCAATACTTTTTGGTCCCTTTTAGGGCCCATATATATATAGGTCCTGACCCTTTTTCATTCACATGCCTTATTGTTCAGATGGAAATACTTTCTGTCATGTTTAGTTTAAATTGGTTATCTAGTGCTGGAGAAGAAGTCGAAAATACATGTATACATGTTAATAAATTATTAAATAAACTTTATTTCTTGAATCATTTTAATAACATTATTCTATACATGTACAAGCTGTTATTTGCCTTCTCCAATGCCAATGACAATATTCATAACATTCCATAATTTGAATTTGATTAGCACAAATAATGGCCATATACATGTAGATCTGTACATGTAGTAATACAGTTGCTAATGGCCATATACATGTAAATCTGTACATGTAATAATACAGTAACACCAGGTTTAGTAACCACCTGTTTAGACCACCTGGTCACAAAGACCATTTTTTGCTGTCCCCAATAATACATGTACCATTTGTGTAAAAATCAACCTCTATATAAAGACCACCTTCCTATAAATGCTGGTTTTCTTGTGTCCCTAAGGAGGTCATTATATACAAAATACGAGTTTCACTGTAGTATCATTTGCCAAATCTGACCATTGTTCAAGTTGAATATTTTTTAGCTAGCATCAAAAAAATATGTTCACTATCTGCATAAGCCTACAATTTCAGTATTTGGCAGAACAACAGGTGCCCGGGCTGACTGAGAAAATTGGGATAACTACCGGTAGCTAATGGATATTTTGAGTATAAAAAATACTGACTTTTAAATTATGTTAGGCTTTATAAATGTATATCACTGGTATTGTTGAGAACATGAGATAAATTAAAACATATATAAGTAGCCCAATGTTGGCAGTTCTTTAACAAAGTAGTGATAGGCTTTTGCTGATCAAACATATCAGCATGTGGAGAAAATTATTGAATTTCAAATCTAATCAAAGGATTATCTGGAATTTATTACACACCTTTGATGTTGGTTGGGTATCTTTAGAGACAATATGACATATAGCCTTACAGGTACAGGGATGTTTAATCAGGCGTGGCACTGTTCTGTACTTCTACATGTAGGCCTATTTATGATATACATTCTAATGACTGTATCACTGGAGATCTGCCTGGTACTGTAAAAATAACACAAAGGTGTGAAATATACACCCTTGCTGCACTCGCCAACCTAGTTTAGGGTTAAATGAAAGCATATTCATAATTAACGCCAAGTGACAATAACCCAGGTCCTGTTGAAAACTTCAAACGCTTGTCTGACATCTTGACTGCCAGACTTATACAATCCATCAGTCCGAATGAAAATTTGTCAGTCTGAACCAGAAAGTTCACAAATTTTGTTTGAATTTGAAACAAAGACTAATCATACACATGTATAGGATTAGCTGTTTCACATTTATTTTTTCATATTTGCATCTCTATTTCATACAAAATCTCACTCATCAATCTCTCATTCTCACTCTCATCTTGCTCACAATTGTGTACCAATTTGTCTATGTATCAAAACGTCTGTACCCAAAACTATCTGTATCTTTAAAACACTTCAATGATTACATTTACATACTTGCTTGGGATTAACACAAAGGTGACGCTGATCAGGTGCAATTATAATTTATGCTCATACATTCTGCGGGGGCCTAAAACTGTTAGTAACAGTAAAACACAAATGGCATTGATTGGACGCATTAGTAACCCTTTTACTACTGCAACATACAATGTGTACATTGTATACAGTTACTGCCAGCGGCAACGTCATGACTGCACTATAATTACTGAAGGTTTTTAGAAACTTTATCTACAGTGCAATGGATGTACATAAAGTTAAAGAAATAATCAAGTTCAACAATTAATATTTTATTTTTATTGGTTTTGAAGAAACAGAACTTGTGACATCAGTTAGAATTGGAAACAAAACTGTACTGTTTTATTTACAAGCCTTTATACATTTTTCACATTTCATTTTATGTAACTGAGATTATTGTGTATTTTCATATCACTTGTGGCATAATCATTTGTAAATTTGACAATACTGGTACTGTAACAGTTCCCAGACGATTTTTTATAATTTCTCTTACTATCCCCCTTATTTTATGGCACATAAATTTGAAATTCTATATAGTAAAAGGTTACCTCAACAGCCTTTAAAATATGTAAAGAAACAATTGGGAAATATTTTAAAAGACGTCGTTTTAGAGTTTCCCTGATTGAACTGCAGCACCATTTTCCTAACCTTTACTGCAACAGATCCCAGACGGTTGCATTTAATGAATTTTTGGGGACTCAACAAAGAGTGAATTGGAGAATTTTCATGTATTAATTTTCATGAAACTCTTGATTCAATACACTTAAACAGTTCATTATCTTTAAATGTGAGTGAATAATCTGGTCTGCTTTGCTGAGATATTCGTGAAAAACCAAGTTTTGTGTTGGATTTATTCACCACCCAGTATCACAAAATTAAAACTAAATTCGTAAGACTTCTTCAATATTTCATCCCTATCAGTATCATTTTGTTCAAAGTTGGTAAATAGTGAAACACTGATATTTGAATCAACATTAAAAAGTTTAAAGTCATTTTCTTCATCCATATCTATGTGAAAATTCCCCTGATATACTCTAAGTAATCCTCCACATACCATGCCGCCATCCAGCAAAGTGTCATTGAGCGAGTCGATCAAATCCCTTCATATTTTCCCTCAGAAATATCACAGATCTTGATTGTAATCAGCCATGTTTTGCATAACATGTTATCACATTATAGTCTTGTGCATGTATACGACACTTTTGTTCTCAAAATAGTCATTGGGAAATGCCATTTAAAAATGAAACTAAAACCAGGTGGTTTTGGGCGCTACAGTAATAAAGCATCGGAAATCTTAGCAGGCAGTTTTGGGTGCAACAGTAATGAGAGGTTTTTTTAGTGGGCTGTTTGGGGCATTGCAGTAGTGAAAGGCTTAAAAAAAAAATACAACTTGTTGACGTTACATCGCCATCAGACAATTGTCTGACACAGGCTGGTCTATCGTCGGACATAGACAATTTTCGTTGGACTTGCCAGCAAGACAAATGGATTTTAACAGCTATTTTATACGTTTGGCTTTAATTCATTGGCAGTCATACTCATCGGTAAACTTCAGCTGCATATGATCATGTGACTGAAATCACATGCTTTTACTCACAAACGAAGGTCAAAACAGCTGGCAGGAGAGCGACATTGACAAAATATATGGCGACTTGAACTTTGCAGCAAAGAGAGAGCAACTTTGAGTAATGCCAGGCAATGTTGACACCCTCTTGTGACTCCTATGATAGACATTAATAAAAAAAAACCTTGTGAAATACAAATGCAGGTCACTGGGGTTCAAAATCAAATATCATTATGCGGAAGTTTTTATACTCCTGCGAGAAATAGGACAGGCAAGCAGGTGATATCCATAGGTTCGATGTTTGTGCTGGAGACTGCCATGCAAAAAGGGAGGGTTGACAGGTATGACATGCGTTCTGTACGTGAAAATTCAGAACATGAGGTAATGAATTGTGTGCTTCCCTGTCATTGCTATAAAGTTCTACATGTAAGTACCTCAATTGGATCGACCCAAATGAGGTAGACCAAGAGCAGTACGACAAACTACCTAATAGGCACTTATTTACCGAATCAGCACTAGAAGTTACCCAATCGGCACCTTAAATTATTACTTGTTCATTTTTTCCACAAAATATATCATTTTAACAATAATTTTTTTGATTTAAAAGTAATATTTCGACTATTTGTGAGTGATATGAGAATATAAGATACAGGGGTCCGTTTTACTTTGTTCATGTGAAAGTCTGTCGTAACTGCCTTGGAAAAATTGGCTTTTAACCTCTTACTCTCAGTTGTCACACAACTCTGGATTTCTTGGTTTCAGTTGAATAAAAAATCTATAGCATAACTGTACATTAGTATACACCAACATTGAAAAGGACATATCAATAAAAAAAAAATTAATACCTTTTTTTTTTTTTTTTTTTTTTTAAAATGAACAAGTTACAATTTAAGGTAATTTCGGTAACTGGCATGCTGATTCAGTAACTCGTCATACCAGACCAAGAGCCCTGCAGATTGATAAACACAGAACCTTTTGCAGTAACTGCAGTTCTGTGACTTTGCCAGTCTTTGGTTGGCAATATGATACTAATTCCTGGAAATGATGTCAAGAAACAATCAGTTACAATAATGACGTCTACGTTTTTTGCGGATATCTGTATCATTTTGCCAACCAAAGTCACAGGACTGCAGCTACTGCTAAAGGGTCTATTGTATAAATTTGAAAATATGTGATGCAAGTCATCAAGTTTGAGGTCAGTTTCTTGAAACAAATCACTCCATTCATTACATCTAGAACTTCTAATTGTATTATTATTATGTTTAATTTTATACTGACACCTGCTCAAATCAATGAATCAGTCAGAAAGCCTAATTAGTAAACATTTATCCAACCTAAATAATCTACAAGCCATTATTAAATACACATAGTAAAACTCTATTAGTGTTGAAATTATTCTTTAAATAGGAATGGATGATTCCCCACTTTCTTTTCTTTTTTTAAATTTCATCTGACCCTAAGATTAAGAAAAGCCAAAAGGAAAGTCAAAATTACCCCCTTGAAATTCCTTTCCTGGTTGACCTAAACAAACACAGAATGCGAGTGATTATAATGTGAAGCATTCATTAGCAGTTTTTTGCATTAAATAGCCATGCTGTTCATTAATTGGTAAATAGTAATTGGTTTAAAGCCGAAGTATCCGCTTACTTACCATACATTACTGTCTTTCTCACTGATCAGGAGACGGCCATATTGATGTGAAATAGTTTTATCCTCGAACCCAAAATAAAAAAATACATAATAGATTCATGGCTTAATTAACTTTGATAAACATGTAGATATGATAAGTTTTAAATATAAAAAAGAAATAATGCACATTCTTCATCAAATACTGCGTGTTTCCTCGTTCTTTACGAAATCGTAGTAATGTTGACATGAAAGGTCAAGGTCGTTGAAAATGGCAGCAGAAGAAAATATGGAAGGGCCGACACTTTCACCGTCAATTATCGATACGCCGACCTCTCCTACGATACTGCCATGGGACAGGTTTTCCAACTGGCTTCACTCCGCATGTGTTGTTACATTTGATCTTGAATTAGGACAAGCCATGGAGGTACAAACCGTAGTATCTATGTCAAACTTTCATTTACCCAACTTAACCAGACATTGGACAATCAGCTGTTCAGTTTGTTGGTCCCCATTTCTGTGACAGTTTTAGATCAAACAGTGCACCTTAGATTATCAAACAGAACTCTAGTTTGATTATTCCAAAATAAGAGGATGATGGTTTAATAAGTAATTTCCATTACTGTATATAATTACAACAATTTGATATTTTCTTTGTTTTACCTTTTTGGTAGGCCTATACTATAGTCTATACTGTGAAAAGCCAATGTCAAACAAAAGTTGCCATGGGTGGACCTCCAACTTGTTATCCTGAGCTTTTTTTTATTTGGTTACTAGATTATGTGTCTCATGTACAGTACCAGTAGTACCAATGTATTTTTTATAACTGGTAACTGTATATCACAAGCAAATATTCATTTCAAATTAAAAATTAAATCGTGGTGAGGTTCAGATTTTTGTATTAGACATAGAGAAAATGGACTATAATCTGCACTGTCATTCATACTGTCATCACCTATTAGCATACCTGCTATCAGTCAGGTAATCAGCTAGTTACTAATTATTATTATATTAAATAGATAAATCACATTGATATCAATTTTGGTACTGATGAATTTGAATTCAACATGCTAATAATAAAATATAGGATTGAGATGTGTACAAATAGACCATTTTCAAGTTGTCCGATTCCATTCAGTTTCATCACAATAGTTTGTACTTGGACTACGTGACGTCATCTGAAAGTTTGACAGGGTTGATTCAGGTTATGTAATATTTTCATTGACAATATTTGGCGATATCTTATTTCGCTTCATCTCAATCATCTGTGAGGAATTAATTTTAGTTAAATTATCTGTCTTGTGAATATGGAAAGTGTCATCACTTTCCTGTAATCTAATTTTCAAATCTGGCACCTATTCATGATATTAATATCCCTGATCATAGAGGTGATAATCTGCTTATTTAAAATATAACAGATGCCCTACTTTGCTCTTTGAAACAACACTCTATTATGATGAATCAAGACGTAATAAGACAACTCTAAAATGGTCTTTTGGTCTCCTAAATATGTGTATACACTGTACATGTAGATGATATGCTGAATGCAAACACGAGAAATGAAGTATACATTGTACAGGTACATGTACCAAACTAAACAAACTTTTGAGACAAGCACAAAATTAAGAAAGTATTATAACACGAATATTATAAATATTTAAGTACCACAAATGATATTAGTCTTTGTGTATGTAATTACATCTGCAGTTATTGCCAAGGCCAAAAAACATCCCCTTTCTGCTTTCAACATCAAGCTATTGAGTTTATGAGTTCATGTAATCAAGCTATACTGCAGTTGTCTATTTGCTATTCTATATCAATGTATATTTGATTTTAATTTTAGTAGGTTCCTTAAATGACAAAATTATAAATTAAATTTTTTTGAAATTATATGAATTTATTATAGACTCTTTTAGTACTTTTTACTGTACTCAGTGTTTTGATTTATTTTTTGTTTCACTTTGCCTACTTCTTATTATAAGTCAAAGATTTTATTTGAATGAATCCCATAATTATTTTTTCAAAATAACAGCCCATGTCACTATTTTTAGTACTTTATCATTTAAGCATTGACCTGAATGAAGACTATGCAGACTGTGTAATTCGCAAAGTGAATTTCGCAAAAGTGTGCACAGTCTTCATTCGGGTCATTTCCTAATGACATGGAAAAAATATAGAATCAATGCTTATAATTAAATTCAAATAACAAGTCAGTATTTTTTTTAACATTTAGTGTTTATTTATTGATTTTCCCAAATAATTTATATAAACAAATAGGTTAAACTGTCGCGCTTTAATTGCATCGTTATGACAACCGCGAACAGCACTAGACTGTTACGTCATTTTTACGTCATCATCACGACGAATCTAGGAAGAGAAGTTGATGTGTGGTTGCTTAAGTTAAAAATACAGTTATTCAAAAAGGAATTTAAAATAAATCCCATGGAGAGAGTATTAATGGTATTTAGTTATACTGGAATATTAATATATCCATCGCTTTGGATCGCCTGTTGCAGGACAAGTAGGCCTAATTGCAGTAGCGATACAGTAGGGCATAGGCCTGACTACTTGAATTTAAAACCAATGCTAATGCACTTGAACTTGGGGCTGATTCAAAATTACCAGTTGAAATGGAAGACAGGGTGTTGCTAATAGATTTTTCTGTTGTGTGGTGCATTCGCGACTGTAACTTATGACCACTTTCACTAGGATGACCTGTTTTTATCTTGCGTGACGTAAAACACATAAATTTGTGTATCGTAAATGGCCGACATGTAAACAAAAAGTAGTGCCGTCCGGGGGCATGGCTTACTTACCATTCACATCATTGATGCATGACTCGAATGTTTTCTGGAATGTTAACCAATGAAATCATTGGAAATTTATTAATTTTAATTATATATGTATGTATTTAAATGTATCATATTCTGTAACATTCCTTTTATTATTCTTCAGTTGATTTATCCTGGTCATGTGAAACTGACAGATGTAGAGGTATGTATAATGTATTTGATACGATGTATCATGTTGGTTTTTCTGTCACCTAAGTGACTAAGCAGTTTAGGATCTATTCATTGTTACATGTGTGTATATATATATATATATATATATATATATATATATATATATATATATATATATATATATATATATATATATATAGATATATATATATATATATATATATATGTATATGTACATGTATGTATGTATATATGTATATGTATGTATGTATGTGGGTGTAAATTCTAAATCATTTTCAGCTTCTTCTCTAAAGGCAATAGACCTATCACACTTTAGAACCTTGTCTTTGATTAGTACAAATAAATGTGCTTGGTTGTTCCGTACTATTGATGGAGATGTTTTAGGACATGCATGTATTAAATTTGAATTATTTTAGTGCAAAGAAATAGGTGCACTAAATTTTAAAGTGCTCTAAAACTGTAAATATATACACAAACACCGAAGTAATAATATATTCAACACAGCAGGCAGAAACTTTGTCGGTAAAATAAAATCTGGTGTATACATGTGTATACATGTGCCTGTATAATTTTGATGCCCATGGCCTGAAAGGTCCACTGGGGGCATCTTTTGTTTGGACATCTGTGTATTTGTCTGTCTGACTGTCTGTCCGGAACTCTGTCCCGCTTACATATAAATTCAATATTTCAAGTTTGGATTGTGATACAGTACTTAACCAAACTTAGACTGTAAGTTCATCTATGGGCTGCTCACACTCACTGATATCACATGCCCCTGGGGGTGGGATGTGGTCATTATATAGGACATTGCAATATTTAAAGCATACATATTCTTTGCCACTGTACAAATTTGTTGGGACTGGGGGCATTTGTGTTTCACAAAGGAGTCCATTGGAACAAACAGATTGACACCCAACAATTAAAAGCCATGTATCTGTGTACAAGAAATTATCTATACTATTGTCCGCTAATACAACTTTTTACAAAAGTTCATGCAATAACTGATGACATACCAGTAAATGCAATTTAAACAGGGATATGTTTGCACTAGATCTAGAGTAACCTAGATTGTCAACTAGAATTTTTCATAAAACGTTTACTCAAGCACAATTTAAAAAAAACAAAAAACGTGTATTTTATTTATCAAATGTGTTGATATTACAAACAATATGAAAAATGAAAGCAACCAGGATACAAAAATAGGGTGTAGATTTTATCATTAGTTTATTGACTCTTATAGCATTTCCTGACTGAATTATATATTCTGAGCTATATATAGTTTTCAATTTCATCATTTTGTCTTCTTACAGAAAACAAACATTTGTTATCTGTCATTCCCGGACTCCAATTCAGGTATGTGGAATTTATGTGGAGTATACACAGTGTTCATAAAGAAAAGTTAGGAAAATGAAAAGTTCCAGGAACAGATAATTGATCATGTCCAATCTCATTCTTTTGTTAGAATATCAAATCATAAACTATGATTAACAAACAACAGTGTACAGATGTGATTGAATATTATATCAAATCTGTGATTAAGATGTTATCCCATAATCTGTTACTGAAATGTTGTCTCAGAATCGGTTATTGTGGTGTTAAATAACGATCTGTTATTGAGATGCTATATAACAATCTGTTACTGAGATGTTATATCACAATCTGTTATTGAGATGCTATATCACAATTTATAAGTGAGATGCTATATCACAATTTATAATTGAGATGCTATATCACAATCTGTTATTGAAATGCTATATCACAATCTGTTTTTGAAATGCTATATCACAATCGTATTGAGATGTTATCTCACAATCTGTTTATATAAGGATGTTATCTCACAATCTGTTTATATAAGGATGTTATCTCATAATCTGTTATAAGGATATTTTATCACAATCTGTTTTAAGGATATCACTATCTGTTATAGGAATGTTATCTCACAATCTGTTGTAAGAATGTTACCTCAATGTTATGAGGATATTATCTCACAAACTATTATAAGAATATTATCTCACAATCTATTATAAGGATGTTATCTCACAATCTGTTATAAGGATGTTATCTCACAATTGGATATAAGGATGTTATCTCACAATCTGTTATAAGGATGTTATATTACAATCTATGATTAGGACATAATATCAATTCTTGTGATAAAGATGTTATATCACATGTGGAATTCTTATGGGATCAAAGATCAGAGGGCATATCATCTTGGTCTGCCTGTTTGTTCATTTGTCCAAGATTCTGACTTGATTTTATTTCCGCAAATTTCAACCAAAATGGTTTGGTGCCTTATATCAATGAAACATACAATCAGTTTGATTATGGCGTTTATTTGGCAGTATTTGCCAGAGTTATGGTACTTTAACATCTTTTTTGAATGACTTAGAACTCAAGGACATTTTATTTTTGTAAATTCAGGTTGTATGGGTGACACACAGTTCAACTTTAGAATAAGACAAAGTTCTGGGAAAACGCACCTTACTCGCTCAATTTCTCAAAAGGATTATCCAGTTGCATTACAGGTATTTATTACAATTATGAAAGAAAAAAATGTAAATGTTTTAATTCTAGTGCTTTAGGCTCTGATGATGATAAGATATAATTATGTGAATCACTTTTGTAAAATGTGGGGAGATATAGCTCACCTGACTACTTTTTAAGTCACCATGAGCCTTGCTATCTTCCTGTCTGTTGTCTTGCTCCATCTGCTACCTATTGTAAACTTTTACACATTTTCCACTTCTCAGAAAACAGGGAGCCAATTTTAACCATGGGCGCTATTCCCATGGAAGCAGCATAAAGTTTTTGAAGGAAATGGGGTTAGCTCCATAAAGGGCAAAAAAAGGACATAAAATTATACATTTTTAAGAATCATTTCATGAACCAATGATCAGATTTTTTTAAAAACTTTGGTATGCATGATTGCTGAGTCACAAAAACCTTAGTTAATGGAATATATTAGTTTTATGTGTACTTTTAGAAATGTTCAAATTCTTCTCAAGAGCGAACGATTCAGTGTTAACGAAACTTGACAAGAACTATACCTCTGGGAAGCTGCATGATGTTTGCAAATGAAAAGGAACTAGGATCCATTAGGGCTTCAAAAATGCCAAAACATGATACATCTTTAAAACGTTTTCTCATGAGCCACTGATCAGCATATCATCATTGTCCATTAAGGCACATGGGGCCCTTTTTTTTATTTATGAAATTCTATTAGGTTGTTCCGGATTCACTTACTGTCATTTTTCAGTGTGAAAGCCACAGATGAACTAATAATAATAATAAGATACCATTTAATTTTACAAATTTCAAATTTTTGCTCTTTCATTAAATTTCTTATAACTTTATTGTTATTTTTACCATCATAATATGTTTCTATTAATTGGAAAAATATCAAAAGATACATCTCCAGTTAAGATCCCAATAATAAAAAAAAAACTAGAGCTTCCAAGATGCTGGGTGAGTTCCTTATATAAACTACATTATACCCAGAAAAATGACAAATGACAGATTTAGTAGTTATTTAATATACAGTTTTCCAATGATATATCGCCCTGTTATAACACCAAACCCGCAAAACGCCACTATTTCTTGAAGAACAAATTTCCTCCCATATAATTCTCCGTTATAACGCCAAAACCCACATATTGCCATCCGCCCCTAATTCTCTGGTACAAATATTCATTTATACATATGGAATTCCTCGACTGTATCGCCATACCAGGTGAATAAACAGGTGTGAGAACAACTTTTAGCTGACAGTTGCTTGTTTACTTCATATTACAGTAGCAAAGGGAGATAACTGGAACATCGAGTGTCATAAACTGGTATCCGCTTGTATTTCCACTTTGCTCTAAAACAAGACAATTGAATATGCTTGATAAATTCTTTTTATAGTCACGTGAAATAGGACAAACTGTTGAAAAGGGGAATTCCCTCAGTTCAGCTTTGCTGATTTTGACATTGATACACATTTCAATTCGCGATCTTTTAGAAAATGGAATTGATCATCATTTCCCTTTTATCCATACAACATGATTTTTTGCTGTAGTTAAACACATAACTGATAATTATTTAAGTTTTCAAGCTTACCCCCTGAAGTGATCATTGACAATTACATGATCATTCATGTCTGATAATGAGTAGGATGCATTCCCTGGTGTGCTGTAAAATCTTTTGTTCCGAGAGAATAAAAGATAAGTTTACTCGATCGTGGTTCTGGTTAGATAGCACAGACTTCAATGCAGTTAACAATTGGCACAATTCCTGCCAGTAAAAGAGTTTTGAAGTCTAGTCAGGTAGTTTTAGTTGATTTGTTTACATTGGTCATCGCTACCACAGGTGTTTCGACCTAAAATCAGTTTGACCTGATGTTTAATTTTTTTTAACCCAATTCATAATGGAGCTATCTAATCAACATTTAATATTCCATTTTCATGCCAAATAACAATGTCATTTTTAAGGTTGTTGAATGAAAGTATTGCTTTTTATAAAAATTAGGGAGTAAAGGGAACTGAACAATGCAACATTTTTTAAAGATGTTGAAAGTCATGATAGATGTACGTGTAAATCTAGGTCCAACTCTGTATGTCCTCTGTTTTGTAATGTAAACATATCATAAAATGTATAAATTTCTACTGATGCATAATCAAACATCCGCATCTACTAATTTCTTATATTTCAGATAAATGTAGATGTTTACCATGATAAATATACCATGGCATATGACAACCTATACTTATTTCTGATTTTAGTAGATCTAGGCTGTATCAGCAATATATTTATATATCGCGGGCTGTATATTCCCAGGTTAAACAGTAACTATATGTACATGTAGGTCATTATTCCAAATTACATGTACCTGTGACAATGGGAACTAAAAATGTTACATATGTAGCTTGACTCTACCATCAGACAGATTAGTAATACATAGAATTAATTCAGAATAGTTTATATTTCAACAAATCCATGAAATATTGTCTGAATAGGGCTAAGTCCATGTACCTTTGAATGATTAAATCTTTGTATTTGTATAACATGCCAACAGAAACACATGTGTAACAATGTTACATACATTGTGTATATACATGTTGTACATGTACATGTACATCTATGATACCAACTTAGAATGTTTTTAACATTGATTTGTATGTATATTTTTGTATAAATTCACTAATTCAGATTTGATAAATGACTCGCCTTTCAAAACATTCAGTCCTTTGATTTTCTGTTTCAGAGTGATGGTGCACATTACTATGGCTTCGTATATTTCAGACAGACTAAAGATAAATCAGTAAGAAGGGGATATTTTCAGAAGGTAAAGTTTGATGTATAGACTGACTCAAGAGGGTTTGATTAGTCAGATGGTCTTTAATTGAGGGTCTGTATTTATTAAGTAATATTTACGTTCTTAAATGTGAGGTTGTCTTCTGAGTGAGGTGGTCTTTTAGAGAGGTTCTGCTGTATATATACAGTGAACCCTCTTTACAACGACTATGTTTGTTCCCATGTAGGAATGACATTATATCGAATTTGTCACTGTAATGAATTTGATGTGTTGTGCATTTCATAGTTAGCTCCCTTGAGTATCATATCATCTCCAGATTCCGATTTAGACACTTTATTGCTAAAATAAAAAAGATGCAGAGATTGCTGATAAAATTCTTTTAAAAATGTGTTTCATATATAAAATTTTAGAAAAATGTCTACTTCTATCACAATTACTGAAATAATTTAAATATCCGCCATTGTAACCACATCAGAACGAACATGTAGCCTAACGGAACTTGTCAACTCTTTGTTTTTTTTTTTTAATCTTTATTTATCAATCTTACTTTTTTCAATTTGTACCCAGCTTGTATTTCACTTCCTGTCGGTTCAGTTCAAATGAAACATACCGATGGCTTATAAACATTAGGCCTACTGACGTACAGGTAAGGATGATTCAAGCGCTAATTGTTGACACCTAGGCCGTCACCTATCAGTGGAGATTAGAAAACAATTGACGGTGTAATTGTTTTATTGACAATTATTTTACCTATGAACTCAACCGTGAAGAAAATCAAGAATGATAACAATAGCCAGATCAGCTGGTGGGTTCTATGTTACGTTGTTGTAAAGAGTTTATTTACACTGAATCTAATGTCGGAGTCGGATACTGAATATTCTGTTGTAATGAGTACTTTTTATGTACATTTATGATTGTTCCCGAGCAATTCTTGTCGGATACCGAATATTCCATTATAATGAATGTCGTCGTAAAACGGGTTCACTGTATTTTCATTTGTGCTCAGTTGGACAGGGAAGTGGTCCATTATTACAACTGTTCACATTGGTACAGTGATGAAGCATTTCACTTACAATCACATGGTTTCAAGTTCAAGTTTAAAATAAATTGGATCACACCAGAGATTTTTTATTTAAGAAACACAGAAAATGTTGGTCTTAAAAAATGAAAGAGTGCCGTTTGACAAAGATATACATGTATATGATCTTTCTGAACATTTGAGGTAATTAATATTTTATTTACTTATTTATTTATTTATTTGTTTATTTTCAGTCGGTAGTATTGATATCAAAGCTGCCATTTGTTGCATTGTTTACACAGCTAGTGGAAATTATTGCTCCAGAATATTTTGAAAATGGAGAACCAAGTTTAGAAGCTGGTAAGTAATTTATATACAATGTAAATATCCTTTTGATGGACACAAATTCAAATTCTAGTCTGACCAGAGTGTACATTAAAACAGTTAAGGACCTCTGTGGTGAGTAAGATAGGTTACTATTACCGAATAACCTATATCAAAATATTTATATCATTTTGGACTGTTTCTGACTTTAATACTGATAAAAACAAATAAAACTGTGACATCATTACTGAGCAACAGTTAAGCGTTCTCCTCGGTCTGGTGAACTGTTGACCACCTGTGACATCACTGATTGAAATCGTCATGTCAAACAAGCACAGTAGTGTTATACATGTTTTATTTTCATATTAGCGGTGTTTTTAAAACATCTGTTGACATTTTATTTTCTTATTGAGAAATAACAGTTCAGTATAGGAAGTGAAGATATGATGACTGATATCTAGGGTTTCTACTGGCATCTGCTTTTTGCAAGTAATTTTCCAATTTGACAAATAAATTCATGATTTGGTGAAAAAAAATTGTGAATTCATATAATTTTCACATTTCAAAAACTTTTCAGTATATTGGGTGATTCTGAACTGTGAAACACTAAGATATACTTGCTCATGTATGCTGGTGTTTATGTACATGTAGCATTTGCAAATAGAAGATATATTATTATTATCCCCTCACAAATGAAGTTTGGATTGGATATAGGATTAGGCTTGTACGTACTTGTGTACACAAGTACGTATGTATATATGTTACACTTTCTTGTCAGATCTCTAATAATTTTATTTCTTTATGGAATTTCACGAAACTTGATAGTTTCAATGATAATATCTTGGATGAGTTCATGTTTAGTAACCCGCGCTCCCTTATTTACAGAATTATTGCCCTTATTGATTATTTCATTGAAATATTATTGTTAGCACTCTACAGGTATTATACAATATTTCCATTGCGAAGGGATTAGTATCACTTGTGATGCTTGTTTTTGTTATTTATGAAGCCTCATTCAATGCAAGTAAGCAGTACTTCCATTCGTCAACCAATCAGATCAAAGCTTTGAAACAATTTCAGAATTGTTTTAGATCAACAGACTATGTGATAACCTCCATTGCCAATGACAACTGCTGTGATTGGATAAATGGGACACACCTACTCCTTATAAATGTTCATTTGCTATGAATGATTTTAGGCACATGATACCACGGTTAGGAAAGAGCATAGCGATTCAGGACCGTGGTTGTATGACAATGAGGTTGGTAGTGATCTGTGATATATACAGAGTATATATCTCTGATTCATCGATTCAACCCAAAACTTTTCTACTATCCAAACTTTGTCTGTTCCAGATATTTCCTTTGGTCCCATTACAATTTGGAATAGACAGATTATACTTTGACAAAGAAGTTGCTTCAATAATAGTTAAACATTGTGTATATAGTAACTGATATGTAAGCTATGAAATCTACAACATGTACATGATGTTATCATTTCAGCTTGTCATGATATTGACCAGTGGCCATCACCAGTGCCTGGAGAGACTGTTAATCTTCCAATATTTGGAACAGTATTACAGGTAATTGAGTTCTTTGGTTACAAGTTTTATAACTAGCTAGTACTTAGAAACTAGAAACTTGTTATGAAAAAACCCTCTGATCTCCCAGTTTATGGTAATTATGTTGCCTGATAGATTTTTCACAGTACAATCTTGTATACTTTTTGTTGTATATTATGTCAGCAATACCCTGTTATTCGACAACCTATATTATCTAAACTCTTGTCAGATCAGTTGAAATGTAACTGATAACTTTCCTTAGGACTAGTTGCTGTTCCACTGAAATGTATTAGGCCATGTAAAAAAAATATTCTGGTTCTGAGACAATTAGCCTTCCAAAATGGGCAAGGTAGGTAGGTATTTTATTTTTTTTAATTTCCAATTTATTGTTTATATACCTTGAAGGCAAGAAAATAAGAAGACTTTATGTAATAAAAAAAAAAGACTTTTATTGAGACCTACAGTAAATTGTAACAAAAAAATGTGTGATTGTCTTGTTCACTTGGTTTTAAAACTGAAATATCATCAAAAATATAAAACAGCTAAAAGATTATATATTTATCAAAACATAAAAATGTTTTGAAACTACAAGAAAATTAATTGTAAATGCATCATTATAATTATCATCAATCATTATCATTACTATTTTACAAAGCTGTACAAAATGTAACTACATGTACTATGTGTCTAAAAATCAATGCAAATTCCAACAGTTTCATTTTTGAAAACAATAGCTATCCATTTTTATGTATTTTATTAAAACTTTTATCTACAGTAACTTATTTTACTTTTATCATTCACCTACATTTAATTCAGATTTTAAAACTTTTATACACTATATAGTGTTACATGTATTATCATTTTAACACATCCTGAAATTCATTTCCGTTCGGTATCGGTTATTTCATTCAGAACTCAACTTCCATTTCCTCCATAAACTGCAAGCAACAGCAGAAAACACACGATGTGTTCTGTGACATTTTCGGGCATGAGGTAAAGATTTACATGTTGAATTGTCAATAAAATAATTATTTTAGTTTCTAATTGGGTTTTAGAAATGCATTTTGAACTACAAATAGAAGGGAATGGATCTTTTTCGAAACTTAAGCTTTTTGAAATGACTGACATTTTTACTTGCCGCGCGGCAGTGATTTTTTTATGAAATGTAAATAAAATGATTTCATCGGCGATTTCTTTTTGCGCGCAGCGGTGTCTGAGAATCAGAAGTATTTTTTTACTTGGCCTTATAGTAGAATACATTATGATCTAATAATAAGTTCAGAAAATGATGTTTGTATGAAAAGAAGACTTACATGACCAGTCCTAAAAAAAACACAATTTTCGTAATTTACATCCAAAGTGGTGTACTGATAGAAATAAATAAATTTTGGGGTTATGACAGACACAAGTTAAGTATTTTCCATAATATGTGCAAATTTATTTTTGGCAGTTGATCACATGACACCACTGTAATGGCGGAAATCTGCAGTCATTGGAACAGTGGTTGAACACCCTAAAAATCAATTGTGAATGCTATTTTTTGATATATTTCAATTGATAAACAGAAGTTTTCAATTCAAATTTTCAACAATTTAGATTTGATTTTGACATGATTTGTCATCAGCAGAAGTTTAAGATATGTCATTTGAAATACGGTAGAATTCTCCTAATCTGAAGGTAGAGAAGTTAGGTCATATCCCATGATTATGTCGAGAGCCGTTGTGGCTCCGTGGTAGAGTGCTTGATTTTGTAACTGGAGGGAGACAGTAAAAACTGAGGTCCCGTGTCACAGTAGATGTCGGCACATTAAAGAACCCTCACTGCTCAATGGCTATAAGTGCCAAGCATAGGCCAAAATTTGAAGCCCTTCACCGGCATTTGGTGATGTCTTCATATGAGTAATAGATTCTTGAGTGGGACGTTAAACAAAAATACAACAACAACATAATTTTGTTATACCCTTATAAAATAGTTGCTATACAAATATATAGAGTAAATTGCCTATAGTTTAACTATTTTGGCTGCCGGTCCAAATGAACTGTTAAAACTGTCTGTTGACCGCTATCCGGAAACACTCAAATGCTTCCAAATGATTATATGGCATAATACTATAAACAACTACTGATTTTGCTGAAATACTAAGAGACTACATGTAGTGTTAATATTTACAACTTTCTTGATCGTTCATGTTATTCAGTTCAATAAGTTGTTATGAACTTTAATATTGTAGTTTTCAGTGATGTTACTTGGTGAGAAGGATATAACAAAACAATTATCGACTAGGATTTTGGGCAACAGATGATCTGTTGGACCCTCATGCAAACCGTTGCCCTCGGCCTTCGACTTCTGGCAACAGTTTGCTTTCGGGTCCTACAGATCATCTGTAGCCCTAAACCTCAATAATTGTCACCCAGTGGTTGATCGTCCCCCTTTGTATAGATGAGGAAACAGTAAATTTTGTAAAGTGTTCCAGCACTGTTCCCATTCGAGCACTGGTCAAGTGCATGAAGTGAGTCTATGATAATAATAATATGCAAGTTATGCATAAAATGCATACAATGTCATGGATATGAAGAATAATTAAAGTTTTAAACAGATAGTTATTTTGGATGTTTTTTGTAGTGTAGAGTAATGCTTTTAATGGGAAGTGATGGATAAGGGTGTGTGTGTGTGTGTACAAACTGCTTTCCATTATGTCCCCATTTGAGTTGTGCTGCATGTTTAGATTTATTTACCTGTTTGTGGAGTTATATAGTTTGTTTGTTTTGAATTTGAATTTGCATTGTTGCATGCAGGTGAGAATCCCATCTAGATCAGATAAAGTTATAGAGAGAGTTACCGCTAAGCCTTCACAACTGGTAAGTGCTTTATGTTTGTGTGTGTTTGTTTTGGGTTTTTTTCAATCTGTTTTTATTTTTGTGTTGCATTTAAATGCAATATTACCAATACTTTGAAGTTTTGAAAGTGTGGCAAATCCTTCCATAGTCTTTATCAACCTAACATATTACCCATTGAATTCACTGTAATAAACCTAATAACTGTTATTTTGTCAATGACCAAATTTTGATTTAGGAAATGTCTTCAATTGCCATTGTACACAGATTGCCTTTATATCGGATCATCTACCATTGCCATCTATCTTTTGCTACTGACTGTCCATAGAAACATGGAAGGTAGTCATGTGATTCTTTCTACCCATTGAAATGGTGACATTTCAGTCCGAGGCAAATCATAGACGTTTCTTTAGTCTTAAGTCAGAATTTGAAATCTAAATTAAAATTTTCTGGATGTCGTCTACTAAAAGTAAAATGATCTACCACAAAGTGGTCTTAACTTCAAATTTGTGTAAAATCTCGTGGTAGATAAGCATTTTTGTTGAGTACATTGTATTTGTATCTTTATCTCTGTCCAAGACAACTTTGTTATCCTGGCCTTGAATATAGCCTACTGTATACCTGAATATTTTAGCCGCTGCTTATTTTTGCTGTTTACGACAGAAAACATATTCACCTTGTCTTAAATTTTCCATAAATCGCCATAGTCCCATGGATATCACGAATGTGAAATTTTGATCTCAAATTCACCCCTCATCTCAGAGCAAAAAGAGTGAAAATTTGCAGATATACAGTATTGAGTAATTCTCTGAGAGAACACTTTATCTAGCAGTTAAAAATTGCTGTACATTTTGTACATTTGTACCTTTGCTATTTGTCAGCATTTTGTACCACAGATCAGTTTGTATAGATATGGTCATTATACAGGAAACACCTTTTAGAAAGAGAACTGCTTTACTCGGAATACCTCATGAGGATATTTTTAAATATTTTGTAGTAGTAATGCTTGTTTGTTTAATAGATTACATGTTGTCAAAATGCTGTTTGTGATTTTGTGACGTGCAGTATGCTAAATGAAAATAAGCTCAATTTGAATATGATATTGAATAGTTAACTTCTCTGTCTATGTTTTGGAAGACCCTTAAAGGGTCTTTTAACCCATTCAACCCTTCAGACACATTGGACTGGTCTAAGTCATTGATTTATAGAAGAGTCCATTGTTTTTCAGGGGTTGATGAGTTAAAACAAAGACAGAGAAGTCAACTCTTCAATCCCTGCAGTCACATTTAGACTTGCCCAGATCAATAAATAGTTTGGTCTACTGTCATAATTCTGGAGTGAACAAGCTGATATTGCATGTAAAATTATTTATTAAGTTTTGATTGTAAATCATACATCCCTGAATTCTGACAGTGAACTTCACTAATCTTTGAAATGGACAGTTTCAAATTTGACTTCAGGTTATAAGACACCTCAAATCTTTTTTTAGTCAAAGGTGAGTAAAATCAAAGTAGTGTATTGAAATAATAATGAAAATGAGTGCAGATCATTATTCGTCTTTATATTCTTATTGTTACACTGGGGGTTTTCAGCAATTACATATGAAGTTTTTCGCAATATCGTATGTTGACATATTGATTTTTACTTTCAGCCAATTTTGCCTGCCCATACAATTTTGCCATCACTGTATGAAGTGGATATTTTTAGGTCAGTTTCTCTATTATCAAATTAGAAAGATTTTTTTGCCTTAAATTAACCCCTCACAAATGAAGTTTAGAGGGGAAATAGAATTACCGTGTATCAAGTTTTGTTAAATTTTCTCTGCCAGCACTCAAGTTCCTACATCCCAAAACAGAATTTCACAAAATTTAATGCAAGTATTTATTGTGATATGTTGGACATATTTTTGTTTAGTGGTACTTGCTCCCTAATTTATAGCTATTGCAAATTGCACATGCTTGGTTTAATATCTCTGTAAAAACAAATAATGAAAGTTTATTTGCAATGACAGAATTAAACTTATAGTTACAACAGGTTATGCTTAGCTTTTATTCTAATGATACAGATACATTTATTATTTTAAACTTTTAATCTATTTCTGATAATTATAAGATGATATATTGCATAAAATCTGCATGTAAAGTTTCCATCACCAACAGCTCATATCTCTTTGAGAAATTCAGTGAAAAACGGGAAAGTCTACATCAACAAGTCTACATAAATCTTACATAAGCCTATGTTGCTTCGATTAAACCTTATTGAACAGGACAAACATTAGGCCAAAATTCTGTCCCAAATTTAAGTTATTTTGTTTGGTAAAATCAGGCTTCTTTGTACTGGTAGCAAGATGCAGTGACATTTTCACTGCAACGTTTCAATCTGTTTAACTGAATATTTCTTTTCACTGTCGTCTGAAGTTTGGTATCCAATCTATTATTTTCATTTATCAGTCGGCATCAAGTTGTGTCATGACATAATTGCATTTAGTTGATGTAGTTGACACATGAATTCCTATTACTATATGTATCATTCATTCTGATTCCATTATGTAGTGGAAAGAAAATTTATATGCTTGCTGATTGGCTGATGGTGAAGCGTTCAAAGCATGTGACATCCCATATAAGTAAAATCTTGCTACTCTACAGATAGTCAGCCAATCATATCTGAAGCATAGTAAGGTTTGCCTTATATGGAATATCATATAACCATACCCAGAACACCGAAGAATACTCCAGCTTTTTAATGTAATTTCTTTAACTCCATGAATACAACAATTCTTTTGAAATTTTTCTTTTCCCTTTTTTCTGTAGAAAATGTCCAATATTACAATAACTTCCCCAGAACGTAACTTTATGTGATTTGTATTACAACCATTCTTTAGAGAGTTATATTCTGCTATGTGAAAACAACAATTTCAATTTGTCTGGTTAGGTTTTGCTCAGTTTTTGTTGAATTTTCTTAAAAACAGAAGTGGCGGTTCAATCTGAAGTTTTGTCTCCCAAAATAATTTTGCATTACATCTTTTCCTTCATACCTCCCTACCATCCATACTCTTATTTATTTCTCTCATATTCTCTCCAATGTGTAACCAGTTTTTTTAAAAAAGACTGATAATTCTGATATGATTAATTAACTTACATTTCTATTCAATAAATGTTTTTATAAAAAATGAACAATGATATACGTGTTTTTCCTTTTCTTTGTTTGTATCTTTTTACAATTTTTTTTTCTGCAGTGCATTTCAGAGTATACTAGCTCATGTTCAGATGTTATGGGAATTAGTGCTAACTTGTGAGGTAAGCTGTTTGATTTTCTCTCTGTCTGTCTGTCTCTATCTGTGTGTGTGAGTGTAGGTGTGGGTGTGTGTGTAGGTTTGTGTGTGGGTGGGTGTCTTTGTCTGTGTGTGTTTATGTGTGTGTGAACTCAATTTCTGAATTTAAACTATAGGATTGTTATAAGGAATAACACTTCACAATTTGATTATAGCAGTTTCTTGTAATTAATTCTACGTTTATATTTACAGTCTTTAGTTGTAATGGCAGCTTCTCCTACAGTCACATCTTCTACAGTTCAAGCTTTGATTAGGTAAGACTGTATGACTCTAATTTGGGTGACAAAATATTGACTTTAAATGGAATCACAGCATTTTAGTAAGAGAAGATTTTGTTATATGGAATTAAAGAAAAGTAATGAAATTTTGAGAATGCTAGTAAAATCAACAAATGTTACATGCATGCTTGATTTCTCAAATTATGGGCTATTAATTTCTACATTCATATTGAGGGTATATATAAGAAATAGGGATCATTTCATAATATTAACACTTTTTGGTGAAAAAATGGTACTTCTTTGCCAAATAAAGTTCAGTACTCCATTGTACCTTTTTGTAATATGGATAACTAGACATATTATCTATGGACTAATGTTTTGTACTATGGATAACTAGACATATTATCTGTGGACTAATGTTTTGTACTATGGATAACTAGACATATTATCTGTGGACTAATGTTTTATAATATGGATAACTAGACATATTATCAGTGGACTAATGTCTTGTACTTGCTGTATGTTGTATAAGTTTTGAGTTTCTGATTGCCTCTGGTCTTTGCTCATGATGGCATAATTATTATCATGATTCAGAAATTAAATAATTTGTTTATGTTCCCTCTATTGCAGTCTTATTGCTCCACAAAAGTTTTGCTCAGACTTCCGACCATATTTCACAATACATGACAGTGAATTCAAAGAATATACAACGAGAACACAGGCTCCGTAAGTTGATTCATTCATCTGACTTTTTCAAATAACCTTTTCCTCAGTGACATGGGTGACCTATTTTTACCTCAGTGACTCAGGTGACCTATTTTCACCTCAGTGACATGGGTGACCTATTTGTATCTCTGACTTTGATGACCTATTTTCATCTCAATGACATGGGTGACCTGTTTGTACCTCACTGACCCAGGTGACCTATTTTCACCTCAGTGAAATGGGTGACCTATTTGTACCTCAGTGACTCAGGTGACCTATTTTCACCTCAGTGACATGGGTGACCTATTTGTATCTCTGACTTTGATGACCTATTTTCATCTCAATGACATGGGTGACCTATTTGTACCTCAGTGACCCAGGTGACCTATTTTCACCTCAGTGACTTGGGTGACCTATTTTCACCTCAGTAACATAGATGACCTATTTGTACACAAGTGACTGGTGACCTATTTTCCCCTCAGTGACTCTGGGGACCTATTTTCTCCTCAGTGATATGGTGGACCTATTTGTACCTATTCGCTGACTCTGGATACTTATTTTCATCTCAGTGATAGTGGTGACCTATTTGTACCTCAATGACTCAGGTGACCTATTTTGATACACAGACATTGTCCAATGTCATGTATAAACCTGACAACATTTTAAATGTCTTTCACATAATTTCATAAAATTCTATTTATTGATTTTTTTTATAATAAAATGCTTCCATTTACTGAAAAATGATCATTATTCACATTGTATTAAACCTTGTAAGCTCATTGAGGACTCAAGGGGGGTAAAAACAGATATATAATGGCTTTGTAAATCCTGATATAAAGCCAGTGCAGAAAATAGTAATAAAAATAAGCTTCTTGTTTATTTATATCATTTTAATCTTATGTACAATTGTTCAGTTCATCAAGAAATTAACAAAAACATTTTTTTTACCTCAAAATAAAGTTTAAACATGATACACAACAAACTGTAAAAAGGACTTTCAGAGTCTTATCAAATTCTGTTGTGGATAAGGGTAACTAGAATATGAAATCTGTGACCCCTGATATTCTGAGTATCAAATTCTGTTGTGGATAAGGGTAACTAGAATATGAACTAGAATATGAACTCTGTGACCCCTGACATTCAGAGTCTTATCAAATTCTGTCAAAGTTAAGGGTAACTAGAATATGAACTCAGTGACGCCTGACATTCTGAGTATTATCAAATTCTGTCAAGGTTAAGGGTAACTTGAATATGAACTCAGTGACCCCTGACATTCAGAGTCTTATCAAATTCTGTCAAGGTTAAGGGTAACTTTAATATGAACTCTGTGACCCCTGACATTCAGAGTCTTATCAAATTCTGTCACGGTTAAGGGTAACTAGAATATGAACTCAGTGACCCCTGACTTTCAGAGTCTTATCAAATTCTGTCAAGGTTAAGGGTAACTAGAATATGAACTCAGTGACCCCTGACATTCAGAGTCTTATCAAATTCTGTCAAGGTTAAGGGTAACTAGAATATGAACTCTGTGACCCCTGACATTCAGAGTCTTATCAAATTCTGTCACGGTTAAGGGTAACTAGAATATGAACTCAGTGACCCCTGACATTCAGAGTCTTATCAAATTCTGCCAAGGTTAAGGGTAACTAGAATATGAACTCAGTGACCCCTGAATCATTGATTTGTAGACAGAATGGGAACACTTGTGATTGACAAAACTTTATTCACTCTTGAATGAATACCATTTTTTTTTCTCATCAACATGTAACTACATGATATACGTTCTGTATTCAGACCACCTGTCATACTGGGAGTAACAAATCCATTCTTTGCCAAAACGTTACAACACTGGCCCCACATCATCAGGATTGGAGAGATGACTACACATGGTTTGTAACATATGATCACTGTCACTCATATAACTGGTCTCAATATTTTATAAATGTCTATAATATAAGATATATATTTTACACTGAACAAACCTTTACAAATGGTCAGTCTTGACCTAGATTAATGCAGTCAAGTTTAATGCACAATGATTCGTTGCTATGATAAGTGTTGCAGCTTTCTTTGCTCCATTTCCTATCCATGCTAGCTTGCAATTATCACATCAAACCATCAACTTTAGCAAATCTTATCATATTACCCAAGAAAACAGTTGTATTGAACAACCTTTTAAAAAGAAAAGGAAATATTTTGATATCTAATATATGAATTATATTTGATAGCATCTAAAGGATTTAACAAGCTAAAGAAGGCCAGTAGTTTGAAGACACTGGATTCCAAACCAGGTAGAATAATATGTCGTAAAAATGGTTGTTCTTTTTTCCCTTAGATTTTCTTCTCTTTCTGTTATTTTTATAGTGAATATCTTTATGATCTTGTAATAAACTATGATGGGCCTGTTCTTGATTATAAAAATATTCTCAACTTGGTCTGCTTTCCTGCTTAGCCAATCAGATTACAGGGTTATCTGAAGTGGAGTAAAATGATGGTTGCCCTTGGCATGCTTGGGTATGATAGAGATATGACTAATATCAAAATATTTGTATTTATCTTTTTGTAGTAATGTTAGAATTGATGAACTTGGTAATACAGTGTGGGTATAGATTGTAGTCATTAAGCAGTATTTAAAAGAATTAATTCCCTTTAATGTGTTTAGTACAGGGCAGCATGCAAATTATGGTGTAAACATAGATTGAACAAAAATCTTTCTGGAAAAAGAAAAAGAAAATTAACAGACTATAAGTCTGAGAATTTACAGACTATAAAAGTCTGAGAATTTACTTTAAGCTTGAGAATTAACAGACTATACGTTTGCGAATTTACACACTATACTGGTGCGGGACCTATTCTCGGACGAAATCGAGGTTTTTACTGAATATCTTCTGTTCAACTCGTAGTCAACAAGTCTTGAGAATTTACAGAATATAAGCCTGAGAATTAACAGACTATAAGTCTGAGAATTAACAGACTATAAGTCTGAGAATTTACAGAATATAAGCCTGAGAATTAACAGACTATAAGTCTGAGAATTTACAGAATATAAGCCTGAGAATTAACAGACTATAAGTCTGAGAATTAACAGACTATAAGTCTGAGAATTTTCAGACTGTAAGCCTGAGAATTTACAGACAATAAGCCTGAGAATTTACAGATTGTAAGCCTGAGAATTAACAGACTATAAGCCTGAGAATTTACAGACTGTAAGCCTGAGAATTAACAGACTATAAGTCTGAGAATTAACAGACTGTAAGCCTGAGAAATTACAGACAATAAGCCTGAGAATTTACAGAATGTAAGCCTGAGAATTAACAGACTATAAGCCTGAGAATTTACAGAATATAAGCCTGAGAATTAGTCTGAGAATCAACAGACTATAAGCCTGAGAATTAACAGAATATAAGTCTGAGAATTTACAGACAATAAGTCTGAGAATTAACAGACAATAAGCCTTAGAATTTACAGACTGTAAGCCTGAGAATTAACAGACTATAAGCCTGAGAATTTACAGACAATAAGCCTTAGAATTGACAGAATGTAAGCCTGAGAATTAACAGACTATAAGCCTGAGAATTTACAGACTGTAAGCCTGAGAATTAACAGACTATAAGCCTGAGAATTAACAGACTATAAGCCTGAGAATTTACAGAATATAAGCCTGAGAATTAGTCTGAGAATTAACAGACTATAAGCCTGAGAATTAACAGAATATAAGTCTGAGAATTTACAGACAATAAGTCTGAGAATTAACAGACAATAAGTCTGAGAATTTTATCAACTTGACTATTTCATCAATTTAGATTTGAGTATTAGATGAAGTTTAGAAAACATTCAAATTTCAAGTAGATTCTTTATTTTATGATATTGGACTTAGTTGCACTTTTTACAAACTTTACCCATATCTCTCAATATTTACCATCATTCCTAAATAAACTTTTGCAATCAACATGCAGAGCATAAATTTCACATCTACAATTGCTTCTTAATTTTGTCAGTAATATATAGCTGCTTGCTTCTTAATCAACACGTGTAACCCTACTTCAAGAGAAATGAAGCTTTCGTTAAAAGTATTTTTCTTTACTACCGTAATTATTCCAGGTGTATACACAAGGTATAAACCTTACCTCAACAAGGACAAAGCAATTCTCAAAAGATTAATCAAGGTAAGATCAACCATTAGTGTCGTCATTACATAGATATCTAGTATTAGTGTCACCTCATTTTCATGTCAATAAAATGTTGTAGTGATAGTCTCCAGTCACATGTAACTTTGAATATTTTCTCTGCAGTTAAATTTTTGTAATTACATTTTGGGGATTTCACTGTAAAATGAAACAAAACACACCAATAGTGGAATATTTTCAAATTCCTTTATTTCCTGTTTGTATGGTCACACATAGGAACATGGTGAATGATGATACTCTCTTACAGAATTTATTTCCCCCTGAAAGCAAGAAAAATGAAATATTTGAATATGGTATACTCTATTTTTAAGCTTGTAGAGATAAGAATTTTTACTTGATGTATTTTACAGGGCATTCAGGGAAAAAGGCCGGTGGAAGCTCAAAATGCAATTTTAAGGAGATATTTTTTGGAGTTAACACACAGTTTTATGATTCCTTTAGTAAGTATGACTCTTTTTACTAATTTTTATATCATTATTCAATACTTTTGAAAGTAATACAGGGTTTAAAATTAGCTGGTAATATTTGCAAAAAGCAAATCAAGTATAATTCCAAAATTGTGAGTAAAAAATGTTGGTACAATTGGGTTTATGAAAAATTAGCAATTGGGTTTATTGTTTTATTTCCTGGTTGTCATGAACCACATGTATGTCTTCACCACCTCATTCATGAGTCCCCATCAAGATATTTTCTGATTGTTTATTGTTTTATTTCCTGGTTGATTTTTAGTCCATTAAAATAACAGTAAAAAAAGCAAGATGGTGTCATATGAGTATTCACCACCTCAAGATGTTGTCATATGGTTATTCACACACCTCAAGATGTTCATGATTATCATATGGGTTATTTATTCACCACCTTAGGATGGTTCACCATATGTTGTCACTCACTACCCACCTTAGGATTTGTCATTGTTCATATATATATCACCTTGTAACTCAATTAGGTGTAACATGATTATTTACCAACAACAGGTGATTACTCAAGAAATAATTATTCACCACTTTTACATGCCTTGTAATTTGCTATTCACCATTTTCATGATATTGATGAAGTCCTATAATAGTCCTAGATAATTTGTCAACCTAACAAAATGTGCCCGAGGTTAAGTTCAACAAGTGTGTTTGAATAATATTACAATCAGCAGGTACCTTGTTCTAGGTTTTACTGTATTTTGGCTTGATATATCATCAAAAACAATATATGGATCTGAAACATTAGATATATTATCAGGGAGTATATGTAGGTAAGGTACTGTCCTGATGTTGTTAGTATAATACCAGCAGCTATTTATAGATAGAAGTTGATCTTATTTAGTATATTTTCAGGAGCGGTATATGGGGAGTCTTATGCCTTTACAGAGAAACATCTCACCACATAAGGTATAGTTATAAAGTTGGCTAATGACTCTGTAGTGTAAAATCCATATAGCTTGGCGGGCTGGAGTCTTGTGAACCCTTTCTTGACCTGGATAAGTTTAAATTTTCGGTAATAAAGCTTAACATTCAAATTAGAGTAATCATTTCTATTTGTCACCATACATAAGATAGTATCCAGTGAGGAATAAAACATTTTTCCTGCGCAGCATGTCATAACTGAAATGTGAGTAGAATCATCCGTATTACGATCAAAAGGTTATTCCACCCTGCCATCTTATGTGAAATGGACAATAACTCTGCTAGATGAGGCACCATTAGGTAAGGTACTGTCCTGATGTTGTTAGTATAATATCAGAAGGATTCTTTAACTCTGCCAGATGAGGCACCAGTAGGATTTTTTAAATATGTCAGATGAGGCACCAGTAGGATTCTTTAACTCTGCCAGATGAGGCACCGCTAGGATTATTTAATTCTACCAGATGAGGCACCAGTAGGATTCTCTAATTCTGTGTTAGATATATTAACACAATCACAACCTGCTCAGCAATGCAGCAACATTCAAACAAACCTATATTAGAACAACACACTTTGCAGGTGTCTTGATTTGTAAAAGCAATGTCATTTTATATGATATAAAATTTGATTTGCAAAATGATTGTATAATTCAGGGTCCTCCCAGATTGCGACCGTTTGACGCTGATGAGTTTTTACAGACATTGGAGCACTCGGGTCCACAATTGACCTCTGGAATTAAAGGAGACTGGGAGGGACTGTACAGAAGATTTTTCCGTAGTCAGAATTTTGAAGGGTGGTATCAACATAGACAGTACGAGGTGAATCAGAAACTACAGGTCTTACACATGGAGGCGCTTTGTGAAGCAGTAAGTATACATATATAACACATATAGCATTCTCATTCCATTGTTCCCTATATTTTTGGACACAAAAAGGGATCCCTTTCTGTACTTATGTATTTATAAACGTTATATTAGTCTTTCTTTTAAGGTTCCTTGAGTAATTTACACATTTATGCTAACATAAAAACTTGATTGGATTACAAAATAATTGTGTTAAGCTCTTATTAAAAATTGATGCTACAAATGAATATTAACGATATACTAGCAGGGGGCTACTAGCAGGGGGCCAATTCACACCAAGTACTAATTATTGGTGATGCTCTGGTTTCACAATAAAATTGTCATATTACAGCATGCACATTTATTTAAAGAAGAAAGATATTTATTCAAAGTGCATTGTTTTGCAAATTATTGGTAAGATAAAAGCCACAAAAGCAAAATAACACCCTAGAGCACCCCCAGATTTGTACATATAACGGTAAAATTAAAGGGATGTCATTTTGTGATTCATTCGGTTATTTCAGCCAATTTTGAGTTGCAAGTGTGAACTGCACTTGTAGATTACATTGTCAGACAGCTTACTTTCCCAAAGACTAACAGAAAAAAAATAGTTATTACCCAAATGAAAACTATAAACATGACAAAATTCACTGCCTCCTGGTGAAGCAAAAGAAGACCTTTACTTTGTAAATAAAACTCATTGTTTAATGTCATTAAAACAAGTTATTTATAAAATTGATGAGAACAGGTACCATGCCCTCAAAAAAGGGCGTGTAAATTTGATGCAGCAATTGCTCCCGTTGTCTTGCATAGGCCTACATGCATGAATTTTAAAATGACTTCAGACAAGTCTATCAGACATCAACCAAATTCAAACAAAGGGTCACATTGGGGTTGTTTTTTACCATATTTTGTAAAAGGTTAAGTATATACGATTTCACAAATGTGGCAAGAATTGGAAGCATTCTAGTATATATTTTAGGGACAAAATGGTATTACTTTCCATTTGTATACACTTATATAAATTGTATTAATATTCCATTGGACTTTTTAAAATTTGATAATATTTCATTCTTTGTTTGTTTGTAGAATTTATCAGATTGGATAGTGGACAAACAGGAAGTGGAAATTGTTGATCTGATTATTCGGATTAAAGAGAAAATGGTAAAAACTTTATGTTGTTTTCGCATGTTTTGTTTCTTTTATTGTTTTTGTATTTCAATACAGGAATATTGATGTATTAGTTTAAAAATACAGTCAAACCTTAATATCTTGAAGTCATCTGGACCAAGCAAAAATGGAGAATAAAGAGAATTGCCAGTATATCTGCAGGCCTAAAAATAAATTTTAAATGGAAAGTAAAAAAGAAGAGGAATTTTTTGTGAAAATTTGTATTTATTGCATAGACTATAAAAAACTATACAAAAGGCATATTTGTTCAGGACTAGTCATATAACAGAGATAACTGGTCATTTTTCCGACTATTCCGATCTTGAGTTATCAGGTCTTTTTATAGTAAGATATAGAAAGAAAGTTGCTGGGACCAGTGCCTGATCTTAAGTTAACCGTGTAAATGGACATTACTGATCTAGACAACAAGTTTTGACTGTAGAGTAAAATAACTGTCTACTGTTGTTTTATGGTACATCCAAAAACTTGGCATTTATATCGTCGGGCCCTGGTTTTTTTTCTTCACACTAACTGTGAATTGTTGATGAATGTATCAAATATGTAATGAAAAAAAAATTATATTTCATGTAGACCTTTTTCTTTGTTAAACCTATTTGAAGACCTTATCAGTTAAAGTTGAAGTGCCACAGCTATAGACCTGTGATACAGATTACAGTATGCAAATTAAGGTTCTTGAATGTACCAAACTTACTGTGATTTGAAACCTCTGTTTAGTCTCATCTGAAGGACCTATGACATCATATGCCTTGTGCTCAGTGATGCAGTCATTTCCTCTTTTAAGGAAGTTCAGGGTATGAGCAGGACAAGGATTTGAACCATGTGACTTTAACTTGCAAGTCTGATGGCAATGTTATCTCCAGCGGTCACATTGTATGGTACAACATAAAGTTGCTCTTTCACAAAATTTCATAAAATATTGTCTTTTTTTTCTATCAACAAATGGTATTATAATTGCAAAAAAATATATATAATATATATCATTCCCTACTTGGTTTTAAAAATTGTATCCCTAATGTGGAGTTGTAAAGGATGTTTTGTGAGTTCTTTATATAAATTATGTAATATCCACACAGAAAAATTGCCGAATTTCAGACTTTAAAGTTTATATTGTTTTAAGTCTATATAGATATATGTCCAACTCATCAAGGAATTACTAAAAACATAAGTTTACATGAGAACAACATTTTCACCTTACTATCTGAAACTCTTCAACCCCTGAAGTCACATTTGGACTTTCCCATTTCAGTAAATGGTTAAATCCACTGTCAGAATTCAGGGGTGTATGATTTAGAATCAAAATTTTATAATAATTTTTCCATGCAATATGAACTTGTTGACTCATGAATAATGACAGTAGACCATACCATTTGTTGATTTGGGTGAGTCTAAATGTGACCAGGAATTGATGAGTAGAATGTTGATACAGGTTTGACAAATGTTTCATTTGAATGATGTGCCAAATAATTCATTGTTAATATATAACTAAATTTTGTAGGTTTTTGCAGCAGCTCACAGTATAGCAGTAAGTGAAGAAAATATAAATAAACTTCAACGACATTTGGACACTATTATCTCCTCCTTGCCTGAAGATCTGCAGTCCGTTTTACAGAGCTGACAACCATTTAGTCTAGATTATTGTTATGGGGATGATGGTATTGATTTTGAAAGTATGGATGGATAGTGCAGGGAAAAAACTACCCATTCACAAAAGCTGGCACTTTTGCTACTTGTTGATATATCAGACAGTTATGAATTGTCTTGATTTATTTTATTGTCCAGAATCGGTCAGTATTTATTTGACGCCCCAGTTGACCACTTCTACTGTAGATACATTCTGCATTGAGGGGGAAATGTTTACACAGACTTGTGCAATACTACCACAACAGTGTTAGCTGTAATCAGTTACAGTCACATGACTTAGGACAACGATTGTTGTTTTGTAATGATTGTCACGAGTACTGATTGTATGTAGAGTGTGTGATAGATTACAGGCATTAAATTCCTTTTGTCCTTGTAGTTATCAAAATCAATGTCTTCTGTTTAAAGGTTACAGAGGAGAAAGATGACCTGCTGTAGTCTCTAATCATAAATAGAAATAAGGACTTACAGCAGAAGAGTATATGAATTTTACATATTTGTCAAGCTTGTAAGAAGTTATGCTGGTGGTTAATTGGAGTTCATAGATTAAATTGCTTTAAAATGCTGGTGCATGATGGAACTTTATAGATAAAATTGTTACACATACAAGTTTATGTAGCTACAGAACTGGTGCATAATTTCTGTATTTGAAAATTGATGTACCAGTCAGTTTCATTTCAAATTATGAATATCAGGACATATCAGGGAATCTAACTGGTGCATAATGGGCAATTTTAGCAATAGAGATGTTTGATTGAATTTTTAACCATCTAGATTGGTGCATTATGGGAATTTTTAGCCACATTGACTGATGCATGATGGAAGTTTTAAACTGGTGCAGCATGATAGGGACTTTTCAGTCAGATGCAATGAAACAGTGTCTGATTTGTAATGATATATTTTTTACAATCATGAAAATTATAGAAAAACTTTCACATGTCGCTATTTTTAGAATAGTCATAATTACATATGAGCATTACTTTTGAATGATGTGCCAAAGTGTGTAGTATAATCAGATATATCATGTCCAGGATAACGTGACCTACCTGGGTTTTGTCAGAAACCATCATGGCATGGTCTATTATCAAAATAGGGGTGTACAGCTTCCAATGTTTCATTTTAATCTTCAGGGAGAACCATCTGACCTATTGCATAATGAACACCAGTTACATTGACCTTTAAAATTGTTCTTTCACCTAATTCATTATTTTATCTATCATTTATATATATCTATTTAAAGGATAAAAGGCGACTTTTTTGTTATTAATATTCCTTTAAGTCAATGTAGTTATGGTCAGCTCATAATGTAGGTCTAAGTACAAAGAAATGTAAGTTTAGTGGACACATGACAATCTGTGAAAGAACACCTTTAAAAAGTATGTTGTAGTATCAAACTTTGTTATGGATGTAAAGTTGTCAATGCCACCACACATCTCCTCTGTTGATATTCTCTACCTGGGATTTCATGTAAAACTTTTCCCATTTCCAAAAAGTAATCAATATCAAGAAAGTTGTACAAATGTCACCCATAATTTCTATGATAATGATGAACATTTGTCACGCATGTCACAAACACATTAAGGTTTTTATGTCTGTATTGCTCTTTATTTACTTTGTATAGTCCATAATTTACGTAATTATCTAAATAGGGCATTGTAAAAGGGACTTAGATTATAGTTTATTCTGGTATAAGGGTATTACCTCCGAATCCGACAGATTTCAGGATGAACTGAAATTAAAGAAATCATAAAATGAATTGTGCTTGGTTATCAAATACTTTAATGGTTTTTGTATATTTCTATCTTCTCCTGAAGTTTAAAGGAAATTGATCATGTTTACAAGACTTCATAAATGTTGTTTATTAGCTGTGATGGCCATGAGGCCCAAATATAGTAAAACTCAGTGATAGCAAATCAGTGTGCACCTTCCAAAAAATAAATTGTAATACAAAGGTATTATATATGGTTACTTTGTTTTTATTAACAGTGAATTCATTTTATACTTTTCTAAATTGCTTTAGAGTATGGATGTTTAATTTTTGCTAAAATAAAACAGTGAAGGCATTTTGGAAAATATATCATTTAGATCTTCTCTCTAATTCAATGTGAAATGTTTAACAATAACACTTACATTTAATGGGCATTAACATTAAGGATGTTGATATTGTCTCAGTTCCAAATTTCTATTTTTAAAATCCAGCAATTTCAACAGAAAATTAAATTCCTGATGTCACATTTCCATAATTACACATATAAAAAAGAGACATTTAACTCATCAGCCCCTGAAAAATAATGGACTCTTCTATAAATCAATGAATTAGACCAGTCCAAATGTGTCTTTAGGGGTGAATGAGTTAAACAAATCAAGTAACTACTTAGCAGAAATCAGTGAAGATTTGTTAATTTTATTGATCAATAATGGAAGTTCACTTTACTATATGAGTTTTGTTTAACATTTTAAACAATAATACAGGTTATTTAGAGAATCTTCTGTAGTTTCAAAATTTATTCCATATCCCTGGTGAAGTCGCTATAGTAGAGGTTGCTATATCTGAGTTTGACTGTTTATGTAAATACTTAGTCTCATTGCATTAGTTCTCATTTGATATTACATGTTAGTGGTTTTGTATGTGCCATAAGAATCCTGCCACACTTTATCTTGTAGTTCAGATTCTTCTTACCTTCTCCTTGTGTATAACTTGTAGTGACAAGGTCGTTACCATGGTGAGCTGCCTTGACACTATGACTACAAATAGGCACAATTTTGTTAACTTGGTTCTATGAACCAATATCTCAGTATTATTGACTTGTTTGTTTGATTGTTTGTTTGGTTTTTTTTTAGCTTACCTGAACCAAAGGTTTCAAGTGAGCTTTTCTGATCACTTTTTGTCCGTCGTCTGTCCGTTTGTTATCTTTCCTCATTTTCGACTTCTTCTCCAAAACCAGTGAAAGGATTTTGATGAAACTTTCTCTACCAAGTTTGTTCAGTTTGGCCAGATCGGCCCAGGGGTGGATACAAGGTGGGGCAAGAGAGGTCTAAGAGGGTACCCCTCTTTAAAGATCTGCTCTTCCAGAACCACTGCATGGATTGAAAAACTAATTGCATCTGAGTGATCTACATAGATGTATGATTCAAGTTTGTTAATTTTGTAGAAATCAGAATTTTTTATGTGTTTTTGACGTCTTTTTAGACTTTGTAATTTAAATTTTTTTATACGATTGCTTTGATTTTCTCACCACTTATTCATTCATTGATTTTTTATGAATTTTTTAAGACTAGGGGGGGGGGGGGGGGTAACTTTTCATATTTTCGACTTCTCCTCCACTTATTCATTTAGATGAAACTTTATAGGAAGCAAGTACTCAAGGTTGACAAAGTTTGTTCACTTCGGCCAGGGGTGGATCCAGGGTGGGACAAAAGAGGCCTCAGGGGGTACTCCTCTTTGAAAATAATCTCCAGAACTGTTGCATGGATTAAAAAACTAATTGCATCTGAGTGATCTACATAGATATATGATTTTTGAAGTTTGTAAGTTAAGTAGAAATCCAGAAATAAATTTTTGACATGTTTTTGACATCTTTTTACACATAGTCATTTTCATTCATTTTTTTGGTATGATTTCTTCGATTTTCTCCCCATTTATTCATCATGATGCTTTCATGATTTATTTCATTTTTATGAAGAAAAGTTGAATAGACTGAATATTTATCATCTTAAATGTGAGGTGGTCTTTACACTGTGTTTCACTGTATTTGTAATATACCAGCTCAGTTCAGGTGAGGGATGTGGCCCAAATGGGCCTCTTGTTTTAATAATTCCATCTTTAAATTGTAAGGTGCATTGTAAATTAGAACCTTGATACTTCACGATATATATTGATATTACAGAAAAGATTGTTTGCAAACATTTGCTGATTTGATACTCTCATCAATCTAAGGCACAAGGTAAAGAATATTCTGTATTTTAGGGAATATATCATTTCTAGCAATACATCACTTTACCTGGTGTTTTAGGATCATAGATAAGATCATAAAAAATTGTTAACTTACAAAGTTACATTAATTGTAGTTTTTATAAATGCACATAGAATCATGGAGTAAATTAATTTATGAAAGAAGATAAGAACAATTGTATTTTGACTTACGTGAAGTATATTTCACCAGTAATTATCTTATTAACTAGAATGTTGTGCCTTCGTAACAATCACCTGGTTCATTTTCAATATCTTTTAAGAAGGTAATGATTTTGGTTATTTTTGCTTCTATTCTAGATATATATCCTATTGTTGTCTCAAACACTTTTCAACTTTATATCATATGAATGTGAATCATGACAAACCCAATTAACAGTTTGAATATTTTTGAAATATTTGTCATTTTTGTGATTTTAATCATGTTTCACATGTTTTCTTACTGCATGGAATCGGGAGTAATGATTCTAGGGAGCTGCCATTTTGGAGTGGTACTATTTTTCAAATGAAACATTAACTAGTTATTTTAACAAGCAGTGATATTTGTTCCAATATTGATGGTTAATGTTGTGAAATAATTTAAAACTTAATACATGTACTTCATGTGACATTTAGATATTTTTTTATATACATACTCATCTTATTTGGTTCCAATTGTTCATATTTTGTGCAATTATTTGATATTTTGCAAAAGCCCACCTGGATATTCATGTACTTAGTATGTTTCTTTATTATTTTCATTCCTACTGTGTCATTCTGTGTTTGTTTTGATGTTGTAGATATCAGATGATTTATAAGCAGTTGTTGATTTTTGTTTTTCCGTTAAAAAATTTTTTTTAAATTATTTCATCCATGACCTTTATCTTTTGTCCCTCTGAAAGTAAAATAATAGTAAACAGGTTGTGAAACAATAGTTTAATTTTACACTACTGTAACGCCTACATTTTGTTGGTCTTTTTCAAATTCCACATCTCCATAACAGGTACTTGAACACTGGATTCGATTTTTGATTGGCAACATTTAGTTGATTTTAGTGAATTTGGCAGTAGGCTACATGTACTTTAATTCATTCACAAATCTGTAGCAATCTTTTCATGTTGAAATTGTCCATTGTGGTCTTTCTATTAACCAGTTAAAGTCACTTTCCAGTGAGTAATGTTTATGAATATTTTTTTCTGTATGCATGTATGTTTCTTTGAAATTATTTTTGTCATATTTTTTAAGTTCTATATACCAATCAATTAGTTAATCAATGGCAAGAAACACCAAGCATGCAGATCTTATTATAAACTCTTAAAATAGTATGGTAATGAGAAATTTAAAACCTGGTTGCCCGAAAACCAAAACAAAACATTACTTTCAATGTCACTCAAGGATTTTTCTTTGAAAAAGCTTGGGTATTTTTGTTTTGCTCACCGTATTGCTTCTTGATGGTGGCACTCTACATCACATTAAAATATCTAATTGCCATATCTTGTGAACTGAAGGAAATTTTGGCTTTCTAACACAATTCAGTGAATAACTCCATTTCTATGACAATTTTTTGAAATTTTTCTTTTCCCTCTGGGTTGGAATGAATTTCTGTAGGAAATGTCATATACATGTATTACAATAGCTTCCCTGGAATGTGACTTTTTTCGTTTTATTAGCACATGGCGTAAATGCATATTTTTGTGGTTTGTTAGAGAGCTCTCTAGGTTTTCTGTTGGGGTTGCCTCTTCCTTAGCTTCTGGCTAGATAACCTTTTTTGGAAGCACAAGGTTGTTTTCTGTCAGGGTTTTCTCCCTTAGCCTTTGCCTCTCACGAGGCATCCACAAAGCAGTGGAGCTATTTACCCATAGCTGGTGGCCTGTATGTGGGCATCACACCAGTGGGCCTGGCATGCCGAATGTCTGGGGGGACAGACCACCTCCGAGTCTCCTGATGTTCAGCCTGAGGTTGCAAGGTGCTCAGTTGACGTGTGTCGCTATGGGGAGGCACTACAAAGGGCTTGTCTGTAGAGAGGCTATGTACTGGCAGGGAAGACTTCACTTGACTTCCTTTTCGCCAAAGTTAGCCAGCAGTAGAGGCTGAAAGTGGAAGGTGACAAGCACACAACACAGCACACCACACAAGACAATTCTACAAACCATTTGACACATGGAATGTGACTTTAATGACCTGTTCTCAAAAACCACTGGACAGATTTTAACAAAATTTAGTGTTGTAAGGAATTATCTAAGGATCATTGTGACAAAATTTCAAGGCCATGGGGTCAAAGGTCACAGGCACCTAAGTAAACAGAAAACATTGGTGGCATAATTGACTTAATTCATCCACCCCTAGAGAGACATTCGAACTAGTCCAAGTCATTTATTTACTGCAGAGTCCTTTGTTTTTCAGGGGTTGATGAGTTATGTGCCAGTTGAGTGCCTTAAGGCCCCTTTGGCCTCGTGTTTTATACATGATCATTTCTTTTTCAGTTTCATTGGTGGTTGTAATTTGTACAAGCATAGTAGCTTATATGTCAATTCCAATATGTAGAAACTCCCCATATTGAAAGTATAAATATGCAATATTGATAATCTGATGTATTTCAAAATCCTAGGCACTTTTCATCGTGGAATGCACCACAACAATGGAACATTTCAGGAGTTCAGAGTTACGAATGGGAAGTAGCAAATATGCTGAAAAGGTGTTTGAACCCCACTGGTTTTAGAAACTCCCTCAATTAATGTACTATTTTGCAACTACATCAGTATTGCTAAAGTTTGAGCATGTGGTGATGAAAGTCATATGATTAGTAGTGTCTAAAAATAGGATCTGAGAATCCACAATTGAGTTTCTCTTTTGTAGTGTACATTCCAAGATTGAGTCATCAGTATGCTCACATCATTGTTGTTTTATTTCATTTGATTTTGTATAAATGTAAGGTATTCTCAGTTATTCCATTGTTTTTTGTTGTTGTTGTTGTATTTTCTGTTGTCAACTCCGTGAGTTTTAATTTAGTATACATAAATCTATTCATTTCATCAACATTACATTTTTGTTCACCTGTTATTTGAGATGTTCACCTAGACACAGCTTTTCATTATATGTACATGTATATTTAGTAACAAGCCAATTTGAATCCTAAAGGCTAGAGGGAAGGTCCTTTACTTCTGTATGTTACTATATATATTGGGGATCATCATCTCCTATTTAAGTGAGATTGTGTGTCATGTGGATATTTGCTAGCCACTGTTTTTTTACCACTATACTTAAACATATTAAATTTCCACCAGCCATCCCTAAAAATTTAGATTTCAATGCTTTATATTGTGTAAAAGTATAATGGATTGCTCAGTTTTTATAACAGTGCATATGTAATGGTACCTAGCTAGTGTATCTGTGACATTTAAATCTTTGGTTGATGCAACAATGACGTCATTTTAATGGTGTACTCCTTGCTGCCTGCAAATAAGGCAGATTTGTTTGTAAGTAGGCTATTTACACATACATCAGATTACATTTTAAATGAATAATGCATTTCCAAAATTATGTATGTCTAGCATCTCTTTAAAGCTAGCAAAGTATTGAGATGAATGTCATTTATTGATTCACATCATTCATATCAGTATGTAGAGCCAACTCTAACTACCATATTTTGTGCGTCATGTACAAGTCAACCCCCGCCTTTCATAGATGATGCGTTATCTTCACCTTGCACATTTTGGTTATTTGTATGCTGATTATCTCCCCTTCCATGTTTTGGTCAATTGGATGAGTTTAAATATACAAGTATATATATACTAAAAGTGCCTAGATATCATTTTTCATCCAGAGTTTTATCAGAAAAAGTCAATCACACATCAAAAACATACTTTTAACTTCTTATTCAAGTTGTTAATTATTTGTTGTTTTGATGTTGTATGCACAATTTTCTCCAACTAATGTCTAAAAAAAAAATCAGAGAATTGGGTAGGTGAAATTTTTGGGGTTGAAATTTTTCTTTACAAATGATATTTCAACTAATTCATATCAGGAGAAATTTCAGCAATATCTGATGACTGTTTGAAAGAAATGGTCAGATAAAGAGAATTCTTTCTCCGTAATTTAGAAATGTATCACTGGAACAAACCAATTTTTCAGATTGTTCAGAATTTGTTCAAAGAAAAAGCTTCCATTTGCAAAAACGACTCTCAAAAGAATTAGGCTTGGTATGTGTACATGTAAATAAGAACATTTATCCAGTACATGTATCAAGAGTTGAAATGAACACCAAAATATCAGTATTTGAATATTCAAGACCACTATTCATTTCTTGTTCAAAAATCCATCTTTAACATATTATTTCTTTCTGGACCCAGTTGTTCATCTATTGGTTAAATTTAAACTCGATTAAATATCTTAACCAAGAGTTACTATTTAACCTTTGGTTATATGCTGTTGCTCAATAATTGGTTCAATAAATTCAACTATGGTTAAACCATTGGTAAAATATGGGAAATTTAGCAAACTCCGAGGCTCGGTTACATATTTTAGACAATTAAGGTTTTTTTTTCAGACTGCCTGAAGATTGGCACTGTTATCAAGATTTTAATCCTAGGTTATATAACCCTTGGTACCAAGGGTTATATTTAACCAAAAGATGAAAAAAACTGGGTCCAGTTCATTGAATGACCCATTGTATTCTTAGGTAACTATGTGCATATTTGAACATCAAAGATTAAAATAAAGGAATATTCAAATATACATTCCTGAAAAAATTAAATTTTGACTTTACTACCAGAGAAAGAACTTTTAAGGAGAAATTCTCCCATACTAAGGTTATCCTCTCCATGTTTATTTGTAATGGCAAAAGTATGTGACACTGCCACTCTGTGTGATACACTGGTACTAGGCATGTGCTAGAATACTGGTAATTTTATATTTGAATGCAGATTTACCTTTTATACTGTGTAACAAATATTCAAACATTCGTTTCAACTCTTATTTTTTTATTTGGCCTAATATTATAGTAGAGTAAATAGTACCAGTCACATTAATTGATCACTTTGTCTTAAAAAAACAGGTTGTATGAGCTGAATGTGTTGATAAGATACCGAGAGGCTTGGTATTAGCCTGGAGAATCCTCAGCTTTTTATCCTGATGGTAGATAATCGTGTGTTCTAGAATTTTAAAGGAGCATTAGCTGTGGTTTTTTTTTCAAAAATTGTTTTTCCTTTTTTACTTCTTAGATTTATAGACAATAACCAAATAAAAAAAGAAATATACACAGGCATAAAAAATTTTAAATTCCTATATATTTTGTGTAAATTGTTTTAGAAACCCAGGTTTTTCCATTTTTTCACCTGCAATTGATAAACTCAGCCTTACCATTTGTATATGAATAGAAAAAAATTGAAATAATTTTTTTGGTAAACAGCTAATGCCCCTTTTAAGAATGCACATAAAAGAAAAACAATTATGTGTAAAGTAAAACCTAAAATTTTCTTTATTGGCAGTCGTAAAAAATAAAGAAAAACTTGAAGAGTAAAAAGTTTATACATGCAAATAATGTAACTGAAAATGAACTGTCAATAACATCAACTCATCACTTATTCACAAAATTTACAATGTACAATGAATCATGTATGAATTTAAAATTGAATGTTTTGAAATTGTATTTTCAAAGAACGTATATTTAAAATCATTGTGAGATCGTATAGACAATGTCATCATTTATATCATTTTTATCAAGTACATCTATTACATGCATTGTTCTGTAACAATGTAATGTTATTAAAGATATCAGTCCTTGTACAATGTTGTCTTGTTTTGTGTCATTTTTATGAACATAGATCAGGATTGTTTTGTTAGTTTTACATCTCATTCGGATCCATTACACAGAGATATACCAAGCTTTACATTCAGTTTGACAAATTTGGACTTATGCCACCTCTAGGCCACTGCAAGCATTTACATCAAGTTTATGTATAAGGCAAAGTTGTTAAAAAGGTAATTAGCCTAATTAGTAACCACTGGTTTAATTCAAACTTTAGTACATGAAGATAACACTACCCGTTAGTGTACTAAACATGATTGCATGCAGAATCACAGATTTTTTAAAAGAATTATCAGTTTAAAAATGTTTCTAATCACTGATTTAGCTTATTATTTTTTAACAACTTCAGGTATTTTCTTTATGCTTTCAAAAGAGAATATCACTTGATAATACTCCCCTTGTAAGCGTCGGGCCCGGGTTCTTAGTTTGCATCATACATTGTCATACCTGAAACTTCTTTAATACAGGTACTACATGTAGTAAATGTTCCCTTTCCAGGTGCTTGATGATAAAAAGTCATGTGACTTTTGAATGATACTGAAAACTAAGGTGTCACATTTTTAAAGAACTCATGATTTTGGTAAAAGTCTGAAGCATAGGTCAAAATTAGTGGCACTTTATCTGAAACTGGCCACATCTTTGAGTATATCTTAATACTGGGATGTAAACAATGATGTAAAATCTACACACAGGATATAATAAAGAACTGTCTCTGTATTGACACAAGTCCATAGAACAGGTCACATTTAATAGCAATTTACAGACAGCCAGTAATGACACTTCAATACTACATGTACTTGTAATGATTTTAGAAAATAATAATTTCTTGATGACACATTTAACAAAATTTAAACATCTAAAGGAAACAAACGAAAAGAATGTAAAGGATATCTGGATATTGAATGACTTGATCAACCAATCCCCCCCCCTTTGATCATTCAAACTCCATAGATAACTTGGCAGTAATATTCTGTTACCAGTAATATAGCATCTTTTTGGTAAGGGAAATATTAAAAGAACTTGTGAGCTCTTTTACAAATTTTCTTAAAATTCTATTTGTTATAGAAAATTATAAAAATTTTCTTGCATATTATTCACTATTTTCAATTACAATTTTTGGCTGTTTTCAATTAAAATTTTTGGCTGCTTATATAAAGATGGAAAAAGAATAGCGATAATCTTTATCAGATAAAATGTTGGAAATCCTCCCCCCTCAATTTATGACCTTTTTTGAAAAGTTGTCCACATGTATCTGATGACATGTATCACTTTTTCTTGTAATCAACCCATTTAAAGAAATCGCATCTAGCATCCGGATTGTTACTGTGACCCTCGGGTCTAGCACATACAAAGAATTGTTTCCCTTTATTAGCACCAGCTTTTTTCACAGTTCTAAGCACACAAGGTTCCTTATGTCCTTTGCATAATGGTGCAGGTGGAGGGCCTTGTAGCAGATTTTTCCATACCTGTGCAGATGATTTATCAGTTTTGTTTGATTTTGGTTCAGAATTGAGAGCATTTAATGTTCCAGTATGAAAAGACTTTGAACAACCCGAGGGTTCAGACACAGCACCATTTAAATGATTACAAGGTTGACAATTAGTACTTATTTCATTTTCTTCTTCAGTGCAATTTTTCAGGGTTGCAGGTTTTGGTTTTGCAAAGAAATTCATAATGTTAACTTGTTTCACACTAGAAGAGGACTTAACAAGACTTGTCTTCATCTGTTTCTTAACTGGAGATGATGCACCCTTGTCCTCCAAAGGTCTTTTCTGATTGGTTGCCTTTAACATGCCCACTTTCTCAGAAGATGTCTCAGATTTAATGATAACTTTTGGTTCTTGAACACTGATGGTTTTGTTGTCCTTATCAGTCATACACTTTTTACTGTCCTTTTGAACTTTTGTGAAAAAGTTTGATAATTTTTGCTGTTTTCCAATAAATTCGGGCATGTTCTTGGTACATAGAGCTGGACATTTTGTACTTGGAACAGACTGTGCAAAAAATTCGGTTCTGACTGGACAGTGGTCAGAACCATCTACTTCTGCCAAAATGACACTGTCCTTCAGATCTGTTTCAGCTAGTTTAATGTCTGTTATTATATAATCCAGTCTTCGTCCATAATTTGTTTCCCTGGCACCAGTGAGGGTACACCAATTTGTGAAAGCTCCCTCTTTTTCAGGATAAAAATATCGAAAAGTGTCAACAAACTGATGACCAATCAAACTAGGTGTTGTTCCAGCAAACTCCTCCACGTCATCAACGCCAGCTATTTCTTGGTCTTTGTCATGTTCCCATAAGAACTGGTTCAGCCATACTCGACTTGGTTTCTTATAGAATCCCTGAAATGTCAACAAAAGCTTGATAAACAAGATCACAGATCACAGCTGGTCACCAAGCAAGGCCTGGCACCATAAAACTTGAGAATTTACTCAAGCTCAAGAATATTCTCAAAATGGCCTGCTTAGCCAATCAGATTTCAGGATTGGAGAGATTTGAGTTAACACTTCAGACTTAAGTAATTCTTAAGTTTTATGGTGCACTTCAGACTTAAGTAATTCTTAAGTTTTATGGTGCATGTTAAACAATAGAAAAGAGCATACCATTTAAATACTAGTTAATAACAGTTAAACCTATACTTCTGTCAAAAATATGAATGGGGAAAATATACAAGTTTAAAAGGTTATACAATAATTATCCACTGATTGGCAGTTAATTGTGACCGACACAGGATTGGATGATTAGAACCATGATACCAGAAATAAAAATGTTGTTACAACATTTTCTGTCTGAAAAGAAATTACTAATGCATTTCAACAAAAAAAAATGACAAATTTACATTATCATTTCATTTATAAAATGATGTGCTTGGCTTTTACCTCAAGGTCTAAATTGTCACAGAACACATTGTATGGCTTGCAGAAGTAGTGTAATAAAAGAACCTGTATTGGACCAGACTGGCATTCAAAATGCTTAAGCAGAAGTTATGTCAACCACATTTTTCTCTGAAAATGCATTCTATAATGAATAACCTTGATGGAACACAACAACTCAAAAAATATTGATGATGTTCATGTAAACAAATAATTACCAAAACCAACAAATAATTACTAAAAAATTACCAAAACCAACAGTTAACCTTAAATTCTTGACCTTTATACCAGATCCAGCACAATATGTAAACAAACACCTTTTCTTCTTCTATTTCCGTTTGAAAGGTTTAATAGTGATGCATGCTGTTCAAGAAATTTAGGAATGCTTGTATGTATTAGAGGTGGGATTTTCAATGCCAGATTTAAATATGGGTTATAACAAAATACAAAAAAATCAAATAAATTACCAGACAAAAAACTTGTTGTCACATATATTACTAAGCAGACAGCTTTTTAAGGGGATTTCTCTAAGGTCAAAATAAATTTTTACAATTTTTCTGTCATGGGTTTCATTTATTCAAATAAAATGTATTTTGCCTTTTTAAATACTTCTTTTGCCACTTTCCACAAAATTTTATCATTGGCAAAGTTAAACCAAGTTGAGCCTATAGGCCCTATATAAACAGTTGAATCAATAAAATTACCTCATAGTCATTGCTTGGGTCACAAAGGTCAATCTTCTTGTGTGCTGCATTAATATCTCCCAAGACTACAACATGGCTGAAAAATCAAATCTCGAGTAAAACATCTTGAAGACTAATACAAGTCCAGCTGGTGTATCTCAAATCACATTTAAATTTTATATTATAGATTGTTTTACGTACATGGAAATGTTCCAAGCTGTAGACAAAAGTACCACAAGTTTTGCCTTGTCTTGTACTTAAGATTTGTGACGTTCACTTCATATGTTTAAGTGTCATTTCCTATTTTACAAAAGGCTAAAATAGTATAAATATGCCCCAGATCATGAATCTGACCCATGACACCCACTTGCAAAATGACTGAACCAACAGCAACTGATTAAGAAACTGACAGATTTGTTTATTGCTCTTGTATGTCCCAAGAAGAATTTGTCATTTTAATGGAGATTCACTGGCTATAGGTGAATTGCCCAAAAGTTTCAACTTGTGCTATGGAATTAAGCCATTGCAGTGAAGATCTTAGTATGCTGGTTATTTTGAAAGAACACTTCATTGTGGCTATAGTAAGTTTTTCAGAAATAAGACAAAAAATCTGATCTTACCTCTATATCCATCGTAAGAGAAATCACACTGGTTGATCAGCAAACATGAAAATCACAAAATTAAATAGAAATACCCTATTGATCCGTGAAATGAAGTCTGGACACAAATGATTTTAGTATTTTTGAGATGAAAAGTGATGGCAACAGCTCACATAACTTTTCAGGTCAGGTCAGCTAACAATCATAATAAAATACTGGATTGTGAGAGATTTGAAGTTGGAGAATATGAGATGCCTGTCAAATTAACAATGGGGCCCAGCAGAAGTTTTCTAATTCTACAAAGAAATAATTTTTGGTTCAAACCTATCAGTTGTAATTAATTAGAGCCTGTTAAGCCCTGTCCTTCATGAAACATATTCACAGTGAATATCACAGGATTTTTTAAAGAGATTTAAAATCTCAGATTCTTTGTCATGGAAAACACTAGCATGACTAAGATCCGCTGCTGATTTACTTCAAATGACTTGTTTTGTTCTGTTTTTGTATTTCACATCTAGATTATCATTCTATGATAACCGTTTTTAGTAACAACCAATAAGCACTAGACCTCCAAAGACATACCTGCCGCTCCTCAATAATGCCTCAGCTCTTGTCTGCAACAAAGCAAAAAACCGCAGCTTATACAAATGTCGGTCCTCCCTCTCCGGATCTACACGAGGACAATATACATTGATAATGGCTAAATTGGATTCCTCTCCATTTTTCTTCCTGCAAGAGGTAAAGATTAGTCTAATACAAATATGATTTGCTGTTGTTGCTTTATAGTAAACATGATGCTCTTAATTACACAAAAATGAGTGGGACCTTAAATAACAATACAACAACAACAATAACATATATATCTGCACTGAATATCATCTGTAAGGATAAAAGAATATGCCTATTGCAAAATTTGGTATGTACTCATATATATATATATTGCTGATCTGGCGCATTGATATGCAATGATAATTATATATTCAAACAAAGTAAACTTATATTAATGTTTAGAGCTGTTATCATATACATGTATTGTCATTGTGATGTAGTTTAAATCTTGAAAACCTGACGACAATATCACAAACATTTTAAACATCGCCATAACGCTGAGGGGATATAATGCATGTAATAACCAACAAACAAACACCAATTAATATGTAGCAAAAATACTACTGAATATATTTCAGTAGAATATTACAATATTTTGATGATGATATCAGTCAAATTCACTGATATCGCAATGCTAATTTCAATAAAAAAACCAGATAAATTCATGTTACTGAATTACATAATGGGGCATCAGGTCACAAAATATAGATAATATCATGTGTTATGGGAAACAATAACTTCATAAGTTGTACAACACTGTGCGAATACCATCATTTGTTATCACATTACCACGTACAGAACGGAAAGGGATAATGCTGCAGTACAACTGAACTTTGGTACAACTACACAGGTGTACATTTACACGGCAATACAACTACACTGTGAAACAACTACACTGCTGTACAACTTCACTGCTGTACAACTACACTACCATACGACTACATCATAGTACAACTACACCACTGTACAACTACACCACAGTACAACTACACTGCAGTTTATCTATACCCCACAGTACAACTACACCACGGTACAACTACACCACTGTACAACTACACTACCATACAACTACACCATAGTACAACTACACCACTGTACAACTATGCCACAGTACAACTACACTGCAGTTTATCTATACCCCACAGTACAACTACACCACGGTACAACTACACCACTGTACAACTACACCATAGTACTACTACACCACAATACAACTACACTGTGGTATATCTACAACCCCACAGTACAATTACACCACTGTACAACTACACAGCCACACAAATACATGGCAAACAACTAGACAGTGGTACAGCAACATTGCAGAATATCTGTATACCACAGTACAACTACACACCAGTACAATTACATCAGAGTAAAACTACACCACAGTACAACTACATCACAGTATGACTACAACACTGTACAACTACACCAAAGAACAACTACACCATTGTACAACTACACCATTGTACAACTACATCACAGTAAAACTACACCACAGTACAACTACACCACAGTACAACTATACCAAAGTACAACTACACCACACTACAACTACACCAAAGTACAACTACACCATTGTACAACTACACCACAGTACAACTAAACCACAGTACGACTTCACCACTGTACAACTACACCACAGTACAATTAAACTGCCGTACAACTACACATCCAAACGTCTACATGGCAATACAACTGCAGAATGGCACAACTACAGTGCAGTATATCTATACACCACAGTACAACTATACTCTAGTACAACTACATCACAGTAAGACTTCACCACTGTACAACTACACCACAGTGCAACTATACCAATATACAACTACACCGCAGTACAACTATACCATAGTACAACTACACCACTGTACAACTACACTACAGTACAACTACACCAAAGTATAACTAGACCACTGTACAACTATACCACAGTACAACTACACAGTGGCACAACTACACTGCAGTATATGTATACATCACAGTACAACTACACTCCAGAACAACTACACTGCTGTACAACTACACCACAGTACAACTACACCATAGTACAACTACACTGCTGTACAACTACACAGCTGTACATCTATGTGGGACAATACAACTACACTGGCACAACTACATTGCAGTATATCTATACACCACCACTCTACAACTACACAGCCATACATCTACATCACAGTACAACTACACCTCTGTACAACTACACAGCCGTACATCTACACAGCAATACAACTGCACAGGGGCACAAGAACACTTGTATATCTATAAACTACAGTACTACTACACTGCTGTGCAAAAAACTGTACAACTACACTACAGTACAACTACACTGCTGAACAACAACACCACAGTACAACTACATGGCTGTACAACTACACAGTAGTACATCTACATCACAGTACACCTACACAGTAGTACATCTATGCCATAGTATACTGTACAACTACACAGTAGTACATCTACATCACAGTACAACTACACAGTAGTACATCTACGCCATAGTATACTGTACAACTACACAGTAGTACATCTACATCACAGTACAACTACACAGTAGTACATCTACATCACAGTACAACTACACAGTAGTACATCTACATCACAGTACACCTACACCTCTGTACAACTACACAGTAGTACATCTATGCCATAGTATACTGTACAACTACACAGTAGTACATCTACATCACAGTACAACTACACCTCTGTACAACTACAGTAGTACATCTACATCACTGTACAACTACACCACTGTACAACTACACAGTAGTACATCTACACCACAGTACAACTACACTGCTATACAACTACACAGTAGTACATCTACACCACAGTACAACTACACCACTGTACAACTACACAGTAGTACATCTACATCACAGTACAACTACACCACTGTACAACTACACAGTAGTACATCTACACCACAGTACAACTACACTGCTGTACAACTACACAGTAGTACATCTACACCACAGTACAACTACACCACTGTACAACTACACAGTAGTACATCTACATCACAGTACATCTACATCACAGTACAACTACACTGCTGTACAACTACACAGTAGTACATCTACATCACAGTACATCTACATCACAGTACAACTACACTGCTGTACAACTACACAGTAGTACATCTACATCACAGTACAACTACACTGCTGTACAACTACACAGTAGTACATCTACATCACTGTACAACTACATCACAGTACAACTACACTGCTGTACAACTACACAGTAGTACATCTACATCACAGTACATCTACATCACAGTACAACTACACTGCTGTACAACTACACTGCTGTACAACTACACTGCTGTACAACTACACAGTGGTATATCTACACCACAGTACAACTACACTGCTGTTCAACTACACAGTAGTACATCTACACCACTGTACAACTACACAGTAGTACATCTACACCACAGTACAACTACACTGCTGTTCAACTACACAGTGGTTTATCTACACCACAGTACAACTACACTGCTGTTCAACTACACAGTAGTACATCTACATCACAGTACAACTACACCGCTGTACAACTACACAGTAGTACATCTACATCACAGTACAATTACACCACTGTACAACTACACAGTAGTACATCTACACCACAGTACAACTACACCACTGTACAACTACACTGCTATACAACTACACAGTAGTACATCTACATCACTGTACAACTACACTGCTATACAACTACACAGTAGTACATCTACATCACTGTACAACTACACCGCTGTTCAACTACACAGTAGTACATCTACATCACAGTACAACTACACCGCTTTACAACTACACAGTAGTACATCTACATCACAGTACAACTACACCACTGTACAACTACACAGTAGTACATCTACATCACTGTACAACTACACAGCTGTTCAACTACACAGTAGTACATCTACATCACAGTACAACTACACCACTGTACAACTACACAGTAGTACAACTACACAGTAGTACAACTACACAGTAGTACATCTACATCACAGTACAACTACACCACTGTACAACTACACTGCTATACAACTACACAGTAGTACATCTACATCACAGTACAACTACACCACTGTACAACTACACCGCTGTACAACTACACAGTAGTACATCTACATCACAGTACAACTACACCACTGTACAACTACACCGCTGTACAACTACACAGTAGTACATCTACATCACAGTACAATTACACCACTGTACAACTACACAGTAGTACATCTACACCACAGTACAACTACACCACTGTACAACTACACTGCTATACAACTACACAGTAGTACATCTACATCACTGTACAACTACACTGCTATACAACTACACAGTAGTACATCTACATCACTGTACAACTACACCGCTGTTCAACTACACAGTAGTACATCTACATCACATTACAACTACACCGCTTTACAACTACACAGTAGTACATCTACATCACAGTACAACTACACCACTGTACAACTACACAGTAGTACATCTACATCACTGTACAACTACACAGCTGTTCAACTACACAGTAGTACATCTACATCACAGTACAACTACACCACTGTACAACTACACAGTAGTACAACTACACAGTAGTACAACTACACAGTAGTACATCTACATCACAGTACAACTACACCACTGTACAACTACACTGCTATACAATTACACAGTAGTACATCTACATCACAGTACAACTACACCACTGTACAACTACACCGCTGTACAACTACACAGTAGTACATCTACATCACAGTACAACTACACAGTAGTACAACTACACCACTGTACAACTACACAGTAGTACATCTACATCACAGTACAATTACACCACTGTACAACTACACAGTAGTACATCTACATCACAGTACAACTACACCACTGTACAACTACACAGTAGTACAACTACACAGTAGTACATCTACATCACAGTACAACTACACCACTGTACAACTACACTGCTATACAACTACACAGTAGTACATCTACATCACAGTACAACTACACCACTGTACAACTACACCGCTGTACAACTACACAGTAGTACATCTACATCACAGTACAACTACACAGTAGTACAACTACACCACTGTACAACTACACAGTAGTACATCTACATCACAGTACAACTACACAGTAGTACATCTACATCACAGTACAACTACACAGTAGTACATCTACATCACAGTACAACTACACAGTAGTACAACTACACCACTGTACAACTACACAGTAGTACATCTACATCACAGTACAACTACACAGTAGTACAACTACATCACAGTACAACTACACAGTAGTACAACTACATCACAGTACAACTACACAGTAGTACATCTACATCACAGTACAACTACACCACTGTACAACTACACAGTAGTACATCTACACCACAGTACAACTACACCACTGTACAACTACACTGCTATACAACTACACAGTAGTACATCTACATCACAGTACAACTACACAGTAGTACAACTACACCACTGTACAACTACACAGTAGTACATCTACACCACAGTACAACTACATCACAGTACAACTACACAGTAGTACATCTACATCACAGTACAACTACACCACTGTACAACTACACTGCTATACAACTACACAGTAGTACATCTACATCACAGTACATCTCATACCTTATTCTGTGTTGTGTTATGACAGTACGACCTTCAGAATCTAAAGCCTCTAGTTCATCATCTGTAAATGATGTCACATCACCATAGTAACCAATGCCATTTTCTTCCTGTGGGTTGAGTGTGCAGTACAATCCTTCTTCAGCTTTATGTGGAGTGCATGAATCCTTACAGAATGTAGCAACACCTACAAATATTATCTTTTTGTGTTAGCAGCAACAACAAATATTATCTTACTGTGTTAGCAGCAACAACAAATATTAAGTTATTATGTTAACAGCATCTACAAATATTATCTTATTTTGTTAGCAGCATCTACAAATATTATCTTATTTTGTTAGAAGCACCCTCAAATATTATCTTATTGTGTAAGCAGTGCCCTCAAATATAGTATGTCAACCTTCTGAATAGAATCTTGTTTTCATTTGTTAAATTAACAAAACATTTCTAAGTGTATGTCCCCTGATCAGGTGGTATATAGTTTCTGTATTAACTGCCTGATGCGCAGTCACTAACTTTGTGACATCATGCAGTTGTCATGTACTACCTAACAGCCCAAAGCACTGGCACTAGATGTGGTTTATTGGTGGCAGTGATAGGGTTAATTAATTCACTGGAACTAAGCATCAGGCATATTTCTATAATTTTCTATTAACGATCAGAAAAATGACAAATTCAAATCTATATTGTCATACGGGTGACATGGTTTCATATCACATGTCAGAGATCCTGAACTCTGATATGTGATATGATCCCATATCATCCGTATAGCAATGTAGATAACTGATAGTGTTTGCAGCATCTACAAATATTATCTTATTGAGTTAGCAGTGCCCACAAATATCATCTTATAACTAGCAGTGCCCTCAAATATCTTATGTTAGAGAATCATATCATCCAAATGCATGAATCCTTACAAAGTGACACCTATATATATTATCTTATTGTGTTAGCAATGCCTACAAATATTATCCTATTATGTTATCAATACCTACAAATATTATCCTACTGTGTTAGCAATGCCTACAAACATTATTTTATTGCGTTAGCAATGCCTACAAATATTTTCTTATTATGTTAGCAATACCTACAAATATTATCCTATTGTGTTAGCAATGCCTACAAATATTTTATCATGTTAGCAATACCTACAAATATTATCCTATTGTGTTAGCAATGCCCACAAATATTATCTTATTGTGTTAGCAATACCTACAAATATTTTCTTATTATGTTAGCAATACCTACAAATATTTTCTTATTATGTTAGCAATGCCTACAAATATTATCCTATTGTGTTAGCAATGCCTACAAATATTTTCTTATTATGTTAGCAATACCTACAAATATTATCCTATTGTGTTAGCAATGCCTACAAATATTATCTTATTGTGTTAGCAATACCTACAAATATTTTCTTATTATGTTAGCAATGCCTACAAATATTATCCTATTGTGTTAGCAATGCCTACAAATATTATCTTATTGTGTTAGCAATACCTACAAATATTTTCTTATTATGTTAGCAATGCCTACAAATATTATCTTATTATGTTAGCAGTGGCTACAGATATTTTCTTATTGTGTTAGCAATGCCCTCAAACATTTTCTTATTGTAGAGGATTATATCATTATGCAATAATCCTTATGGAATGTAGCAAACCTATGAATATATTATTTTAAAAAATCATTAAAATATTGATTTCAATGATTTCTTAAATGGAACCTTTTCAATAAGATATTTGCAGACTACTAGCCTTACAGAACAAGTGACAATGATTGGTAATCCTGAATACCTGAATATCCACTGCGCTTTCTGGAGAAACTAAAGTATGAGTTGTAACCCTCTACAATAGCTGTAGGCTCATCTAACATGTCTCCTGGGAAAAAAAAGCCAAGATACACAGGTAATATAAAATAATGTCAATATACAGTGAACTGCCAAAAGTGATTTCCTACCTCAAATTTCTATAATATTTTCTGATTTATTTTAATAGTTTCCATTATGTTTTATTTTAATCCATTCATCACCTAATTCTTATTGAATTTTGCACAAATCAAAAGTAACTTCTCTTTCTTAAATTTTGTGATCATATAATGTCTGACACTTGATACTGCACATCCTCATATTGAGTACTGTGTATAGGAATTAGTAGCATCTTATGTTATCAATTCAAAAAGATAAAAAATGGAAACATAGCCTAACATCTTTGTTGTCATTTAACAGTCAAGCACATTTCAAACATTATAGGAAAAAAACACACACATTTTGCAAATATCACCATTTGACAATTACTTGAAACTATGTCAAACAATTTTAGCACATCTATTTAAATGTGACTATAAAAGATAATTTGGTTTTTTATGAATGTCTTTTAAGACTGCATAATAGTTAAATAGAGAGGGATCATTTTTACACAGTGTCAGCTCATTAAATAATTAGTACGTGTATATAAAACCCTAGAAATCAATCTCATGGATGACCACCTATCTTGTGAGGTAGCAATTCTGCCTCACCCTAGTCCTAACTCTTGGCCCAATGGGCCAAAAAATACAAACTTAGCAGAGGACCTTGAGAACTTGCTTCCTGTCAAATCTTGTCAAAATCCCTTCAGGGGTTTCAAAGGAGGAGCCAAATATATGAAAAGTTTACAATGGACGTCTTCGACTCAGGTGAGCTAAAACATCTGGGGATTTTTCTGGAAAGATTTTCATATATTTTATGCACATAATTGCAATAAATGAAATGCCAACTGGCATAAATGCAAATCAAAAGACTGGAGCTGACTAGGCTATATTATGGAGGAGTTTTTATTGTAGATATGAGACTGTTCAGGGATTTAAGAAAAAAATATAAGATGAACTTTTTCATTTTACAATTATTTGCACATCTTTAGAAATAAATATTTTGTGAATTAATAAAATGACTTTAAAAAATTCAAGTTAGAGGATCTAACATGTATGTGATTTGGGTTTTTGTTTGAATGACATTTTATGCCAAACACAACAATTTTTCAGATGTATGATGGGGGAGAGAACATGGTTATAATGCTTTCAGAAAGAGACCACCAACATTCTGCAACTAAGTAAACTGGTAAACTTTCTCACAAAATCAGTTTAGGCTTCAGCGGGATGCAAACCTGCACCAACTAAAGGTGAGAAATTGCATACTTTAAGGTGTGATGCTGTATAACCATTGGCCATGGATGTCCTGTCAAATGTGACTTGGACTGTAGGAAACTTTTCCGAAACTGAAGAGTCCTGAAACGTTTCTCAAAGTCAGACTATGGATGTCTTAATTTTTTTCACCTTGATCTATGGGATAAAATATTGGATTTGCCTGTAAGTCCTTCTACAGCTAGGCAACTCTAATGAAGTTCTTAAACAAACATTTAGTGTGTTTGGTTGGCATGCTAGCTTAAATGTTTTTACATTCCAATTTTCAATGTTTAGCCTTGATTTGAAAAAGTTCACTGAATTTGTTGTGACAGTTTCTTCCACAGATTAATGGACCTTTGTGAAAATCAGTGATGATGTTGGATGTGTTTTCATAAACCCAGAGACAGCCTGGTAAAACTAAATGATTAAAAAATTTGTTAAGTTTTAGTGTAGAAATCTATTTATTAAAAATACAATATATTTGAAATAGACAAAGTTTTGTAATGTAAATGGCACACATCGTCAGTCAAGAAAAAATCTACTCAATGGGGCATCTATTAAAATCTGTTTAGCATAGTGTAATATACACACAAAAAGTGGACCCGTTTTGACTGGGGCAGTATTTGCAGTGGCCCATTAAGTGGGGGACGTTTTGACCTGAATCCCTACCCCCCCCCCCCCAACTGCAAAAACTACCCCAGCCAAAACAGCCCTAGTCAAAACAGTCCCATTTTTACCAGTGATATACTGCTGCTTTTACATAATGTACATAGTATATAATGGGAAAACATGTACATCTATTATTTAAGTTGGAATTTTCCTTGCAGAAAGAAATAGACAATAAAATTCAAGATAATAATAATGAAACTATTTTAAACATGGCAGGTTTATTTTAAAACAAATACACCTTGTATATTTCTTTCAGTTTATCTTTTTAACCGTGGTATTAATCCAAAATTGAGAATTGACCGCTAACCAATTAAAGTGGGCCGTTTTGACTGGGCCTTTATTGCATTCCCCTCCCCCCCCCTTCAAATCAACTACATGTAATAACCGCAAATGCCCTATGACAAACCAAAATTCTTGAAAATTTTCGTACTTGTAACTTTGGTCTCTTGAATACAAATTACATCTGCATTTAAAGAATCAAAAAGAGATTTTAAATCAGACTTAACAGCACGAATGCCATTGATATTCCAGGTGAGTACTCTCATATTTACAGGTTGATTCGTAAATAAAACAGCATGATCATTCCGAACCCGATCAGATGAAGGTTCACATAAATAATTTATTAATCAAAGCTAACATATCGCTGATATATCAAAGGCATTTCTACTAAGTACTTACTGTAATATATCACTAATAGCATTGTTTTATGAATTGTATCTCATATTACAAGGCACAGGAATTAAAATTAGCTAAAAGGTTTAGTAAACCATCTAAGACACATCCCTTACATAAGCTATAGATCTATTTAAAATCAGTGCAGAAAAATGTCACACTGCATGCTTTTTGTTACATAGATTACTCCATATAGTTATGTTCACCTCACCCTGTAATTATTGTACAAAGAGCATAATTAAGTTAAAATAAAAACCCATAACATTTTAAAATGATAATGCATGATTTTTTTTAAAAAATGGGAGGGTCTCCCCACCTTTATAACAACCATCGTTATTCTGACAATTTAACCTACCAAACAGGATTTTTTCATGAAGAAATGTCTTCCTTCATGTTATTTACCATCAACATAACCGAATTTATCACTTCCAACATCGACAGTAAATTTTTAGAAAAAGGTGCATTTTCAGTAAAAAATACAGAGACACTACAACATAAACATATATCACTGAAATATTATCAGAAGTTTGTATTATAAAAATGTGCTTTTAATGAAATTGATGAATGGTACTCTGTAATTATGTACATAATTCAAATAATGTTGATTCCATATATTGGCTGCCTACAAATGTATTACAACATCGATCTGTTTTTAATCAAAACCAATTGATGTTCTGTTTGCATTGCATTTCTTTATTAGAGGAACTTTTAAACTACAACAAAACCTACAAGGAACAAACATGATCATTATAAAGGGTTCACTGTATCATTAAACATAGATTATCCAGACATTTTTATCACATAGATTATATCCAGACTCCAATCATCTGGACTTTATTTTATCACATGGATTATCCAGACATTTTTATCACATAGAATATATCCAGACTCCAATCATCTGGACTTTTTTTTTTATCACATGGATTATCCAGACTCCAATCATCTGGACTTTTTTTATCACATGGATTATCCAGACTCCAATCATCTGGACTTTATTTTATCACATGGATTATCCAGACGTTTTTATCACATAGAATATATCCAGACTCCAATCATCTGGACTTTATTTTATCACATGGATTATCCAGACGTTTTTATCACATAGAATATATCCAGACTCCAATCATCTGGACTTTTTTTTATCACATGGATTATCCAGACTCCAATCATCTGGACTTTTTTTTATCACATGGATTATCCAGACTCCAATCATCTGGACTTTTTATCACATGGATTATTCAGAATGCAATCATCCTGATGTTTATATCAAATGGACCATTTCTTTTTGCACCACATTATTTCATTTTTGAAAATCTGTCACACCAGTAAAGGGGCATTAAATGTAAAGTTGTTTTTTTTTTTCAAAAAAAATTTCTCTCATTTTATACTAGGCCTAGTTAACTCGGAATACAATAAAAAAAAAAAGAGATATACACAGGCATAAAAATTCTTAAAGTCCAATATATTTTGTGAAAATTGCTTGAGGAAACCAGTTTGGCACTTTTTCATTTGCAAATGATCAATTCAACCTAATTTCGACAGTGGAACCTCATCTTAAAACCTCACTTACGAGACCACCTCACAATTCAGACCATAAATCTCTTGATAAATATTTCTAAATATAAACCCTATGAAAAACAAAAATAACAAAATAAACAAAATTAAAGAGTCATCTTGCAAGTTATACGTTTTTAAAAACAGTATGTAACATTGACCTTTGTGCACTAACCCTTTTTCAAAAGTTGGCATGATGCAAATTTATAGCATTTGACAGTTAAAACAGTACTAAAATGATCAAAAGGTGTTAAACTTAATTTTTAATAATAATAATAATAATAAAAATTGCTTAAGTTGGACAATATTTTTTAAAGCTATGGGCTATTTTACATAGAAAAATACCTGTGCTAAAGTTTGAATGTCTTCTAAAAATAGAATTGATTATTTCTAAAACTACAGTGATTTTTCTTCACTTTTGATAGTAGCCTATATACAGAGTCCCTACATGATACCCTTCCAGATATATATCATATACACTTGCTTCTGGACGATTTTTGGCATTTTGCATGGTTTTCCAATAGACAGGCTATTAAAAAGTACAGAACCTCACTTACGAGACCACCTCACTAATTGGACCACATTTAATCAGTCAGTTAAGTGGTCTTAATAGCGATGTTCCACTGTATCAGTATATGCATACCATACTTTACCTGACCTTATTTTCACAAAATATATAGGAATATAAGATTTTTATGTCAGTATATACCGGTAGCTTTTATTTGTTATTGTACATCAAGTACAAGTAGTAAAAGTACAAAAAATCAAAATTGTTTTTTTTGGTAAACACATCAAATGCCACTTTAATCAGGTTTTATGTATGTCCACCATTCATAGTTCAGATAATCAGAGATTGACTATACCGTGTCGTCTGCAAATCAGTTCTTACAGTTCAGATAATCAGAGATTGACTATACCGTGTCATCTGCAAATCAGTTCTTACAGTTCAGATAATCAGAGATTGACTTTACCATGTTTTCTGCAAATCAGTTCTTACAGTTCAGATAATCAGAGATTGACTTTACCGTGTTGTCTGCAAATCAGTTCTTACAGTTCAGATAATCAGAGATTGACAATACTATGTCTTCTGCAAATCAGTTCTTACAGTTCAGATAATCAGAGATTGACTTTACCGTGCCGTCTGCAAATCAGTTCTTACAGTTCAGATAATCAGTGATTGACAATACTATGTCTTCTGCAAATCAGTTATTATAGTTCAGATAATCAGTGATTGACTATATCGTGTCTTCTACAAATCGGTTCTTACAGTTCAGATAATCAGTGATTGATTTGACTATACCCTGTCTTCTGCAAATCAGTTCTTATGTTTGTTCAAGCATGTTTAACAATGAAATATGATTGAAAAATCGAAAATAACAAACAACAGATAATTATATTTTGTGTTAAATACTTTAATACATAGTTTGCAACAAACAAAAGTTATCACTCCCTGCTTCGGCTACCTCTCTCTCTCTGTCTGTCTCTCTCTCTCTGTCTGTCTGTCTCTCTCTCTCTGTCTGTCTCTGTCTCTCTCTCTCTCTCTCAGGTGTGTCTCTCCAAATACCATTAGTAAGACTAAGTCATTGTAAATGTATAAGAATTTGCGGTGTATCACATACAACCAAATTTTCTAGGTAAGAATAACATCTTTATTGTCTTAAAGGGTTGGGATAATGTCATCTGAGACCCCATCAATCATCTATAGATAAACTAAATAACACTAACTTTCATTTCTACTAAGTATGATTTTTTTTCTTTACAGGCATGCAAGGTCATATCACATTTCTTTGTTATATAATATTAAACTTTAAAAGCAACAGACGCCATTTTACTTAATGGAAAACTTTGTAGTTAATCGTCAAAACAAGAAGAAGCTTCTGATGACATACTAGATCTTAAGGACATAACCAACGAAGGTGGTCAGAAAAAATGTGTAAATGTATAAGCCCAGCAAAACAGATAATGTAACAAGACCTCAAGGAGAACCTATATGTCAAATTTCATAAAGATCTCTTCTGCACTTTTTGAGAAATAGCAATAACAAGAATTGTTTAAGGATGGATAACAGACTGACCACGGACACAGGGTGATTTGAAAAGCCCACCATCTGTTGAAGGTGAGCTAATGATCAGCCATGTTGCAGCCACAGGTAAGAGGAAATCAGGAAAATAAAAACAGCGGATGAAAGTCTACCAGTAAAAGTAGTGCGATTACTATAATGAGTGAAGCAGAGAAGACAAAATAATTAATAGTTTGAATGCGATTCAAATGAATTAAATATCTTAAGATGAAAAAATAGCAAAATTATCTGCCAAGAAAGTTACAATTATGAACAATGAACAATGAGATTGAGGTGGAAGAGTATGTTAATGAACCACCAGCAAAGAAACAAAAAACTGACAGTAATAATAATGAAAAGGGAAAGAGCAGATTTGACTCGATGGGAAGCAGACGTAAATCACATGATTTTGTATGAACTTTTGAATTATTTATAAACTTTCACTACACAGCTCCACCTTCTCTCTGCTCATCTGAGATAAATCAGATACACATGGTTTGATAAACAGAGTCTCTGTGGTCTTCATAACAGCAGCACAATGACTTGTATACCCTAATAGTTCTGGCTTAAACAAAGGCACTGATGTTGAAAAGGGAGGTAATCTCTGATGCCCATTCAGTTTTCAGACAAAAATTTCCTTTTTTTAGAGGTGTTCATGTACGGTCTGTATACCCATTCTACGTCAGCACTGTCAGCATTCTCTATAGTTCCCAAGATGATCTGGTACACTGTAACAAACAATGAACACGTGATGTATGGGTAACCTTTGACCTCTACATATGAAGGCTCTCTACCATGTTATTTTATATGAATTGTGGCCGGTGACAATAATATGGTTATGAAAATATTTTGTTTGTTCGTTTATTTTAATGGTTTTATATGCCACACTCAATCGTTTTTCAGTTATATGGTGGTAAATTTTTAATGGTGGAGGAGAGAGAGAGCCTGGTTACAATGTATCCAAGATGAGAACACCGGTCTTTGCAAGTAAACTGGCAACCTTTCTCACATAATCAGCTAAGGCTCCAGCAAGGCTCAAATCCAGGCTGACTAGAAATGAGAGCCACGAAGGCCCCTGAAATATTTCGAAGGATCCATAAAATAGAATATTTAAAAGTATACAAGCAATATACATGTACTACAGTTTGTTTTAGTATCTTTGGTGTTTAAAAGGCATTCTTTCATCAAAATCAAGAAAATCTTATTAATTTTATTTTTTGTCATAGAATGTCTCTATCAGCAGAAAAAAATCTTTCATGGCATTGCTTAACAAAAGTTGACAAAGGACAATGCAGCTGGCAGGTGGCAGCACTGTATCTCAAATACGCAACTTATAATGCAGTTGTGACAGATATTAAGTAATGGGTCAAATGGCATTATGTAGGTAACGAGGTCGTGGTACTATTTGCCTGATCAGAAGGATTGCAAATGTAAAATATCAAAGCTTTACTCCTCATATTTCAAAAGGTAAAGACAGTTTTTTTTAAAAGGCAGGGCAAATGGCATTATCTATGCCACAATTTAAAAAGTCGTAGTACCATCTCAAAATTTTGAGATAATAACTTCAAATTTTGAGAAAATATAATGTTTGGAAATTTTAGGATATTATCTCAAAATTTGGACATAATCTTTTTTTTTTTTTTCACATGTGGCAGCAATAAACTTCTGTACATCACAGACATGAATTCTTTTTTTTTTTTATCGAATCTTTGGAAAAATCCTTTCATGATTTGAGCTGATAATGAAAATAAATTTGTATAATATGATATTTACATATATACATATAGATCACTACAATCTGACTTACCTTTCATTTCAAACCGCGGTCCAACTTCTTGTAATTCAATATCTTTACCACCTTCTGTTTTCTTATAGATATGGTGTCTACATCAAAGAAGAAAATAAAACTATTAATGGCACAAAGTGTAAAAATGGCTTTGATATTCCGTTTAGTTCATGCTTATTTTCTTCAATGAACTTATTATCACTGCTTTAAAATTACTGTCAAAACCGAGTGAATCTCTAGGCAGCTGTAATATTGTACATTGTATATCTTACTGTAATAACAGGACAATGGTCAATCATGGTAATGAGATCAAAAGCTTCAGAATCAATGTAGTCGACCTAAAGTGGACTGTCAGAATGTATTCAACAACTACTGATGTCTTCTGCCATAGGAAAAATATATTATCGTATTGGTGGGTTAGAGGTCAAACTCCTAAAAATAATTGTCAGAAACCAGGTGTATTTTAATACAAAACATTGACATTCGTGACCAACTACAAAATCATATTTATAAACATGTAGGTTAAAGCTCAAAGTCAGGGTATTAAAGTCAGGAATTTAAGTAACCCTGTATTTGTCTCACTATCACCAAACAATATTGTAAAGTTTGATCTATCCTCTGTGAAACATTTGAAATTTCAACACACATTTCAAACAATTCAAAAGTTACTGCTAAACTTCAAAATATAATAAGTTGTTTTCATTACATACAGGAAAAAAAAGGAAGATAGGTTGAATTAATTTTATCATATCACTGTAAATCTACATTGATTTTGACACATCACTGTTTATGAATTTTGACACAAAATTGTTCATTAATTTGGACAATCATTGTACATTAATTTTGACACTCACTGTACATTAATTATGACAATCACTGTACATTAATTTTGACAATCACTGTACATTAATTTTAACACTCACTGCATGCTGATTTTGACACATAACTGTACAATTATTTTGATAAATCACTATTCATTAATTTTGACACTCACTGTACATTGATTTTGACACATAACTGTACATTAATTTTGACAAATCACTGTACATTAATTTTAATATCACGGTACAAGAGGTGCTCACCTGAATGATATATAATCATCATCATTGGCAAATGTTAGCACTCGTTTGCTGTCTTCTTTCGGAACAGGAAATAAGTATTTCAGCACATTTTTTACCTGTAAAATTGAAAAGAAAAATGTGAATTCTTATCATATATAAAATGTATACATACAGTTAGACGACCTTCATTATTCCGACAATTTCATGTACCTAAATGATTTTGATAAGAACAAATGTACATAATATTATTTAACCAATGCCATTGAAATAACAAAATTTACAGCTTCTGACATTGACATTAAAGTTTCAGAACAAACGGGCATTTTTATTAAAAAAAAGCATGCAATGCAATGACAAAAACTTTCATTTTTGTTGTATACCATTGAAAATATTATCATAGACAGACAGATACAGACAAAACCTTATGTTGGTGGACAGACAGATACAGACAAAACCTTATGTTGGTGGACAGACAGATACAGACAAAACCTTATGTTGGTGGACAGACAGATACAGACAAAACCTTATGTTGGTGGACAGACAGATACAGACAGACCCTTATGTTAAAGGACTGACAGATACAGACAAAACCTTATGTTGGTGAAGTGACAGATACAGGCAAAACCTTAGGTTGGTGAACAGACATATATAGACAATACCTTAAGTTGATGGTCAAACAAATACAGATAAGACCTTACGTTGGTGGACAGACAGATGTAGGCAAAACCTTAAGTTGGTGGACAGACAGATGTAGACAAAACCTATACCCCCTTTAGGTCTTTTTAGATAGGTTGTCATTTAAGACAGTGAAGAAATATATATACCATATTTGACCCAATAAGCATCCATGTCCCTATAAGTGCCCCTCCCCCTTTTTCACACATGATCAAGTATCTTTTCTAGCTAGCTGACAAGGCAATTTGGACCAGAAAAACATAAATAACAGTTTATCTCTAGCCCCATGTAACACAAGAATGTTGATAGTGTCCACTGTATTAACTACAACAATTTTACCACTGTGCCTTATAAAATGTTAACTGCTTTATGTTAATTAGTCCCAACAAGTGCCAATTCCCTTTTTTACTATTTTTGTAGTGCCCTGGGCGTTTATTGGGTCGAATACGGTACCTGTTCTTATAATATAAAATGGCTTTTACACCTACCCTGTTTCCAAGTTTTGATGAAAAATTGTGGAATATAAGATGTGGAAATGCCTCTGACATTGTTCCCACATCAGGAATGTCATGCCTCATTACTACATTAGATAAAGTGAAGTATGCCGTTGGTCCATACGGAAGATGACAAACTACTAATCCGTCTGAAATAAAACACAAAGTATAATTGAGTGTGTTCAAACTAAAAACAGGAAAAGCCAAGTCATAAGATAACAATATTATCATTATGAATGACGCTAATGCCAATTTTTCTAGTTTTGTTTGTTTTACTGTCATTTACATTTGAATTTTTTAAATTACATGTACATGGAGATGTGGCTAGCTTTATGTGAACTGCAGCAAATTTGGACCTGTACTATGGACCGACTCCAAAACAGTGAGGGTCCTTTTAACACCTCCTATACCTCCATTTTAAGTCTCCTCTATGCGACATGTGACTTTCACTTCTTGTGCTGACGCCAGGGAAGGGACCGGTCATTATCTTTTAAAAAGTCTTAGGTAGGATGTTGAACCAGAAATTGAACCTGAAATCTTCCGATTGTGAGTCGGAAGCTCTACCACTAGACTGCCAGAAGCAGACTGTCTAGGTTTTAACATAAGTACACATTGTATAAAATTGTGAATACCTTAAGATATGGAACACTTTGAACCCTGCCACCCGAAATGAGTGGTTCTCCCACCCTGGGCTCTTGGACAGAAATATAAAAAATTCCAATCTTTCTTATTTCCTATTATTATCTACAGAGTTATCTAAATCTTTCTACCATTCAAAATCGCTTTATTTGTATTCATCCTTACATAGACTTTCCTCATAATCTGAGTTCAATACCAGTTGCAGAACATGATCAACTGGTGAGTGCCTTTTACTCATGTTTAGCCAGGTTACCAAGCAATTTTTCTAAAATGTTCTACAGTTTCACTGGAAAAATAATTTTTCAAATACAAGATGTTACAGGAGCTCTGATTGGTCAATGAGAGCTATAGAAAACTTACAAGCCAGAAAACCAGCCACCAGTGGATACAAGCATAATTTATGTTATGGCTAGTTTTCCAGCCCTAGGGTTCAAAGGGTTAAGTGCAAATGATAATTGAAGCAAGAAACAAGATGTGTTTGCTAGACACACTTTCCCCACATAAACAAATTAAATCCTTCATTACCTGGAACTCCTCTATGTTCATGCAATAAGATAAGATCTGTGACTTCATTGGCTCGACAAGCATCAACAAGTTGTTTTACTTCATAGTTTCCTCTGTTTATTCTCTGACTGTTTGGAAATAGGAGTCGAATTTCCTATCAAATACAAAGAAATAAACATACAAAAAACAAAACATTATAAAGTAGCAAGGAAATAAAACTATACTGCATAGCAGGCAAATAACTAGCGGCGTTCATATTCCCTATATTTACATTGTTTATAAATCTGCCAATTTAAGAAAAAGGGAATAAGTCTACACAAATTATATATTACAGGATACAGGGTTCGAAAAATTTGTATAAAAGCACTCGCCCTTTGGGCGAGTGATTACATAACTTCCATTCGCCCAAACTCATTTTGCACTCGCCCAAGTATGAAAACGTATTTCAAGGTAAATGTGTTATGAGCGTAAAATTTTTTTTTCAAAGTAAATAGATCTTACATGACTTAACAGATATGATACTCTTTATTTGACAAATTGTCTTTTTTCTACTTATTACGATGGCAAATGTGTGAAAATCTTACATCTTTTGTATGCTATTATTTTAAGTTTTTAGAATTCAAATTTTTGACTGAAATTTTGGTTGCCCACAATAAAATTCTGTTTGCCCACAAAGAAAAAAATATTTTATTTAATTTTGGTTTTTTTTTAGTTATTGTTATTTTAATAGATAAATTTACATGTATATACAATATATATTATCTCTGAATGATGCATTTACATCTAAATTAACTGTAAATGCATTATTATTATTACTATAATCAATTATTATTATTATAATTACTATTTTATGATGTTACTCCTTTGTGTTTAATCAAATCAATATAAATTACAAAAGTAAGTTTTCACTATTGTTGGATGATAACAACAGCTATCCATTTCTGTATTTTCATTAAAACTTTTATTTACAGTATTGATTAACAATTTTTACTTTTATCATTCACTTACATTTAATTCAGATTTTACAACTTTTATACAAATTATAGTGTAATGATTATTTTACCAAATCCTGAAATTCAGGTCCGTTCAGTATTGGTTCTTTTATTTACATCCAACTTTCACTTCCTCCACAAACTGCAAGTAACAGCAGTCAACACACTATGTGTTCTGTGACATTTTCAGCCATGAGGTAAAGATTAACGTGTTTAATTGTCAATAAAATAATTATTTAATTTCTAATTGTTTAATCTATTGTATTTTGAACTTAAAATTGAAGGAAATGGATCAGTTTTGAAATTTAAAAGGGAAAACAGATTTTCAGTGGGGCGTCAGCACTAGCCACACGGGCGAGTTCAGTATGTATATTTACTCGCCCGAAACAATTTTTTACTGGCCAATGCGAGCGGGCGAGTGGATTTTTCTAACCCTGGGATACTTTTGCAGAACCTGATGTTATTTCAAGTTACTCTCGATAGAGAATTCACAAAACTGTGATAGTTTCAGGAGAGAGCAAAACGTGGAAGTTATAACCAATGAAATTAAGCCCCTAAATGGTATGTTTTTGATTCAAATCATTCAGAATTTCACAAAGACAAGAATTCAATTTTTGTCTAAACATATGTTTTTCATAACAATCTGATGAGATGACTACAATTACTAGCTATAGCTATCAAATCAAAGCAATATCAATGAGTAAAAATCATAAATTAAATTCAGTATTTTTACAATAATGTATTTACATAAAATAAATAACTCACTACGTGTATGATAGGCTATAGCCCCTTTTGCACCCCATTAGTCTTCATCAGGATTGCAATTTTTAAAATAATTACTAGTACCAGTAAATGACTGAAATATTTCAGTCAATAGAAATATTTTAAGATGAAAACCACAAACTAATGTTTCCAAAGCCTAAAATGGTCATCAATTTGTCTTTCACATTTGAAAGTATCAAATATGTCAAGTGTTGTGTAGACAAACCTTAGCAAACTGTTTCAGCTTTGAACTTGGATCTCTTGACGTTGTTATCATTATTTTGGGATCTTCCACTCCTGCCCACTTATACTCGTCATCAATGTGTGTTGTCAAACCTGACATGTAAATATATACATGTAGTTCACTTGATCACAACTAAAACATGTTTCCAACTTTACAACAAAAGATCCCGGAAGGATCTTGGTACCCACCATGGAATGTTCTATGTCTGATCTATGACACACTGTTCTTTTGACTTCGAAAATCTTTTCTCATATTTAGAGTTGACATTGAATTTGAACTTAAATCCTGTTATCCATATTTGTGTGAAATGAGATTATAGTGAAACTGAGCTTGAACTGAACATATTACATTTTCAGAAAGAATGGAATTCAACATGGCCAACAGGTGTCCATCTTGGATATTGATCTCTCTATCTGAAAATGTAATATGCACATCTAGACATCAGGGGGAACCTCCATAATCAATTTTGAAAAGATTCCTTCAGTATATTATACACCTTAAAGGGAAACTTCATGTCAAATTTAAACAAGATCCCTTCAGTACTTACTGAGAAATAGGGGTAACATACTTCCATTGTCAAAATCTAAGATGGCCGCCTGTCAGCCATGTTGGAATCCAATCTCTCTGAAAATGTCGTATGCACAACTAGACCTCATGGGGAACCTTCATGTCAAATTTTCAGGAAGATCCCTTCAGTCCATTCTGAGAAATAGGAATAACAAACTTCCTTTTGTCAAAATCTAAGATGGCCACCTGTTGGCCATATTGGATTCCGATCTCTCTGAAAATGTAGTATGCACAACTAAACCTCAAGGGGAACCTACATGTCATATTTCAAGGAGATCCCTTCAGTCCTTTCTGAGAAGTAGCGGTAACAAACTTCCTTCGGTCAAAATCCAAGATGGCCATCCTTGTCGGCAAAATTGGATTCAGATCTCTCTGAAAATGCAATATGCACAACTAGATCTCAAGGGGAACCTTAATGTCAAAGTTCATGGAGGTCCCTTCAATATTTTCTGAGAAATAGTGGTAACAAGAATTGTTCAGGACAGATGACAGACAGACAGACGACGGACAGAAAGACCCCGGATGCAGGACGATTTGAATAGCCTACCATCTGTTGAAAGTGGGCTAAAAACCATTTCAATGGAATGATTCTGTGACAACCTGTAGGTATAACTAGGCATGGTAAGTACGTACATGTATGTATATATCAGTAGTTTCTAATATACTGGGCTTATCTAAATTGCTTATAGAAACTAACTTACTAACAAAGTAACTTATTATCACACTGACTCGATCTCTCTTTTTCTCTGTATGTGTAAAGTTATTGTAAGTACATTGTATGAGAGAGAGAGAGAGAGAGAGAGAGAGAGAGAGAGAGAGAGAGAGAGAGAGAGAGAGAGAGAGAGAGAGAGAGAGAGAGAGAGAGAGAGAGAGAGAGAGAGAGAGAGAGAGAGAGAGAGAGAGATTTTGCATATGTAACTATGTAAACATGTTCATGTTATTGTACGTGTAATATTTATAAAACTTCAGATTTCAGACTTCTTGGGGTTTCTGGGTAATTATGATCGCATTATGAAACTATTCTGAAAATTCCTTGAATGCATTTGTACATGTTTACACATTTAACATTATCAGTAATATTGTTCACTTTCACAGAGCTCTTATCATTTTCATGTTCACCCTTAAAGACACTATTAGATTGGACTTTGTCATTGGTGAGTAGTAGAGTTCATTGTTTTTCAGGGGTAAAAGAGTTAAAGTAAATAAATATATACTCACCATCAGCTCCTCCTCCTTCCCAGTCTAACGTCTTTTGTAAATCAATCGCATCTTTCCGAAGGTCAGTTGGAATAACATTATTTTCTGAAAGATACATCAAAAGTCTGTTTTGTTGTTTTTATTGTAGTTTTACATGAAGAATTTTTTATTTGTAATGGGACATCACAGGCTGTAAGTGAAGGACCACAATGTTAACCTGTGCTATGGAATAATGCTGATACATTGAGTTTTCTATATTGTATCATGTAAATGGAAAATATAAGTTAAAGAGTGGGAATAAATGCTGACAAGTTCAAGACTCACCATCTAAAGCTCTTTTAAGTCTTTGTTTTTTCTCAAGTATTGTGCGCTCTCTGTCCTCTATTGATTTGCGGTATATGAATTCTCTTCGAAGTCTAGCCTGCCTTCTAATCTAAAGATCAATAAAAGATGAAAACATAGAGACCAAAATTCTGGAATATTGTTTACAATGTCATAAACAAGGATTTTCAGGACAGGTGTGCAGGTATTAATTACTATTTTGTAATTTCTTGAGGATATTCTTGAGTATACCCAACATAAACTAATACGATAACGTCTAAATATATAGATATAGTCATATATGTGTAATGTAATGGAGCCTTAAACCCTTACCAGGGGTGGAAATTAACGGTTGCCCGTTTGCCCGAGGCGATCAAATTTACAATCCAGCGAATTGTTTTACGTACGAAGTCGCCCGTTAGGCGAATTGATTTCAGAAATCTTTTGGGGCCATTATTCAGCCCCATTCCCAATGGAAATAATATCTGTGTTTCCCAATCTGATGAAGCTAAAATTTTGACATGTTAAGGTAGAATGTCTACTTTTATCAAAACGAAAGTAGAAGTACATCCATTCGTTTTTTTTTAAAAAAGCTGAAGTTTCGAAAGTGATCCATTTCCTTCTATTTGTAGTTCAAAATGCATTACTAAAAATTAAACAAATTAAAAACTAAAATAATTATTTTATTGACAAGTAAACACCTTAGTCTTTACCTCATGGCCAAAATGACACAGAACACGTCGTGTGTTGACTGTAAGTTGTTGCTTGCAGTTTATGGAGTAAGTGGAAGTTGGGTGTGTGTAACAAAAGAACCAATACCGAACAGAACTGAATTTCAGGATGTGTTCAAATGATAATACATGTACATGTAATACTACTATACATTGTATAAAAGTTATAAAATCTTAATTAAATGTAGGTGAATGATAAAAAGAAAACTAGTTGTTGTGAATAAAAGTTTTAATGAAATACATAAAATGGATAGATATTGTTTTAAAAAATTAAAATTTGGTAATATGTATCAATTTAAACACACAATAGTTACATTGTAAAATAGTAATAATAATGATTGATATAAATTATAATACGGATGCATTTACAATTAATTTACTTGCAAATATATCATTCCGAGATAATTTACAATGTATATATCTATAAAAATTATAATAAATTAATAAAACACAAAACTGACTCAAAAATATTTTTTCTTTGCGGGCAACCAAATTTTCATGGCAGGCAATCACAATATCAGTATAGCACTTGCCCGGCTGAGCAAGTTGTTAAAATGTTAAGGTCACAAACTTGTTAAAATTTATTCAAGAAAATATGATGGGCCCCTAAGTTTAAATCCGGGTTCCCATAATTTAAAACTTAGGAGCCCGTTTGGCTCCTGAGGATTTTTTTCTTAATTTCCACCCCTGCTTACAACCTGTATGTGGTTTGACATCTTACTAACAATAACATTGTTAGCATGGGTGAAAAAGGGAAATTAAACAGGCCATATCACCATTTAGTTATCTTTTTGGATGTAAACAAACCATTATTTTGATATCATAAGTACATACCATGACTATATGTCCTGGATAACCCTAGAAATATACCTTCACCAAACACGTGTTTACAATATTTCTAAACAGGAAATTCTTGGTGACCTATAAACGACAAAGTAAAACTGGTGTATACGAAATTTGCCTGATTGTGAAAATATATAATATATATATTGAAAGCATGAATATTTGCTTGATTCTTAATCAGATAAAAAGAAAAACACATTGAAGTAAATTTGGGTGATAAAAGTTTTTATATTTATCTCAACATTTGTCTCAAGAAATAATATGACAGTTTATGAATTCCGGGTAAAAAATACGGCCATACTTCATTTTAGTTGAGTTCTTAAACTACCGGTTTTCGTTTTTTCAACGATGTTCCAACTCGAAGCTACTTGATATTTTATTTTGCTGGCATATCTTTTCTTTCCTGAGATTGATATATAGGCCTACTAAAATGGTAATATGTTTATTTAGTCTTTTAAAATACGAAAATATACTAGTGTTAGCTTTTATCTGTTACATCGTTTGGTAGACTTTATTCTTCATTTTCACACTAAACACAGTCACACGCATTGTAATTTGTATGGGTCGGGCGATTTACCGAAACAGACCGATACACATTACTGTACAATTACCGAAACACACCACAAATACTGGAGCAAGATATAAATGCTGCAGTATATACAGCATGATGATAAAAATCGTTCCTTTTTCCACCATATTCTTCTCTGTTTTATATAAAACCAACAATATTTAAATGTTCATAGAATCCACAAATTTAAGTGGAAACTAAATAAAAACATTTCTGTCTGTGGCAAATTAAATTCATATTTTGAATCTATTCTAAAAAATAAATAACTACTCTGCATATTTTTGATACACATTGATTTTATGAGAGACCAAATGATTTTACATGAAATGAGATGACTTCAGTACACTTAAAGAACGAGTAAGGAAATTAAAAAAAATTCTCTGGCTAAAACCTAAATATTCCTATAAATAATATGAACTAAGGCATTGCCTTGAAGTGAGCACAGCTTTGTCATTGTTGACAAACCCATTGTACTCGGCAGCTATGTTTCTAGGAACCAGTATGCAGAGCCTAGTTTGCAATGTACCCGTTGAAACTTTTTGAAGCCCATAGTACACACTGGAGGACTGTGACCGTAAGAGGGTGCTGTAATTATTCGACTTGACTCAAGTTGCAACATTTCTACAATAAAGAGCTCACTGCACTCACATATAAGTAAAGTTAAAATGTATGCATATTATAAATACAAATTTATTTAACTAAATATTTAAAATTCAGTAAAATTTTGTGAAATTCTGGTTAAATTTTATGATATTATAAACATTAATAAATTGTTGGTTTTATATAAAGCAAAGAAGAAAATGATGGAAAAAGGAGACTTTTGTCACCATGCTGTATATTTAAAATGTTTTATAATTTTAAGTATAATTATGGCTTAATTCCAAATAAATTTCCGAAACAAGACCGAATCACACTAGATACAATTACTGAAACAGACAGACCTGTTTCAGTAATTGTAGTGTGTTTCAGTCTTGTTTCAGGGATTTATTTGTAAAATTTAATCCATAATTATACATAAGTGATATTACAAAATACAATTTAAATATTTCTATTTTGATCTAGTCATTGTGGTGTGTTTCGGTCTTGTTTCTGTCTGTTACAGTAATTGTAAGCCTTGTGTGTGTTAGTCTTGTTTCAGGAATTTATTCAAACTTAATCCTTAATTATACATAAATCGGGTTACAAATTACATTTTTATCAGAGCCGGCCTGGCTCAGTCGGTAGCCCGCTCGACTCTTGATATTGAGGTCGTAAGTTCAAGTCCAGCCGGTGGCTTGTTGGTTTCCTGTCTTCGGATGAGATAGTAAAAATCGAGGTCCCGTGTCGCAGTAGGTGTTGGCACGTTAAAGAACCCTCACTGCTCAATGGCCAAAAGTGCCGAGCATAGGCCAAAATTTGAAGCCCTTCACCAGCATTTGGTGACATCTCCATATGAGTGAAAGATTCTGAGTGGGATGTTAAACAACAATAAACAAACAAACAAACATTTTTATCATATTCTTCAACATATATTACAACATTTGTTTCTTGCTCTAGTAATTTTAGTGTGTTTCAGCCTTGTTTTGGTCTGTTTCGGTAATTCAAGTCTGTTTTGATATATCCGTTTATATTGCCTTACAGCATTGTATTGACTTGCCTACATGTATAGCAGCGAACTACCCATTCCTTTATCTTTCAAACCGAATACGCAAATATATTTTTGTTAACAGATAAAACATATGAATATGGTGATAAAAAATTTGTGTTTATATATAATTGAATACGTAAGGATATCTAAAGATAAATTATATGTTAACTTTTGTCTTCATTTATTATTTCTTTGATTATATTTTTATTTTAGGCTAGAAACAGTGAAAAAGCTATGTAAGTATTTCATCCTATTGACTTATTGATACAATACTAGCAACCATTTTACTAGCAACCATTTTACCATATATCGATTGGATATAGATCTACATGAGAAAATGCATCCCCTCTCAGATATTCTGGAAACACTTAGTCTAAAAGTACCAGTAGTTACAGCAGCAAATGCATTTTAAATCTTGTTTGCAGTGTTCCTTGATATATTCTAATAAGTATACATGTTCATGACAGGGCTCTCAGTAGAGCAAAATTTTGGAGAGTCCCTGGGACCCCAGGGTTAAAATCTTTTCTCTGTAAATCGCAAACCAGAATACATCTTTATAACGTTCCAGATTAAACAAACAAGTAGATGAGTAATATTTTTATTGTTTTTAAAAATCGTAATACATGTACATACATAACATGTATGTAAGTGTTGAAATATTTTTACATGGCAAGTGAATACATTCTGACTGTCAAATCTTTTAACAAAAGGAAAAAAAAATGTAACTATAATATATGTCAGTGTTCAATAACTGATCTGGTTTCTCTTTTTAATCACAACCTCACTAGAAAATCCTAGAAATCACTTATAGAATCAAAGTGATTGCAAGAATATTAAACAAATCTGCTTAAACCACAGGTAAAAGATGTTCTTTTGTAGTTTGGAGGACAAACAATAAACAAAATATTTTATATTTATATTGCACCAAAAGAAAAATTTGTTGAAATCATTTCACTTTGATATTGATAACTGGTATCACAGGGCTATATAGACCATATAATGAAGTAAGTGCCAATTGAGTTGCAGTCAATGTGAATTGAATCATTGGTTCAATACTTTTTAATGATAATCATATGTCCATGAAAACCAAATCAGATTTACTTAGGATCACCAATAGTCTTAATTTGGGGATGCAATTTTTTAAACAGGGATTTTCCTATGCTGTGTTGGGTTTTGTTTACAGAACCCATTTCCAATGCAAAAATGGCTTGTACTTTCCCAAAATATGTGCAAAAATTCCCAATCCAGAGGTTCAAAATAAAGAACAAAATATCTTAAAGAGAAATGTTTGAAAAACTACAGTATATATATTATGTAGGAAAAATAAATTTTGGGAACTTACCTATGTCGTGCTACTGTATATATCATAGCTTTATCTATACATGTACATGTATATAACTTATACCTTAGTCATATGAGGTTTCTCCTCTGATATAAAGCAGTAAGGCAGTTTTGATGTGATGGACTTATATGCATATTTCTAAAGAGTGATGTAACCTTACGGATAATTTTTGTTGGTAAAGATGACTTGTTTAAAATATGTAGAAAGGAAAACTTATAAATGAATAATGTTCAATGAAATTAACATTAAAATTTCAATGTGGCATGTTTTTTTTCTATAGCTTTTAAATCTAACAACACAAATTTCCATTTTAGTTAAAATGTTATATATATTTTCCCAATTTCTTTGGACCCTGGACCCAGAATTCAAGAGAAAGAAAAATCCTCTTTCGTGTTTTACCATAGTACAGATTTATTGTATACATGCATATGAATATGATGGTCTATTTCATACACTTTTTGTAGGACCACCTTGGCAAGGTGGAGGGCTGCCCATATAGAGGACAATAAGGAACAGGTGAGAAATCATTTTACTATTACATATGTATTATTTTGTTTTGGTGCTTCACCTACAGGTGTAACACATATATTTCAGTATGAGATGCAAAATTACATGTACAATGCACATGTATATGAAATTATAAAATGTTGTTTTTTTTTTTTTACAGTTTATACACATAAAAAGTTATAGATGTTGTAACTGATACTGTTGTACCATGTGTGAAGCATTTTGGGACAAAAATTTACATATCTTTTTGAAATTATCTGAAATTTTTATATTTTATTTGATACCAATAGCAGAAGGTGAATATATTACATTTGTTATATTGAAAATTGGAATGTTTCTGTTCGTCCAGGAACGACGACCATTTTTAGCCACTGATTGTGATGACTTAAGAGAAGCAGAAAAATGGAGGCGAAGGATAATTGGAGAAATTTCCAGGAAAGTTGCACAGATTCAAAATGGTTAGCATTTTACATTTAATGTTTTTTTTCTCTCAATATCTTCAGAATTTATCCCCCAATGTCAAAGACTGATGGCAAATTTATATTGTTTTTGGTCTCTCATTTATTTATTTATCTGTTTTTGGTTTGTCTGTTTATTTATCTATTTTGGTTTGTCTGTTTATTTATCTGTTTTTGGTTTATCTGTTTATTTATCTGTTTTTGGTCTGTCTGTTTATTTATCTGTTTTTGGTTTGTCTGTGTATTTATCTGCTTTTGGATTATCTGTTTATTTATCTGTTTTTGGTTTGTCTGTTTATTTATCTGCTTTTGGTCTGTCTGTTTATCTGTTGTTTGTCTGTCTGTTTATCTGTTTTTGGTCTGTTTATTTATCTGTTTTTGGTTTGTCTGCTTATGTGCTTTTGGTTTGTCTGTTTGTTTATCTTTTTGGGGGTCTGTCAATTTATCTATTTACATGTATCTGTTTTGTCTCTTTTTAACATTTTGGTTTTGGTCTGTTTATTTATCTGTTTTTGGTCTGTCAATTATTCATTTATTTGTTTTTGGTTTGTCCGTTTGTTTATCTGTTTTGGTTTGTCTGTTTATCTGTTTTTGGTTTGTCTGTTTATCTGTTTTTGGTCTGTCTGTTTATTTATCTGTTTTTGGTCTGTCAATTTATCTATTTACATGTATTTGTTTTGTCTCTTTTTCACATTTTGGTTTTGGTCAGATAATTTCCCCAGATTTTATCAAGATTTGATTTGATGCTTTATATCAATAAAATTTATGATGAATTTGATTATGGCGAGCATTTGACAATACTTGCCAGAGTTATCAGACTTTAAAATCATCATGATCTACTTAGACTGTCTTTAGTGACTGTTCTTTTGCCAAATACTGTACATAAGAAGTTAAAGCCACACTTAATAGATGAGACTTCAAACAGTGGTTCTATGTCGCAATAACCCTTACTGCATAAGACCATATAACAGGTCAAAACTTGTGTCATTTCATTTGTAGCTGGTAAATCTCCATATATAAATAATATATATAAATATATATAAATAAATTCAATGTTTAACATTCAACACATGTGTAGGTATTGAAATAATTCTCTAAATTAAAAACAACAAAGAAACAAACAAAAATCTCTTAAAATCCAAAGTTATGAGTCTGTTATCATTCTTTATTACTATAACTATTTCCCAATCCTATGATAATCAACAAATCATAAACACAAAATCCCTAACCTTTCCAGTGAGACTTTGAGGGGACATGAAGATGAAGTTTAAGAACAGTATTACTTTCTCAGGTCTATCTCAGGTTTATTTTAATTTGTTTTTATTTAAGTTTTTGTTATGCCAAGATGGCAGAATACTTTATCCAAATTTGTTTCGAAAAATTGTTTGTTTTGTATTTTCCTCCTCCTAACATAGATTTGAAGATTCCACATGGACATTAAATGTAGAATTTATTTAGTGTGGCCTAAGTTAAAAACTGTTGAAAGCAGTTAAAGCAATAATAGATAAATAAACAAACAAATGAATGAATTGTTCCTCATCTGGGGCCCATTTTACGAAAGGTCGTAAGTCCTCAATCCTAAGTCTTAGTCCTTATTGTCATGGGAATGACCAATCAGTGATGTGTTGCCATGGTAGTTATGACTAAAAGTTAGGATTTAGGACCTACGACCTTTCGTAAAATGGGCCCCTGACAACTGACACTACTGAAATAGTCCAAACTATAACATTGTAATAAAGGATATCACTATGTAATGGAAATTACTAGGTGGAAACAGGGTTATGTCTCAAAATTCATTTTATGCCTGTACATGTAATTATCATAAATATTTGATTTACAAGAATAGCAAGCAGTTATCAACAACTCAGCAGTTCATTGTCAATTGAAAGAAAGAAAAGCAGTGAATCTGAAATTGTTAAGGGCAGTTGAAGGAAATATTAGTGTGGCTCGTGGAACTCTTATGGTAGCAGAAAAAGTTCATACATGGCACACAACCACACTTAAAAAGACTATTGTGACCACTGATCATATAACAGTCTTATTTCATAATATCATGGTGAAATCTTGAGAGATGTATCATGTCAACAAATATAAATCTTCAGCCAATTGATATATACAATGTTGATGGATATGAAATATTTCTTGACTTTTTTAGCTGGTTTAGGGGAGTTCAAACTGCGGGACCTGAATGATGAGATCAACAAACTTCTGCGAGAGAAAGGTCACTGGGAGGACAGAATAAAGGAGCTTGGTGGACCAGACTACAAGGTAATGTTGTCTTACTTTGGCTGAAAAATGACTAACACCTTTGAAATTCACCGATCTTACCAGAAAAACCAGTAAATTTTACAAAATTCCGGTGAAATCTATCTGATAACTGGTCCAAATGACCAGTAATTTTCCATTTCTTTTCAATTGTGTATATATACAGACCAGTAAAAAAATTTTTGTACCAGTGAATTCCTTTATGCCCTGGTCCAGTTGACCAGTAATTTTGTTTTGATTTCAAAATGTCTGGGAAACTAAACCCATCAATGAAAAAAAGTCAGTTTTCATTGTATTTTTAGAACACTTGGACTGCTGTTTGATATAATTCAGACTTTCAGATTAATTTTTTTTACAGATTGTTAATTAACACTTGATATATTATATCATTGACAATTAGCCTGATAATTAATTGATTTCATGATATTTATGTTGCATTCAGAAAATTGGACCAAAGATGTTGGACCAGGATGGCAAAGAAGTCCCTGGTAACCGAGGCTACAAGTATTTTGGGGCTACAAAGGAGCTGCCAGGTGTTAGGGAACTTTTTGAACAAGAACGTAAGTAATCATCATTTGACTTCAAATATATAGAATGATATGATGAAATCTGGTAAAAGTTGATTGTAATAATAAATATAGAGTGATGTGATGAAATCTGGTAAAAGATTATTGTGATATTAAATATAGAGTGTTGTGATGAAATCTGGTAAAAGATTATTGTAATATCAAATATTAGTGATGTGATGTGGTCATTTAATCTACAAGTAACAGAACAAAATGAACATAAGTTATGTGGTCAAATCTCTATGATATTTATTCCAACTTAGCCCCTGCCACTCAGAGGAAGACACGTGCAGAGTTAATGAAGGATATAGATGCTGATTACTATGGTTACAGAGATGAAGATGATGGTGTTCTTGTACCACAGGAACAGGAGCTAGAGAAAGAGGGTAAATAAAAAAATCATCGTAAATTTTTACAGAATTGCCTTTTTATCATGGCTTGTTATTACTGTTATGTAATAACAACCTATTGTATGTAATAACAACCTTTAATAATTCAATAAAAACCTATCATATATAATAAAAACCTATCATATATAATAAAAACTTTTCATATGTATTAACAACCTATTATATGTAATAACAATCTATCATATGTACATTGTAATAACTATCTATCATATGTAATAGCAACTTATCTTATGTATTAACAACCTATCATGGGTTTGTTGTGAGGGCCATCCTGTTATTAGGACCCCGCCTCAGATGATGATGGACCCTATAGTTTTTACTGTGTCCGCCCATCTGTCTGTCAACAGTTAATGTTAGCACACTCATATCTACATTTCTCAACAAATTTCAACCAAATTGGTTTGGAATGTGTATTTGGGCAATACCTTCATCAAGTTTTGAAAAGGATAGCTATCAGATAATTTTGTGGCCTTAAATTACCTATTTTGCAAGTCATTGTGGGTGATAGGTCCAATGGTCGAGATGAAAACATGGATAGAACAACACAAAAATACATTGTTTATGTTTAATAACTGGTGCTAAAGTGGTCGTACCAAATAAGCAGTGATATTTTACTGTACATTGTTAGATAGGAATGTGATATAAAAAGCTTACAAATCCTTGAGAGTTACATGTGTTGTATTTTATCATAATTTACATCACTTTCATTGGTTGTATGTACTGATAATGCACACAAACATTGCTACTATGTTACCTACCAAATCATTATTAAATTCATTATACTGTGTGACTTTTTGAATGTATTATGATAATCCTATGTCTGACATAGTGCATCATCCATTGTTAACCTCAAGACATTTTCAAATTCTTCTCAAGAACCAATGTGCCAATTTTAACCAAACATGGTAAGAACTATCGCCATGTGAATTGTGAAGCCTTAAAAACTTCTCATGAACCAATTTCTTTAAAATTTTGTAAGCATAATGGTAAAGTCAATATAAGTTTATGAATAAGAACAAAATCTGACTACAAACAAGCTATGACGGACCTGTCACTGTGACTAGTATAAATTACTCACTGTGACTCAGTTGATGTCATATAAACCACTCACTGTGACCCAGTTGATGTCATTTAAACCACTCTCTGTGAATCAATTGACATAAAAACCACTCACTGTGACTCAGTTGACATATAAACTACACACTGTGACTCACTTGATGTCATATAAACCACTCACTGTATACCCAGTTGATATCATTTAAACCACTCTGTGAATCAATTGACATAAAAACCACTCACTGTGACTCAGTTGACATATATACTACACACTGTAACTCAGTTGATATCATATAAACCACTCACTGTGACCCAGTTGATATCATATAAAATACTCACTGTGAATCAATTGATGTCATATAAATCTCTCACTGTGACCCAGTGGACATTATATAAAATACTCACTGTGAATCAATTGATATCATATAAACCACTCACTGTGACTCAGTTGAAATCATATATACTACTCACTGAATTAATTGACATGATATAAACCACTCACTGTGACTCAGTTGACATTATGTAAACCATTATGAGTCAGAGCAAAAGTCTCACAAGTGGGGGTTCCTGGGTTTGATTCCCTGTTTTGGGTGTCTAATTATCATAATTATAATTACCCAAATCACAAGCTTACACGAAAATTGACTCTACTTACAACAACCTATGAAACAGCACTTTAACAACGTTGTCAGTCATGATCTGGACACAAACTAATGGTAGGATCAGAGTGTATATTAAATATGACAATAATGTATTCATAGTGATTGCAAAGAAAGTAAGAGAATGGAAAGAAAGAAAAGAAGCAATTGCTAGAGGAGAAATACAGGCTGATGATGTTCAAGATGAGGATGAAGATGAACCGTTATACAAAAAAGAGGAAATGGTAATTATTCATATATGTATTAAGGTGAAAGTTGAGTTTGAACTTGATATCTACAAGAGAGAGAGAGAGAGAGAGAGAGAGAGAGAGAGAGAGAGAGAGAGAGAGAGAGAGAGAGAGAGAGAGAGAGAGAGAGAGACAGACAGACAGAGAGACAGACAGACAGACAGAGAGAGCAATGAATTTTTCATGTATGATATCAGAAAATATTTAAGAGAGAGAGAGAGAGAGTATGTAAAGGGGCATTAGCTGTGTTTACCAAAAAAACTGATTTTGACTATTTCTACTTTTACAGCTTGTACTTGATGTACAATAACAAATAAGAGCTATATACAGGTGTAAAAAATCTTATATTCTTATGTATTTTGTGAAAATAAGGTTAAGTCCAGTGTGGTAATACAAATGGTATGGTTGAATTAATCAATTGCATATGATTAATTGCCAAACAGGGATTCTCAAGTAATTTTCATAAGATATATAGGATAGGAGTTTAAGAATTTTTATGCATGTGTATATCTCTCTTTTGTAATTGGATATCACTCTAGTAGTAAAAAGGGAAAGAAAAAACCCCACAGCTAATGTCCCTTTAGATAACGGCCACTAAAGGGATCAGGAAAAGGTAACCATTATAGACAAGTGGCCTTTATAAAGAGGTTTATTCATTATAAAAAAGTTAACAAAAGTTATGTTTGAATGGCCTATATAGGCAGGTGCCCTTTATACAGAGGTGCCCTTTAATGCAGTTTTGACGGTACAAAGATATATCTTGTGTTTTTAATAGTCTGACGAAGAAATGGAAGACGATAAAGAAGAAACACCAGAAAAACCACATTTCATTGCTCATGTACCTGTCCCATCACAAAAACAGGTTTGTCTATTTTTTCATTATATTTTACGCTACATTCCACAAATTTTTCAATTAAACAGTGGTGGTCAGTTTTTGGCTCACCTACTTGAGCTTTTCTGATCAACTTTTGTCCGTCATCTGTTTGTCCGTCTGTTGCGTCGTCCATCTGTCAGTTAGTTTTTTCCACATTTTCGACTTCTTCTCCAAAACCAAGAGAGGGATTTTGATGAAACTTTAGAGGAAGCAAGTACTCAGGGTCCTTTACCAAATTCGTTCATTTCAGCCGGATCAGCCCAGGGTGGGGCAAAATAGGCTTGAGGTATACCTCTTTTTAGAAATCTTCTTCTCTAGAACTGCTGCATGGATTGAAAAAAAAAATCGCATCTGAGTGATCTACATACATGTATATGTGTGATTCAAATTTGTTAATTTTATAGAAACAGGAAAATAAATTTTTGACATGTTTTTGACGTCTTTTCATTTTCATTCATTTTTGTAATATTTCTTTGATTTTCTCCTCATTTTTTCTTTATGATTCATTCATTTTTTGTATTTTACCTGTAATTAGGTAGAAAAAATGCTCTCTTAATAGAATTTTGCTGAAATTTATTTTTTTTAAAAATTTTTCTGAATTTTTTAAGACTGCAAAAATGAGGGGAGAGGGTAGTTTTTCACACTGTCAACTCCTTCTTCAAAACAACTTCAGTGATTTTGATGAAACTTTATAGGAAGCAAGTACTCAAGGTACTCTGCCAATTTTAGCCAGATCGGCCCAGGGGTGGATCCATTGTGGGGCAAAAAAAGCCTCAAGGGGTACCCCTCTTTAAAATTTTTCTTCTCCAGAATTGGTGCATGGATTGAAAAACTAATTGCATCTGAGTGTTCTACATAGATGTATGATTCAAGTTTGTTAATTTCATAGAAATCGGAAAATAAATTTTTGAAGCGATTTAACATCTTTTCAGACTTTGTCATTTTCATTCATTTTTGTAAAATTTCTTTGATTTTCTCCTCTTTTATTCGTTATGATGCATTCATTTTATGTATTTTACCTGTAATTAGGTAGAAAATGCTCTCTTGAAAGAATTTTGCTGAAATTAAATTTTTTAATTTTTTATGAATTTTTTAAAACTACAAAAACGAAGGAAGACTTGGGGGCATTTTTAACTCACTATCAGCTTTTTCTTTAAACCCACTTCACAAGAAGAAAGTACCCAAAAACTCCTACCAGTTTTGTGTTTTTTGGCCAGATCGACTCAGAGATGGATCAAGGGTGGGACAAAATAGGTCTCAGGGGTACCCCGTTTTGAAAATCTTCTTCTCCAGAACTACTGCATGGATTGAAAAACCAGTTGCATCGGAGTGATTTACATTGATTTATGATTCAATTTCATGTTTTTTAATAAACTGGAAAATTAATTTTTGATGTGTTCTTGATGTCTCACCTGACTTTGTCATTTCCATTCATTTTTAAGTGTCCTCCACTCCAAAGGAGTGTTATAATAATTTGTAAATTGAGATTCCCATATTTGTAACATACCAACACAGTTCTGGTGAGCAATGTGGCTCATGGGCCTCTTGTTGATGGTCTTAGGAGAAATCCTTGTTATAATGTACATGTACGTTGTAAAGATCACTGGCCTTCTGCAGGTGATCTGGCAAACATTCTCACAAAATCAGCTGAGCTTCCAGCGAGACTCAAACCTGCGGTGACTTGAGGTGAGAGAATTCATGGCAAGACGAGGTAAACCAGTGTCTTACATTAATGTGGTCGTTTTTAGATACTCAGTTAAAATTGTTAGCTAAATCTCATAGGTAAATTTTGTCATTAACATTCTATTTACACTCGGTGCATCATAAATATTCTTTTAGAATACAAATGCACATTTACAATATTGTGTCAGATTTGTCAATTTTAGGTCACCGTAGTTATTCATTTGACCTCTTTGTTATGTTGTTAGTTGTTATGTGTTGCCTTGCAGTTGTGTATTGTTATGTGTTGCCTTGCAGTTGTGTATTGTTATGTGTTGCCTTGCAGTTGTGTTTTGTTATGTGTTGCCTTGCAGTTGTGTATTAGACAAATCTTATATCATTTCCAACTTCTTAAAAGTCATTGGGTCAATTCTCTTCCAATTTGTTTTGTAGCATATCTAGGGTTAGGACAAATATTGTGAATTTCATGAATCTGCTCCCTTGGGGTCAAAAGAGCAGTGCCAAAACTTCAAGATGCAATCCTCTTCTTCACTCTGGGACAAGAATTGGACACATATTTAGCTCACTTCCATGAAGCTGGAGGAAGGGGGCTTATACTTTCACCCCAGCATTGCAATTTAGCGAATGAGATAGGTTGAAGTCAGATTAATTGGGAGATATAAAATATGTTGGTGTAAAGTGAACTTTGTAATTGTTGATTACTTTATGTATTTATAAGCAAGTAGGCCTAGGCTTTAAAAAAAATATAAATAGCTATATAAATTTACATATTTCAGTTTCTATTCAGAATTTCTCAGTAATGGTTTAATCATTTTATCACAGATTGAAGAAGCATTACTTCAGAGAAAGAAGATGGAACTTTTACAGAAGTATGTAAGTGACGATTTACAGGCAGAGGAAGAAGAGTCCAAGAAACTGATTGGTTTATGATTGACATCTATGAGGGAAAGTGTCAAAAATAATTAAGAGATTCTGTAAACTGGAAATGAAATACAGAAAAATTTATTTTTCTTTTCAAAAGAATCTAAACTTTACATATAACACAAAACAGCGCTGAATCTCATTTTGATGAATACAAATTATGTGAGAACTATTACGATCAACAAAAGCTGGACGATGTCTGTATATATGTAGAGATCTGTCACCCAAAATCAGCTCAGTGTCTCAGTGAAAATGGAGACCTGTATGTTATCTAAAATGTAAAATGGTGGCCAAAACATATTTACTTGTATATATATCTTAGTCCATGAAAATCTGAAATTATTCTAAGATTTTTGAGTTGTGCTATAAAATAAAAGATACTTACCAAGCACGAGTTATGAAGGTCAGCTGCATGTAAAAGGTCAGCGAGTTTTCTTCTAGATTTAAGACTACAGTCATCAGTACATGTATAAAGTATAAAATAATGTTTCGTTATCGGGTAATTAAGTTATTATTGTGATTTGTTGAAAAATCAGTGTTTTACAGATATCATTAATATAACAATTTGACATAATGATAAAATTGGTTTTAAGGGGTTGTATCTTTGTGCATGTTACTAAAATTAAACAAAAAAAACTCCCTTAAATTGTGATGTCATAGGAATTTGAATTTTCATTTTAAACAGAAAATTTATTTTTGATAATTTTGTAGATGTAATTGGGGTCCATAACAATGAATCAATATAGTAAATTTCTGATTATGGTTCCATGTGTATTCTATAATTCTCCTGTGTCGGAGTCATGAAACATGTTTTCCTGCATCTACATATGAGAACAAATTTTGTCAGTATTAAAATATACAATTTAAAAATACATTTTACTTGTGTCTCTACTCAGGCAGTAAATCTTAGTTGGTAACTTGAAAATTGGTCATTCTATTTAATTTTCTTTTAGCTTTTGTGTAGCACAGCTTAGAAATGTTTATTGGACTATACTGTGTTAGATTATCCATAACTTCAAAGATAATACGATGTCAGGATTTTACTGGTACAAGTCACAGAACTCATCTAATGAAATTCTGATGTTTTGTCATGTTGTGTACTAATACATGTATGTCAGATTATCTGACTTTGGAGATAATATGATGTCAAGATTTTACTGGTACAAGTCACAGAACTTATCCAATGAAATTCTGATGTTTTGTCATGTTGTGTTCTAATATTTCAGATTATCTGACTTTGGAGATAATATGACTTCAAGGTGTTACAGGTGCAAGACAGTCACTGTAGTCTTTTCTATGTAACAAAAATACATTTTTGTAAAGTTTCTATCAGCAAAATTTTGTCATTTTGTTCACAGCATCAGAATGTATATTTCATCTATCAATCATAATCATATCATTACTATTGATATATGTGATACATTTGTCAATATCAATAAAAATCACTTTTTTTACAATTTTTCCTGTTTTTTCATTTCAACATATATTGGGATCTGTCATGAAAGACATCTCCCTCATCAGCTCAACTGAACCAAAGGCTAAAGTGAGCTTTTCTGATCACCTGTTGTCCATCATCTATTCGTTAACTTTTCACATATTTAGTTCACCAGGACAAAAGTCGGAGAGCTAATGCCATACCCCTGGCGTTGTCATTGTTGCTGCGGTCGGCATCTGTAGAAAAAACTTTAACCTGGCCTATAACTTTTTAACCGCAAGGGACAGGGATCTGATATTTCTCATTTTTACTTTTTTTACTTTGCAAGATTTTTTATAATGTGTGCTTTCACTTGGCCGCCAGATAAATAAGTGGCAGCTGCCAGATCAAATATTTTCACTCTCAAGATAAATATTTTGGCAGGTGAGCCTATTATGCTTCCGTATAATTATACAGTTGTCTTAGCGAAAATATCTGAATGTGATGTGGCCAATGACTATTCTACAAAATATTGTTTCAAACAATCCAGTACAGGTAGTTTTAAGTGAATTTCCCATCCTACAATAAACTAAGTTCTACTGTGATGGTGAAATTGGTCGACAGACAAGGTCATTGGATTCAAATCTGAAAGTTATAACCAGAAAAACATTTTATAAGGTTTGTTTCCTACATTAGTTCAACAGAAGAAAAATAAATTTCCCATGAGGTTAAACTAAGGTCCCCTGGCAGCCATCTTGGATGACAGATTTAGCACCAAAGAAACAACATTTGCCATGTTTCAATCCATCCAGTGGTTCTCTAAATAAAGATTTTTGAATGCATTTCCCATAGGGTCTTATTTTTTAACAAATCCCCTGTTGTTGATGGATTGGCACCTAAGTAAGATCGTGTTTGATTTCAATCCAATGTTTATTCTCTAGAAAAAGACTTTTGTATGTATTTTCCCAAGGGTCCTTTGTTAAAGTAAGTCCCCTGATGGCATCCATCTTGAATGAAGGATTGTCACTATGGTATAACGTTTTATAAGCCACATTCATGCCAAGTTTGCTTCAATTCATTCAGCAGCTCTCTGGAAGAAGAAGATTGTTGTATGTATATGTCTCATAAGGAAAGGAAGTACAATGTATTTTCTAACAATAAGTTCCCCCTGGCAACTATTTTGGATGACAAAGAATCAATACTTGGTCAGGGCCTTGTAAGGAAGATCTATGTCATGTTTGGATTCAATCCATTCACCAATACTCTAGAAGATTTTTGTATGTATTTCCCATAAGATTCTACATTACACTAAATTCTTTGCTGGTGGGCATGTTAGGAGAAGGATCAACACCAAAATAAGAACACTTTGTATCCATTTTAACAATTATGCCATGTTTTATTCAGTGGTTCTCTAGCAGTTCAAAATATAGAATGCTGATGGATGACAGACGAAGGATGAAAAGCAAGGGCAATAGGTCACATGACACAAAGGGTCAGGTGAGCTAAAAGGTCCAGGCTATAACCACAACCGAAAACTGAATCTTTGGCTTAAACCACTGAGTCACCATGATGGTTCAACAAATGGTTTTAATGGTGTATTATCTATGTTACTCCACGCTCAACAATTTTATAGTTAAACAGTGGCAGTCAATTTTTAATGGTGGAGGAAAAAGCCTGGTTACACTGTACCTGGTAAAAGGTTTGGTTTTCACAAGTAATCTGCTAAACTTCCTCACATTACGAAGCTTAGGTTCCTGTGGGGCTCAAATCTGCACTAACATAAGATGAGCCAGTTAGACAACAGGTTATAGAAAAATAAGAAAAACAACAACTTTAATGTAAAACAACATTTATTCACAACCACTTGTGAAAATGGTTGTCTCTATGTTGTATAAAACCTTGTAACAAATGAATCTTGGGTATCAAAGACTCAAATAGAAAATAAACAACCATATCAACAGCTAGTACAAATTCTGTTTTCTACTTCCTTCTTGTAAGTATTCATTCACTCTATGGAAATTCAAGCAACCATGTTTGTATATGGTACTTCTTAACAAAAAATAAATAACATCATTTGTAAATCTAAAAGATTTCGTTTCAAAAACAAGTCATTGGTAAAGAAATTTGAGACAAAGGTTGATTTATTTTACACAAATAACTAACTCTGTTCAGGACAACAAATGCACAAAGACAATGTAGCAGACATGTTATTTTCCAAAGGAAGTTCAGTTGTCCCCATCAAAATAGATTTAGGTTTGTAAACAGCAGTGTTGCGGACAGAAAATCACTCACATATATACAATGTAGGTCTATATTAAAACAATCATCACCCACATGGTAGCGTTTTTTGTTTTATTTCTTGGTAAAGGGAATTGTAAATCATTTTAACTTATCCACCTCCGAATTACAATTTACTTTATAATATGTATATATTAACCCTGTTAACACACAGACCACAATGGATTGGTCTAAATAAAAAGTTCAGAGCATGCCATTAAGATCCTTGGAGGTTAATGACACAGTCCAAAATGTATCTTTAGGGGTGAACAAGACAATCTATTTTTAGTAAATCATTTTTGTGTACCAAAACTGAAACATTCAAATGAGTCTTGGCAGATAATTAAAGGCGTTCATACACAGATTGTCGGATAGCGAGGTCAAAATGTTATATTTGGCTAAAGTAATGTTTCGGACTTCCTGTACTTCTTTGATGATTTGATTATAAAAACATCAAATTCGAATAATAAATAACTGTTGTATAAATACCCAAATTGGCCAGCTTATAAAGATTATGGGATACTTTGCCAAATTGGATACTTTTAAGATATAGGAACTACTAACAAGTCTATAATTTGGTATTCTTCTGCAAGTGTCTATATATAGCTATGTAAAGAACTTGCATAGCCTTCAGTTTTTGTTTTCATTTTTAGTTTCTAGATCATTCTGGAGTTTCATGCTCAACTTCAAGCTGATCCCATTATCAGCCAAGCAAATATATGGTACACTTATCATTATAACATCAGTTCTCAATTAGTTCACTTTGGAGTTGAGCAGATCTTTGGATATAGAGTTGACATTATTTGGTACTGAGAAATACACATAATGAAATGAGGGACACTTAATTAATACTACTCACCCCATTACAACAGGAAACAAGATGTGTTTGTGAAACACAAATGCCCACCTGTCCCAACAAATTTCTATGCTGGCAAATAATAGGTATACTTTAAATATTGCAATGTCCTACATTTTGACCCACCCACCCCAGGGTCATGTGATGTCAGTGAAGTGTGAGCCACCCTTAGATGAACTTACATTCTTAGTTTGATTACTGTATCACAATCCAAACTTGAAATATTGCACTTTATATGTAAGCTGGACAGAATTACGGGCAGACACACAAACAGACAGACGATCCAAACTTAGATGCCTCCCAGCGGACCTTTCTGGCTGGGGCATAAAAATACAACACAGGCAAAAATCCTTCATGGCATAACAACAATGAAAAATTATCAGCAACAAAAAAAAATTAAAGTTTCAGCAAAATTTGTCAGCAAAACTAACATTACAATAATCATTTGTAATACAAGCCAATCTTAATACAATGCTAGGTTTTAATACAAATTTCTTACACTGAATCAAAAATATACAGGTAAATGAAAAAAAACCTTGTTTTTACCAATTACCCAGTCTCTAATGTTGTGTGATTTTGTAACTTCCACATTTGTCAGAAAATGACTAAATTAGCCTACTTTTGCCTATGGTGAGAGGCCCGGCTAACCAGACATAATTTTGTGCATAACATTTCAAATTCAAATGAACATTTTGTGTGCACTGATATTGATTAAAAGAATCTTATATAGGTGTGTTACATGAATAAGGAATCAAGGGTGTCCCAAGGATTGGACTTTCAGATTACCGGTATTACCACCCAACACAAGTTTTATCATTTTCCTCCCATGTTTAAAATACATATTTATGCATATAAATAAAAGATGACATATTTTTAATGCATAGCGATCACATCGCATGGAAGTCCTACATTATAAGATTATATTGTGGCATTATAACATGTGTAGCTTATCTTCACCCTATAGTGGGGACAGAGAAATTCTGAAACATAAATCAATGAAATAGATTAGTCCAATCTTATCTTTTGTGACAATTATAAGATATCATAATGAAAGATAGTGATAATCACATAAAACTGTGAAACATAATTATTTTAGAATTGTTTTAACTTGAGTGGAGCTAGTCCTTTGTATTAATACAATGATGGCTGTTACCTACACTTGATTAATTTGTTGGTACATACATACATATGACACCAAAAATAAGAGATAAGCCTGACAAGATCTGAACATTGTATATTTCTTATGGCATATAGCTTTTGTTCTTGAAAGATGAAAAGAAATTTATAAAAAGAAATCATTTGACAGATAGAAAGTGATATACAATAGAAAATGGCATTTTCTATCAATTGTTGCATATAGCTTTTAAATACTGCCCTTTTATTTTTGTCATTCCATGGTTTTGGTGAGTATATACTTTTGGTGGGTACTGTATGTGACATCAAATAACATGCAACCAACATCAGTATAACTAGTGATGAAGAAATTAAGTCAACATAACTGCTTATATAAACTAGTTTAACGCCTCTCTGATGTAGTGCTCTCAACGTGTTCAAGGTGAATGCATTTGTTCACTTCAATATAATCTCACACTTGTGACAATTACGACTGATGCCATATCATTAGGCAGAGTGATAAAATTGTGATACAGACTATGATGTCACAACTATGGTGATCTAAATTATTATCTGTATTACGATGTCACAGCTATGGTGATCTGAATTATTGTCTGTATTATGATGTCACAACTATGGTGATCTAAATTATTATCTGTATTACGATGTCACAGCTATGGTGATCTGAATTATTGTCTGTATCAAGATGTCACAGCTATGGTGATCTGAATTATTATCTGTATTATGATGCCACAGCTTTGGGTGATCTGAATTATTATCTGTATTATGATGCCACAGCTTTGGGTGATCTGAATTATTATCTGTATTATGATGCCACAGCTATGGTGATCTGAATTATTGTCTGTATTATGATGCCACAGCTTTGGTGATCTGAATTATTGTCTGTATTATGATATCACAGCTATGGTGATCTGCATTGTTATCTAATACAGATATCACAATGATCTGAATTATTATCTGTATTATGATGCCACAGCTATGGTGATCTGTATTATTATCTGTATTATGATGTCAAGAGATAGGGATATTAAACTGCTTATCTGTAGTAATATAATGTCAAATCTGAAGTGAAATTACAGTCCCTCTAGAATAATGTCACGTATGTGGTGACCTGATGTATTCTCTGTGGTGTGATGTTAAAGTTGAATTGAATTGAAGTCTGCTTATGATGTAGTAATATAATGGTGATCTGAATTATTCTCTGTATTATGATGCCACAGCTATGGCGATCTGAATTATTCTCCATGACTGTGAAGTTGAGACAAAGTTTAGATGACTATATAACCATGTGAGCTTTGATGATCTGAACAACTAAGATGATGCCCAGCTAAGATCAAATTATTAGAAACCAGATATCACAGCTATGGTGATCTGAATTATTATCTGTATTATGATGCCACAGCTTGATGTCAAACAGATATCTAATGTCAAAGATGAGATATCTAATGTCACAGCTGTGATAGCCAGAGACAAATTCTGAGAGATCTTATGCCATCTGATGTAAAAATTAAGATATCTTATGCAAAAACAGAGATATCAACTGTTAAGGCTGGTATATCGAGTCAGAAGCTGAGAAATTTTATGTCGAGTCTGAGATATTTTATGTCAAAGCTTATCTATCTAGTGTCAGAAGCTGAGATATAGGAAGTAAAAGTTGAAATATGTGATGCTACAGCTGTGTCTCAGGCTGATATATATATGACATCAAAAACTGAGATATCTGATACAGCTGTGATGATGTGACATCAGTTGTTTACAATGATATGTTTATACAAGATGTACATAGTTATTACTAAATTACTGAAACTGTTAAAATGTAAATGTACAATATCCCTAACTTTTCTACATTTAGGTGTTACATCCAGTTGATAATTGAACACTTTAATCAAGTGACTAAGCTGTGCATATTTATATGTTCAAATTTTGTTTTGTCCATTTCAAATAATATTTCTATTTAGTATTAATCTATTAATAGCTTCAGATTACCCATTATGCATCAGAAAAATCCTAATTTGGGTATGTGTTTTCCAGAATGTTTGCTTTATCATAAATAATTATTGTGTATTACAAAAAATCAGATCAATGATGTCATAAATTCTTCCAGAGTTGTCGGTCCTTTCACTCCTTTCACAATCTCTGTCAACATGTAAAAAGAAGTCCCAAAACATGTGGTCATGTATATAAAACCAAATTACACAGAGTAAGGAAACTTTTCACATTAATTTAGTCCCTATATTTATATCCATTTTTAAAAAGCATTTTCACCTCAAATAGTATTTTTTCTATATCAGCACTAAAAATATATGCCTTATAAAGAGCAAAATCTATAGTAGATTTATATATTTTGCCGGAATCTGGCAAAAGTTAAGATGTTGACAGAGAGTGTTGAGGAAAGCAAGGACAGACAACTCTGTGTAAGAGATGGAAATTCTTCTGAACTATATGTAATTTTCCATGGAAACCTTTTTGTTTAAAGATGCATAATTAAAACATTTTATATATAGAGGTACATTAATATGTGAATGCTAAATAAAACAGCCATTGAAATGGTCTGGTATTGCATAGAAACTAAATGATTTTGTTTGCTTGAACACAAATCATATACTGGATATTTTGTGTGGAGTGGACATAGAGGTAGATATACTTATAAACAATAAAATCAGATGTTAGTTGTATTAGAAAATATGTAAATAGTCAACAGATTTAAGTCATAAATTATATCTTTATACATATATAAAACATATGGTCCATCTGTACATAATAAACTTGGGACACTCATCCATCCCTAAAAAACAATGCACTCTACATCAAATCAATATTAGAGGTCAATACACGTATTTCAATTCTAAGGGGTGAATAGGTCAATTACATACTTGAAGTAATACCAAGGTTATTTGTTTTGTAGGGACCATCTCTCATATACATATATATCTCATATAATTATATATCCATAAATGGAATGTAAATTAATGTAATGTCCATTAGAATTAATAACTTGGGAACTGGATATGGGTACAAATGTTTATTTTAGTCGTGTAATTTTATATTATCAACCCTGTATCTCGAAATATGCTACGTTTATACACACTGACAAACACCACGTGTACACAAACAAGTATACACACTGCACGCATATAAACATTACATGTATACACACTACACACATATAAACATCACATGTATACACACTACATGTATATAAACATCACATGTATACACACTACATGCATATAAACATCACATGTATACACACTACACACACATAAACATCACATGTATACACACTACACACATATAAACATCACATGTATACACACTACACACATATAAACATCACATGTATACACACTACACACATATAAACATCACATGTATACACACTACATGCATATAAACATCACATGTATACACACTACATGCATATAAACATCACATGTATATACACTACACATGTAAACATCACATGTATACACACTACACACATGTAAACATCACATGTATACACACTACACACATATAAACATCACATGTATACACACTACACACATATAAACATCACATGTATACACACTACACACATGTAAACATCACATGTATACACACTACACACATATAAACATCACATGTATACACACTACACACATATAAACATCACATGTATACACACTACACACATATAAACATCACATGTATACACACTACACACACATAAACATCACATGTATACACACACACATATAAACATCACATGTATACACACTACACACATATAAACATCACATGTATACACACTACACACATATAAACATCACATGTATACACACTACACACATGTAAACATCACATGTTCACACACTACACACATAAACATCACATGTATACACACTACACACACATAAACATCACATGTATACACACACACATATAAACATCACATGTATACACACTACACACATATAAACATCACATGTATACACACTACACACATATAAACATCACATGTATACACACTACACACATGTAAACATCACATGTTCACACACATGTACACAGATGTATACACACTACACATACAAACATCACATGTATATACACTACACACATGTAAACATCACATGTTCACACATGTGTACACAGATGTATACACACTACACAAACATCACATGTATATACACTACACACATGTAAACATCACATGTTCACACACATGTACACAGATGTATACACACTACACATACAAACATCACATGTATACAAATGCATACTACAGTATTAACTCCAACTGCTGAATTTAGAAAGCTGTAAACAGATATAGAATAAGAGACAATTCATTTTATTATACTGGTCTGGTTTTGTGAAACAGATAACTAAAGATCTTACTGTGTACGAACCCAAGCATTTTGACTCAGAATGCACAACAAATCCATTTGCTATTATAGGAATGGCATTTTTCAGAATTACAGTGGGCAAGAAATTTCTGACTTGACACATGAAATCTTAGTAGCTCTACAATGTAAGTTTAAATCTTAAACTAGTGAGAAAGTCTGTCTGATGACAACAAAAAAGTTATGTCAAATCAAAAACTTTTTCCTGATAAGTCATCTAAGGGACATAACTCCAAGTGCAGCAATATCAAGTGAAAACAGCTCAATGACAAGCAAAACATTGACAAACTGTAGAAAGAAAATGATATAGTAAATAGTACAAAATATGTATAAAACATCAAGGACAAAGATTGTGTTTTCCCTTCCCCTGGAAATAACAACATCAAAATATAAAGAAAGGTCTTGATTATATTTGTGTAGCAGATAAAAGCAAAATCTAGGAACCAGTTGTATCAGAATTTGTGAAAAGTCAATAAGAGTATGATTTGTTTTATTTACGAGTAATTAAGGCTAAAAGTGATATGTGATTTGTGGTCATTTCTTGAACAGAAATATCTAATAATGGCTTATAAAGGTCACATGATGATGATGATGATGATGATGTAAATGCAGTTAGTACACATGGTAAGATTAATCTCGCCTACAAAACCAATAGGCAAAAAATGTCATTTCAACTACGGGTGTAAATGAAATAATACATCTCTGTTATGTACAAAGTGACAATCACTGACAATCACTGATACAACCAGTTCCATATCTCTGTAACTCCTTAGAAGCAGCTCCATGAAATGTAAAGAATATCCAACAAAAATGATAACAAAATACAAACCAGAGGCTCAACGTGCCTTAACAATGTCAAATCAGCTGTAGGTACTGATTTACAAATGATGAATAGCAATTTGGAAAGAAATCTGAGTGTTAGTTCATGGTAAGAAGATTTTTAAAGATATATCAGTTTTGGGCACTTTCAGGCCCCTTCAGGAGTCTGTATGGGTCCTAGACCCTTTTTGTTGACCAAAAAAGGCATCTTCAAATAGGGAGAGTTTCTTCCAAAATATGGTTACAATTGGCCTATCGGTTCTTGAGAAGAAATCGAAAAAATCTGAAAGTTAACATAGCATGATGGACAAACATACAATGGACAAAGACAATGCCAGTCAAAAGACGATCGCAAAAGGTCATCATGAGATTTGGGCTCAGTTGACCTAATAAAAGACCAAAACAGAATTTAAAAAACGAACATACAATCAAAAAATGACAATAAAGAATAAATTTCATTATCTCAACTCTAATGAATAAACAAATAAGCGATTTTACTCATTACAAGGTTTTCTCACATAACAAACAACAAACTTCTTTCTATGAGATTCAACATTTTGATAGTTTGCAAAACCACTGTTATGCTGCTGTACAGTAAACATCAGGTTGTCACAGCAACAAGATGACTGACATTCCAGCTTTAGACATTTCAACTAATTCTATTAACTAGCATTTGAAATGTTAAGTTACATTTTAATACATTTGACCAGTACCCTCTCAGTATGTTACTAAGATGATAATAATGACAAATTAAATAGATCATCTCACTTAACTGTGGTCCTGTAACTTTGGAAGGCAAAATGATACATTTTCCCATATAATTGTCAAAGTTGTCACGGTGACCGACTATCCCTTGACGTCATTTTATGGAAATTGTATGATTTTGTCTCATTGTTATTAGATCACAGTTATAGGGAAGAGGTCTATCGTAACATGATGACTTTGTAATCAACTATCTAGAACTACAAATATATTGATCAAATGTTGAAACATTAGATGTTTGAATTAGAAATTTCAATGGCTGACTAAATAAGAAGATCCCATGATTCAATATCATCACTTAACACAATGACTTATCCTTTAAAAACATTAAATTGATGATACACAACAAAATCAGGCTGTGTGAATCACTGATGAATGTGAATCAGATACATGTATGAATCACTGATATATGTGATTAACTTACATGTGTGAACATCTGATGCATGTGAATCACACTGATATATATAATCACTGATATATATGATTTAACTAACATGTGTGAATCACTGATGCATACCAACCACTAATGGGGGATAATCAATGGTGTGTGAACCACTGATGGGGAGAACCACTGATGTGAACCACTGATGGGGAGAACCACTGATGTGTAAACCAATGATGGGGACTCCGGAGAATCACTGATGTGTGAACCACTGATGGGGAAAATTCACTGATGTGTGAACCACTGATGGATGACAATCACCAGTGCATGAGAATCAGTGATGTGTAAACCACTGATGTGTGAGCTATCTAACTTTTGTGTGTACTACAGGAAAAACTCAACCAACCAAACAAAAAGCTTGTTTAGACTTACTCCTACAGAGTCAGAAATTATACGCAGATTCCTGATATCAGGTTGACATATGAGCCAGTGATTGAGAAAAGGGTCCTTACGACATAACCAATAAAATGCCAGGAACCAAGGAATTACGTATGATATAATTTCTAATTTTCACACTGAAAACAAAAGGAGTTACTCTTGCATTCACTTCATTTTCATATTCTTTGCTTAAGCCGCATACATCTACGTCCAAGTATCTAAAACATCAATACCACAGTTTTCCCCAAAATTGTCCTAAATATCCTTTTCTCAGCCGCTGGCTCATATAACATCTGTAAGTCAGACATAAAAAATGAATTGTTTGATGTGACCTGACCAACTCAAATAAAACGTGTAAAACGTCTAAACCCAATATACTTTAAACAGTTTTGCTAAATTACCTTTTTTTTTCGTATGAAAAATCTAAAAATGTTATGATTTACATAACAAAATCAAAATATTTCTTGTAAAATGTCAGCTCCCAAGGGACACAAGTCCAACAACCATGATAAGGGCACATCAAATAAACATTAGTTTATAACATAAATGACCTTAACAACAAAAATGTATATTGAAATGTATAAATAATACATGTACATATACAATATGCTAAACAACAGGTGAAAAAAACCATAGTAAATGCATAATCTTAATATGATCAACAAGATTTTATTATTTTGTTGTAAATGTAATTCATTTATGCAATAAATAATAATTTAAAAATAGGAGAAACTAAATTCTCCCGATGGTGAAAGTAATATTCACAATAACAAACAGGTTAATTTATACTTAAAAATAAAACAAATTTGTGGGCAAAAATAAAAAGGTTTATGACTGTAAAATGCATAATCCAAAAAAGAAACTGAACAATGAGGGACATAGGCATTGTAAATAAAGACACCTCTTTTGTAAACATACAAGCTGAACTAGGGTAGGTGAAGTTCACATAAATTGTGAGCAGTGAAACATTTGTACAGTCAAACCTGCATGTTGTAACACCCAGATTTGTCTGGACAGTTGGTTAAAAGTACATGACACCTCATCATAATCTACTTACTGTAAAAAAGATTTAATTCTGCACAGTCAGTATTTTGCATGACCAACTGATGGCAACATTTTAGCGCAGTTTTATTTTAGCACTTTGAATATAAGTGACAAATTACACAAAATGTTTACATTGAGTATTTGTGTTGACAGTCACTTGCCAATTTGCATGCACAGAAACATTAACTGTGCACTAGAATTACTTGATTCACAGACACAGTAAGAGTAGTAAACATAATAAGAATCATCTGTGAGTGACAAAGCTTTTCCACATGCCCATGTGACATCATTAATATACTGTGGAACCACTCCTTAACAAACCATGAAGGTTGTCTACCTAGAAAAGCCCCACTGTCATTTTTTTTTCGCTGTCAAATTCTGCACTTTTGTTTTTTTCTTCCAAACCTAGGCAGTAAAAAATCCTTGTAAATTATATATATCAACCATTCATGGGATTTTCCTTTGTTAAGTAAACTTATTCATAACTATTGTGGGTAGGTACTCTTAATCAAAGATGGTCTTATGGTAGGTTTGAATTGTAAACATCAACATTTTGATTTCATTTGTCTAAGCAAACATTTCTGATCAGTTTCACAGTGTCTACAGGATTTCAATCATTCCTTAAGTGAGTCTTTTTTATATCTATAATAAACCTCCACCCACCTCAACCTTAATGTACTCTGACAAGAACCAATCTAAAATCTACTGAGTATTCTATTATCCTATCGAATCATATTGATTTTTAAAATATCAACATGTACATTAACTTGGAGGTAACCTTATGTACCGGGAAACATAAAACATGACCTAACAGACCTATCAACACTTTTGAAAAATGTGGTATATGCGGCCCCGGTCAAATAATAATTTAACATCGAGAAATATAACTTAAAATTGAATTTTGTTTTTAATGTTAGGCCTTTGTGTCAAATTTTAAACTACTGAAATTAAAAAATCATATTTTCATATTTGTTTTGATAATTTACGCAGCCTGCAGATTTCTGAAATTATTAAAAAATATCAGATAGGCCTAATTATTGAAAAAGAGAACCTAGCAGAGATTGTCAGTCCCTCTATCCACTTTATGTTCTAATATTTGTTCTAATAATGATGATCCATATATAATATTGAGTATCCATCTCAAAATAGGTTGATCCAGGAAACATAATATATATTAAAAGATGAATGGTACTTTAGGGGATCCACAAGATGGGAGATCCAAGGAATGACAGAGGCTAATTTGTAGCTTCCATACACTGAGTTATGACCACTTGTCCTTAAAAGATATTTCATTGACAGACTAATTTAACCAAAAAATAAAGAAATATTCTGATCAGCTGATGTTTAAATTAAATGAAAATAAAATTGTCACTTTATTTTCATTTCTCCAAACAGACTTCTTTTGCTCAAGTACACTATCAATCTTCTAGGAATTAAATGCATCTAGCGAAATCATCAAGGTCCATAATACAAAGTAACTTATATATAGATGAAATAAAAACATTCAATAAATGTTTAAACCATAAAAAAGGCACAAATGCATGTGTTCATCATGCAATGCAATGCAATATGCCACATCAGTTGTCTGATAAATCGCCCACTGACCCGGTGACTTCGCGAGGCCGCGAAGATCATGTAAAATAGTGTTGATAGGTCTATTGTGCAAATCGAACAAACCTTACCGTAAACCTTGGTTAAAGTGAATTTCTGTGGCATTAAAGAGAAATCTCACATAAGACAAAATAATTCTAAAACAAATGTGCAAGTAAATCTTGAAATAGATCAGGAAATCGTTTTCAACAAAGGTCATAAATCAGTAATCAATTTTGTGTAATGGTTTTATAGCGAAGTTATTGATAAACAATTTATTACTTTTTATGAAAATTTGCCCCAACCTCTTGATGTCTGTGGAATTAGTATCATCCAGATTATCCCACTTTTTGTATATACAAGTACTAATAAAAAAGTAATTTTTTGTGGGATAATTTTTTGAGAAATTTCGTTTGCAATAAAAAAAATACCATGATAAAAAAAAGAACATTGTAGTTCTTGAAATTGTATTTTGGCAAATAAAACTTTGATTACAGAATATCAAGTCAGTTTTTACTGGCCCAGGGATTAAAATCTTTCTTCAGCCTTAAATTTGTTTTAACTCTGTTCATTATGAACAAGATTTTTTATACACAATATATAGAAAAACTGACATAGAATTAAGATTTATTGACCATAGCCATAAATTCATTATATCCATGATAACTTAGGTTGTGTTTCACAAACTTTATATCATAAACAAAAGGGGTACATGTTTTTATAACAAAACTTGGTTCTTTGTTCCCCAATGATAAAAATAGGTTCTTTGTAACAAATGGATGTGGATATCACTCCAGAAATAAAACAAGGTGTGTACCTAATTTAAACTTTCATCATAGGAATTGCTCTCTATCAAATACAAGCTTTACTGCTTCCAAAACGTTTTGAGTCACATGTTTTGGTTGTTTTAAATGAGGATCAATGACAAAATCTCTGTGATTGTGATTGGATGAATTTTTCTCATCGTAAGTCACATAGTCCCGCGAAGAACAATACACGCCAGTACAAACAAGAATCGATTGACAACTGGTGGCATAGTTGGTGTCACCTTGATCCTGATTTGATAGATCTTCTATATCCACTTCTTCTTCAGCCTCCAGTTCGGAACTGTTTCCGGTACTTCGCACAACTTTTTGTTTTACAGCCTGATTCTGCATCTTCAGCGTATGGGCCCGTTTTTTGAGGTATCTGTCATAGAGATTTGCTCCATATATATCTGTTTCTGGATTGTCACTGTAAAAATAAAAATTATCATTTTTACAGTTCTGTATTATGGCTCCACATTCATATCACAAAGGTTAAGCTAAACGTCTGCTACAATTACAGAATTTGTACTGGCAAAGATTTTTACTTGGTAGCTGATATGTCTCTCTGGAGAGTATGAACCCAGGGGCTGTGCTGGCTGAAGAAGTTTTGGTGCCAGATAAATCACCAACTGTAATCAAAGTACTGAAAGTACTGAAATGGATTGTTATTTTGTCAAAATAGCCATGGGATTCAAACCACTTCTATCTAACATATATGAAATGAAAATAAATCAAATTAATGTAGATCTTAAAATAAACAAAAAAACCTCAATTTCCAGTCTCTAAATAAATTCAAAATTAACATTCTAAATTTTATTTGTTATATCTTCCGCACCAACTTTAAATATTGTCTGTCATGCATTAACACTCATTTCAAAATAAAATGTGAGCATTCATGGAGCCTACTTAAATTTAAACCAAATGTGACACTGGGAACAGGTAAATGGCTGTGATTTAAAGCATATTTTAGGGCTTGTAATATCGAATGTAAACAATCCTATTGAGGGCTATTACCATGGTGCATGAACATATACTCTGCCTTGACTAAATAAACAACCAAACAACGTTCTCCATCTTGTATTAATCAATATAAATAACTACAGGGTCAAACAGACAGTTTTCTCCATGTTTATTGTTAAATAAAAAAATTTTCATCAACATTATTCGGGCCTAATATCACAATGTATTAAAACGATCTATCACCAATTTCACTTATAGACATCAACGCTTTCGGCAATGGATAAAACATTGGATTTTTTTTCTGTTTTCTGTTGAAGACATTGTTTCTGTTTGAAAGCCATTATGAACAGACCGATTACAGAAAAAGTTTATGTTTATAAATCCAAATATAATTGTAATTATCTTCAAAAGATGTGATAATTGTTGTGTAAACACCAGACAATGGACATGGCTATTTCCCCCAACTTCCGCGGAAACGAGAAATGGAAATTGTAGCATTCAATGTTCGAGTAACCTCCCTTTGCGATATCAATACATACAGTATACAAGTTACCATCAGCTGAAATTGAGCTGATGCTGGTTACGTAAGGCATGTGGTCACCATATAGGATGTATAAATAAAGGAAATATGCACGGGGAATCTCATTAAGGCAGGTTATGTATAGTGATTAGTTGACAGACACGTTAATTTGATAGTTTTCAAAATGGACAAGACCTTTCACGCGCCATTTGCATAACAAGCACCTCCTACTCGATGCTATCCCTCTATTCTGCTTATATTTTCATTTTTCCATTGACTAGAAAACATTCATATTCTTGAGAGTTCAATAGAAATTGATTTAGCTTCATGTTTGTATCAGTAATATGTAATTATTTCTATTTACATCGTTTGAAGCTCACAAGCTGTCAATATCAATATGATGAATGGCGGAGTAATACAGGCTCAACATCACTGGAATCTTATATCTATAGTGGAATTCCATATTTATAAACAGATCGATGACGTTCGGTTGAAACTAACTACAAATATTAAATTGTATAATTTCGAAAGGCAGAAGTAAGTAGAATCATGTGGTATTTCATTTAATGATCATTCAAACTAGATTAAATTTCATTTACACCAAAATATTTGACTTTTCTGTAAAAGCCCTCGATGAAAAGTCGAAGTTAACCCATAATAGGTTGTTATTACATAACAACCCATAAAAATCTGTCCCCAATTTAAAATTTTTGGAGCCAGATTCAAAGTAAAATAAAAGGTTTACTGAGTTTATCATATTCATATTAATGTGGTAAGTACCATTATTGTCAATATGCTGAATTACAAAAAGATATTATTATCTAAGTAACTGAAATAAAACATTTTTTTTTTTCGTTGAAACTCATCACTTTAAAAGCATGTTCCAGAATCGCTATGTTCCTTCCTACCCTAGGTTTTATGTGGCCAAAATGATTCATGCATATTTTTATTATCCTTGAAGTCTTTGTCAATAAGAGTAAGCAATGCTCCCCACCCACCCCTCCCTCCCTCTTTACTTACCCTATACAGTATATAGTATTGATTCTGTTCAATCCCAACTTGCGGGCTTGTTGCCAAAGTAAATAATCGGCATGGTGATAGGTTATTTCACTGGGTTTTCCAATCAAAGCGGTGTATTTCAATTCTCTGCCAGTGATTTTCTGAAAATGAACCATTTGTTTCTAAGTTTGCTTTATTTACAATAAATTGTACATTTAGTCATGATATATCTTCTGTGTTAGATATTGATATAAAATCAACTGAATGAGAAAAATCCCCATAAAGTGTTTGATAAACACAAATGCCCTCAGGTATTACTAAAGGATGTCATGTCTATATGCTCTTGTACAGTTTTCTAAGTCTTCCAATGCACTGGAAACTCCTGTACATATAAGGTGGAACCACACTACCAAGACCACATAACTGACTGAAAATGGTCAGATTAGCAAGGTACGTGAGAGTCTGGACTTATCTTATATTTTCCCAAACATTCTCAGGAGACTGAATATTCAGTTTTAAATGTGAGGTGGTTGCTGATTTTAATCCAGTTTTGGAGGTTTACTGAACATAAATACAGTGTTACACTTTTGAGAAATAAAAAGAACAGTATTCCAATGTCCCCTGCCCAAAATTTGTAAGTCAAAGACTACTTGTTAAAGCCTTTTTTTTTAACTATGGGGATCATTACTCATGTGTTAGGAAATATGAAGATGGTGGTCTTTCAAGAACTTTTAATTACTGATAACTGGTTCATTTATTTTATTCAATTGTCTTCACAAGCAGACAGACAGACATCCCGTACCATAATATGTCAAAGTGATGACCTTGAGTCAAGGTCATGACCCACTGTCTTAATGAGAACAACTGTTGTGTGAAGTTTGAAAACATTTCCTTTTGTGATTTGAGAGATATGCTCTGGACTAAAGAAAAATGGCAGACTGCCACAGTGACCTTGACCTTTGAGATATGGCCTCCAGTCAAGGTCCAGACATACTGCTTTATTGAGAACAACTGTGGTGTCAGGTTCAAAAATGATAATGAATGAAGCAAAATCTGACACCTAACCTCTTAAACCAGATTTAAGAATCAGTAGCAATAGTTTTCTGCCATGTTTTGAGAGGCAACTAGAATATATTGTCTGCACTATGCATGTGTTTCACAGGTTTAGCAGTTTGTAGTTACATAAAACATGTATAAAATGTCAACATTACACAAGTGACAATTTACAATGATACATAGCAGGACATCCTGATATTTTAACCTTGACCCTTGTTACTAGTCAAATTGGGAGGTTTGTAACTGCTATTTCTATCAGATAGCACTGATTAAAAATTTCAATCCCTGAATTACCTGAAACGGTATGATTTTGATCTCTCTCTCTCCACATTTATACACACACATTCTCTGTTGACATTTTGATTCAACAAATTAAATCTAATACTTACATGATAAAGTTGCTCTAAACATAGTAAAAAGCATCCATGTCCAAATCTGCAAAAGTTGCAATACAAGTTTCAAGTTATTATGATATTTTGTTATAACTTTCCAGATGCAAAATTTATGAAAAAAGAATCAAAGTAATAAACTGTATGAAAGTTAACAAATGGAAGTTGAATTCTTTTGGCTTCATCAGCATGTTCATGCCAGGAATTTCTCTAGACAGCTTTATACAACACATGGATTCAGAAATTTTTCGTCATGTGACTTTCATTATCACATGAACAAATTTTAGGCATATACTCATAAATCAGTACAAGAATTGGAGGAGATTCTAAAAGCAAGGGGTCATATTTAAATTTATAATTTGGCCTTGTATGATACCACTTTTTTTTGGAAATATCTACCGTTATATAAAATTTAAGCCAACTGATGAAGTCTTACTGACAGAGATGTCTAAAGCATTTGTTTTGGACTCCTTTGTAAAACTATAGCTTTGGAATTATTAATGATACATCTACAGCTTCTGTGCTACTTTCCACCTGTAACTCTGAACTCTTGATATGTCCCATTGATGTTATAATTACCAAGATGGAAAGTGTCTAGAATTTGGTATACATGTATAGTCTGTTTGCTCTTTATTGAAACTGGGATTTAGTAATTATTTGCAAAAACTACATAAGTTATATATTTTAAATGCTAATCATTGTTATTTTAAAGGTTATACATAACTTAAAATGAATTTGAATTACCTTCAGTATGTAAGATTTCTACATCCTGAAATCAAGATATGGGATTTAATTACCGTAACATGTACATGTAACTACTAAATCACTGAGTGGATGTAAAAGATTAATACCGGTAAATCAATCCATAAATCCACCAATTCATCTAACTTACAAATATGTGCAGATAAGTGACAATAATCTTCCATTTTCTGATCAGGTAATGTAACAATTTCAGAGACTTACCTGGGCATACACGCTTCTGCCATCCACAATAAATCCATATTACAGGAAAGGATGGGTAAATGTGGGTAGCAAATTTCTGCTGGTGCTGCCGATGGCTTTCCATTAGTTAAAAGTACATCTATAATTAGCTGAAGATTTGTTTCCCACCTGACAGGTTCTCCAAAGAGTATCACAGCTATATAATTAACAAAAGAAAAATATACAGTATAGTGTCATCAATTAATGAATAAATGTCATTTTCCCATTACTTTTTATGTAAAATTATCTTTTTAGAAATTATTCTTCTGGGTATGTTTTTTTTAACAGTTTCTTTTAAATTTCATTTTCTAAAGTTAATCCATATAGTTTCTTCAAAAAAACATTACTTATTAATCTGTGATATTAAAATTTCAAGATACATTATTTATTTACAATTTTTTTTTTCTTGGAGTGATTTACTAAGAACAAAGAGGTTGATGTTACAAAACTCACCAAGCAAGATTAATTGCAAGTCAATTCCTAATTATTAACCAGGTTCAAATAAAAATGTTTTGAGGTCAATCTGTATGTATTTAAATATAATTGTTGAAAATTTTAAGAAAATAGACTTAAAAATGAATGGAAACTATTTCAAAAAGATTTTTTACATAGAAAGCAATGGGAAGATGGTGTTTGTTTATAAACTCATGGCATGATGAAGTATCATTTCAAGGAATACTACAGAACATATATAGAATGTGTGAGGTCTCTTAGGAAGTGTTCTGTTATCAACCCAAACCTTAATGCAGAAAACCCTATATTGGCTATAATTCACTGAATTAAGATTCTCTCTTAAACGATGCATAATGTCACAAATCTTTACTTTTTATACACATTTATCTACAGTACATGTATGTTTCAAATTCTTCAATAATATGAATAATCTTTGCTTCTTTTCTTTATATATGCTATTCATATGATAATAAAAATGTATGGTAATTAATAAAAAATTTAGTTACAGTTTTAATTTCATTAATTTCAATGTTTTCCATTTAACAACAAAATTAAAAGCTTGACGGAATTTTACATACATGTAAATTACACCTAGCAATATACTAACAGTTTCCTTTACAATCGTTTTCTTTATTTCGATGAAATTTAATGGCAAAGAATTTGTTCTATTTCTAAAAGAACCAAATTTTAACCCCATGATTTTCTGATTCTACAGTATATACATGTAAGTATATACATGTAAGTATATACATGTAAGTATATACATGTAAGTATATACATGTAAGTATATACATGTAAGTATATACATGTAAGTATATACATGTAAGTATATACATGTAAGTATATACATGTAAGTATATACATGTAAGTATATACATGTAAGTATATACATGTAAGTATATAATTCCTACCATTGATATATTTTCAACCTTTTCTAGATTCTGGGAACAGTCTTATTGGTTCATATCAAAATGAATCAGCCCTATATCTGATGGTATCCTTAATTGTTGTTTTATAAATACAAATATAGAAATAAATGGTCATTTTAAAGTTTCCACAACAAAATATTAAAACCTTATCAGTATCCCTTACCTTCTATTCTTGGGAAGAAGTTTTCAAATGCACAGGGCTGAAATTAAAACAAAAAATATGGAACAGAAATTCATGGAAATTACAGAAATAATTTACATGTGTATACTGACACGCAATCTTAAAAATAAAAAATAAGTTGATTCACCCATTGATATATAATTTGACTGACCTACATGTATATTATTGATCTTTGGTAGAATCCATTGTTTTCCTGGGGTAGAGGAGTTAAAAATATTGTCATCAAAACTAAATGGTAAACAGTGTCTATCCTTTGTACTACAGACATATACCGTAGAAAAAAAGGGGGGGAACAGCACTATTCTTAAAGAGACTGAGAACAGCTTATAGAATCAATTTATTCCATAAACAAAGTGTAAAAAAACAGTAAACAAGATATACATGATATAGAAATACATAGGCGAAATATCTCTTAATTTGGTATGATATTAACACAGCAGAATTTATAGTATAACAGTATTAAGTAACAGAATGTGGAATAATACAGTGAAACCTATCTTCAGAGACCACCCATTTGCCACTTATATAATGTCTCTCAAGATAGGTGGACCCTTTAGATAAAAAGGAGTTTTATCTAAAAGATTATTTAGCCGAGTGGTTCTCAGAGTTAGGTCTCACAAGACAAGCGGTCCCTCACAAGGGTGGAATCGCACGACTGGTTTCACTGTATCGAGTTATTCCATGTATTTGTATCCTTAAGTAGGAACACTCCAGGAATTATAGGCTTGGTCAGTTTGTGGAGAAATCGAGTAACATGTACATGTATACCACATACAAAAATAGAATTTTACAGAATGCTTAGGACCACTCAAGGAATTATTACAGACTTTGTTGTTTAACTGTGAGTTTTATTTAATATCTGCTGTATCAGTACATGTATATCACCCTTCAGATCACATTTTTTCGTGTGTACATGTATGCGTGTGTTTGTCATTTGTGAATGTATATCTATGAACCATGTATATATGATAGCACAGCATGAAACAAAAAACAAAACAAAATAAAATAAAGAAAATATGTAAATGTATTTTTGCTGTTTGTAGAATGTAAATATGACAAGGTCATCTGTCATATTAGGTATGAAATGTTCAAGAACCATCTTTGCATTGGTCAAAATTTTTGGCAGTTCACCTACATTTTGTATAGCTGAATCATTGAAATAAAATACTTTGTAAAATGCAGGGTTCTCCCTATTTTCAAAAGTAGGAGGGGAATCAAGAAAAAGTAGGAGGCAAAAGACATTTTGAGTGGTGTAGGCGCGAGCTTGAAAAGGGAGAAGGTCTGGGGGCAAGCCCCCCCCCCCATGAAATTTTTTTAAAAATGGAGCCACGAGAAGTGATTTCCTTGATTCTAGACACTTATTTTCTCTTATTAAATGACTGAATTCTAAGGATCTATATTCTATTTTTACTTTTTCCATTTGATTAGGTAAAAGTAGGTGGCATATAATGTCAAAGTAGGCGACATAAATCGCCGGGTGTCGGCTCTTAAAGAGAACCCTGAAAATGTTAAACAATAATAAAACAAAGATAAAAAAACGTCAAGAAAGTAGGTGATATATCTGAATATAAATGTGTGTCAATCATGACAACAAATAAATTAGATGTGGCAATGATGACGATGAACATATATTATGTAAATAACAAACATACATGTACCTTGATTCTACTAACCTCTGCTTGTCACAAATGATGAAAAACATGATGATTATGTGTACTTAGTACATGTAAGAAACTGTGTGTGTATATGAATCTTAAGTAGGCTAGAACTAAACTTTGTAGAGATCTATTAACTGATAAACAATGCCTACATATGATCATAATAGGGTTGATAAAAGGGTATTGTGATTAATACATAAATATTTTACTTATTTCAATATTCAGTAATCTTTTTTTATATAAATGAATTTTAAAAGTAAAGGGTTGATTCTATTATGGTAATAGTCATGAAAATTTACTTAACAATGTATGAGCAGTAGAAGTAGGTACACATGACCTAACTAATCTTCTTAATTGAATCCCAAGGCCCAGACAGGGGCAATAGCATATCCCTCCCCTTCAACACACTAAAGGCGAGTTAAAAATGATCACATTCATTCTTCATTTTGGTGTTACTATAAAATCCTTACTGCTGTTTTCCGCCTCTTATGATCCACCATATCAAGACTAGGAAAGTGCTGTCTTAGGCGATCTACAGTGGTAATGTGTGTGAATCCCAGCCCTTTGGCAATTTCCTCCACAGCCCCTTGACCCGACACAAGAACATGCTTGTCATGAAATTGTTGGAACATTTTAAGTGGACTATGGGACATAACCACCTGATCGGTCTCCACCTGCAAAAACAAGGATTCAAATGACTAACTTTTTGTAAACATAACATAAGTTTGTAACACTCATTTGTTCTTGTTCATTACTAATATAGGAAGGTACACTCTGTAATACCAGCACCCAGGGTGTTACTTTACCTGAAAAGGAGGCATTTATTAAAGTGATAAAATTCACATTATTTGAGAATTCATTTTTTTCCCTCAAAAATCTGAAAGTAAACATATCAAATTCTAATTTCACGTACCGGTACAATGTTTGTGAAACTGAAAAAACAAACTGAATTTGGTTACAACAGTTTTTGACATTTATGGTCAGTATTAAACTGTTGGAAAATGTTATTTATCAGTATAAACTGTCAAATAACATTTAACAGCACAAACTGTCAAATAACATTTAACAGTACAAACTGTCAAATAACATTTAATAGTACAAACTGTCAAATAACATTTAACAGTACAAACTGTCAAACAACATTTAACAGTACAAACTGTCAAATAAGATTTAACAGTACAAACTGTCAAATAACATTTAACAGTACAAACTGTCAAATAAGATTTAACAGTACAAACTGTCAAATAACATTTAACAGTACAAACTGTCAAATAACATTTAACAGTACAAACTGTCAAATAACATTTAACAGTACAACTGTCAAATAACATCTAACAGTACAAACTGTCAAATAACATGGAGTTCTTGTCATAATCTTGTAAAATTGTTGATTAAAGAGATACATTGCATAATATTTGCACAACATGCACAAGATTACAATTCATTTGTACAGATGTACATGTGTAAAGTTGAACCCATAAATAAAAGTACATGTACTGCAATATAAATATAATCCTGGGGTAAATATATACATGTATAGATTGTGCTACAAATGAAATGCCAACTGGCATTATAGATGCAAAGCATCAAACTGAAGCTAACTTTACAGTACGGAGGCGTTTTTATTGTACATGTACATGAGACCTGCCTTTTTGGTAAGTTCCACTCATTGGGGTTTTTGAAACAAGAGTTGTCGGAAGACAACAAAGCTCTCCGGAAGTGGATTTAGATTTTCAAAATAGGTATTTGACCCAAAGCTGTTAGGTTTTAAGATCAAGGTATGATAAACATTTTAATTCCTTTAGCTCAGTTTTTGAAAAGTAGGTCAAAGGTCAAGGTCACTAGATCAAAAGTTAAAACACCTGTACCAAATGTAAGCTCTAGTCATAAGGAATCTATATGTGAAATATCAAAGCCCTATCGGGCCAATGTATCCCTCATAGTTAAAAAGATATAGTCAAAGTTAAAGTCTTTGAAAGTAGGTCAAAGTCCAAGTTCAAGGTTACTAGGTGAAAAGTCAAGGTACAAAATGAAAGGTCTGGTCATCAGGAATCTAAACATGAAATATCAAAGACCTATCTCTCATGGTTTAAACGATATAGCTGAGGTAAAAAATGTTGAAAAGTTGGTAAAAGTGACTAGGTCAAAAGTCAAGGTACCAAATAGAAGCTCTGGTCATAGGGAATCTATATACGGTGCGATTACAAAAGTATTTCACGCTATCAACAAAACCATGCAACTGTTATATGGCCAGTTGCATTATAGCTATAAATATCGCTTTTACTTTTTGACAGAACGTAAATATATTTACACATGCTAATGTTCAATATTATGACGTCATAATGACATAATTTTACCACTGATGCTGCTGTAATATATACATAATTAGTAATCAACATCATGGGCAGAAAATCTAAAGAAATGTCACCCGAGATAAAACGGCATACATGAAAAAGGATACAGCAGAGCAGAAATTGGTAGAATTACAGGATATAATCGATCAACTATCTCCAAACTTTTAAAAATTTTGACGTTAGTGGGGGCCTAGAAAACGGCGAAGTGGCATATGAAAATCGATAAGTGATTATAGCGACTGCATTTTCATAAGGCTGGAAAAGATGATCACAGGAGATGTTTCTGTGATTTAATGAATTATTTCAATCAAATAATTCCCCCACCATTTAGTAGATGAACAATCCAATGAACATTGATTACAAATATAGATCTGTGTACCACAGATGTGTTGTTGCCAAAACTTTGACAATTTCATCCACAAACTGAAAAAATCGGGTAGAATGGTGTCAAAATAGTCTGCACTGGACTGTTATGGATCAGTGGACCAAAAATATTTTCTGATGAAATGCAAGTTGTACTTGGAAAAAACATGTTTATGTTTGGCATAAATCTGAGGAGAGGTGGAACATAAACTGTTTGGGATTATACGGAGAACGTAATAGCAGTGCTCAAGTATCGGCAATGTTTTGGGGATGTATATCTCATGAAGGTGTCAGTACAACTTATCAATATGCACAGAATTTTTCATGGAAAAAATAATAATAGAATTGTCTTCAGTGGCCTTCACAATCACCAGACCTAAACCTGTTAGAAAATATTTGGAGGGATGGTACATTAAGATCCGACTCCAACGGGAACAACATACAATTAAATCCATAGCTGACCTTGTATCCACAGTCACTAAAATCTGGCAAGCCATCTCAAATCAGTACATATCAAACTTATATCGTTCTGTCCCGAGGCAATTACGCCATGTTATTAAAGCTAAGAATCATGCAACAAAGTACTGAATATTTGGTGAGTACACCATTCTTATTTTATCATTTATTATTGATCAAATAGTTTGAAATTATCCAATGTCACCGAAAACGTGAAATACTTTTGACGCGGAACTGTATGTGAAATATCAAAGCCCTTTTCTATGCTGTTAAAAAGATATAGGCCCCGTTGAAGTTTTGTCTACAGATACCAATGACAACAACAACAATGACAACGTCGGGGGTATGGCATTAGCTCTCAGGACATTCGTCCTGGTGAGCTAAAAATGGAAGGAGTGTTTAAAAGGGGCGGAGTAGAATTAAAGCCAATAAAATCTTATGAACAAATCTAGCAAAGGAACAAACAATCTAACAAATATATTATACATAATTATATTATATACATGTAAAATAAAATGAAATATTATTATACATACATATACATTGTAATTTGTCTTTGTAAAAACAGGGAAATGGAAAATATACATTGTACAAGATATAATATAGGATATAAAGAATGTAAATGTCAAGTATGATGTAGCAAATCAGATAAAGAAAATGGAAAATTACACAAAATTTACAAATGCAAATACCTCAGATAAGTGTTTAAGGGTCCACCTTGTCATTAGCCAGTGGCGATGTAGCCATTGACTAATTTGTTTCAAGATTGGCTAGAAAAAATGTAATTGACTAATTTTCTGGCTAACATTTTGTCATGTTTCATGTGTATCACTGTACCAGTATTTATAAAATTTACTTTTTTTGTCATGGTTTTTTAAAATTTACTTTTTTTGTCATGGTTTTTTTGTTTGTTTTTTTTTGTAAAAATAAAAAACATATATTTAAAATAATCTGGTATCAATATTCATTGACCAGCTGGCTAATTTTAATTAAAAAAATAAAACACTTTTGTTTATAGTGATAGTGTTCTAATTGTAACAAAAACAAAATTATTTTCAGACATTTTTACCACTGAAAATTCTGCCATTGTTCTTTTTGTCTTGTTGAATTGTTTTGTTTACTTTTTAAAGATAGTTATCCATTTTTTTTGGGGGGGGGGGGATCTTCTTTTTTGGGGAATGTTGTTTTGCATATTTATTATATATGAAATAACTTAATAAATATGACATTTGTTAGTTTTATATATTAAAATTTATCCCTTACATTTAGCTAAATTCCTTTGCAGTTGCTGTATGGATCAATATGTTGTCTTCATATACAGTAACTTACATTTGTATAAAAACTATAAAAAATAATCCTCTGTATGACTCAATTCTCCCATAACCCATTCTCCCTTAAAGACACAGTTAGACTGGTCATTGTTGATTTAGACCTACAACTAGAAGAGTTCATTGGTTTTTTTGGTTTTTTTCAGGGGTTAAATTGATGAGTTAAAGTTGAAAGTGTGGTGAGATTTCTACTGGGCCACTTAAAAAGAAAAACCTTGGTTGGATAATATGGGTCACAAACATACATTTTTAACACCGGCCTTGTTGTATGCCATTTCAGATAAAGGACAGATACTGTTACCTGTTATTAATCATGTTAAACTCTTGACCGGTGTTTTTGGTCAAAATTGAGTACAAGCCCATGACACTACATGCACCTACAGCACTGCTGGCATAACAAATGTATACTTCATACCACTGACCCCTCTTTTGTTGCCAAATATACTTGAGCCAGTTGAGGAGTTTATATATATGTATTTATTACTTTTACAAATTTACAGATGCATGGTTAGTTTACAGGGCATTCTGCCAGCTATATGTACATAGTGGTGTACACAGAAATCAACGTACATAGGAGGAAAGCTATAGAATGGAAAGATGGACAAAACAAAATGCTCTAGGATATTTGATCGCGGGAGCATACAACACATGTTGCAGAAATCTGGCAGGAACTGTTTACATTTTGATAAAATCTGTGTGTCCCATAATTAGACATGTCCAATAATAAGATAACATTTTGATAATCACAACGATGATTTAACGATGATTTGACTCACTTTTCGGTTACAACAAACTTCATGTGAAAAATGTTTTAATACCAACTGTATTCTTGTAGGTATGGTGCAGGTACATTGTGGGACTGATTACTATTGCCAGTATAATTTTAATGTTGTTATGCTGCATTACATATATATCTAAACCCATCCAAGTCAAGAAATTTGCAAGACTCCACCTCGCCAGGTTATATGGATTTTACTCTATGAACATACTGCCAGTAATTAGGCTTGTTAAGTAGGCCTACTTCAATTTTAACTGAATTGAAATCAAACTCAAATTGAAAAGTAAGCTGTTTACCCAGGCATGGAAACCTCAGAGTTGGCAATCAGCATGGTATATCTGTAGTCTATATTTTAACAATGTGATCCATTTATCAGAGACATGTACACATGTTACACTTATACAGTTATGTATAAGATAGAGTCCCTCAATGTAGATTACATGTAGGTGACGAGAGAATTGTCTTTTAATGTGAAAGGTGCAGGGTTCAAAGTCAGATCAGAAACAATATTTCTTGATTTGTTTGTTTGTTTTATTGTTGTTTAACATCCAACTCAAGAATCTGTTCCTCATATGGAGACGTCACCAAATGCCGACCATTGGGCAGTGAGGGTTCTTTAACGTGCAGACACCTACTGTGACGTTGGACCTGAGTTTTTACCATCTCATCTGAAGGACAGGAAACTGACATGCCACAGGCTAGACTCAAACTCATGACCGATAGTCGAGCACGCTACCAACTAAGCCAGGTTGGCTTTAATATTTCTTGAACAAAGGTAGATGTGTGAGTGTTCTGTGCTTGAAATTAAAGTCATACATTGGACCTCAGCTGAGATTTCTCCAACACAAATAAAGATTGTTGACCAGTGCAAGACAATTTACAAAATCTCAAAAATATCTTTATACAAAATTAAGAGTTTGTGTTCAAGATTGTATTTTCGTTCTTGCGTTGTTTGATGTCATTTCATATACATTTGCATATTGATAACATGGGAGAGTAAAAAATAAAAATTAATCCTTTAATCCCAAAGTACAGCAAAACCTATATATAGGGGCCACCAACGGGACCCGAAAATATTGGCCTTTATGTGCAGGTGACCCTTATACACAGGTTTAATTTAGTTGAAGTATGCAGTCAAGGGGAAAAACTGGCCTTTATAAACAGGTTATCCTTATATAGAGGGGGCTGCTATTGTAGGTTAAACTGTCAGTACAGTACACATATCAATAGTCGGGACAGTTAGAAAAATAAACATCATCCCTTTAATCCTAAAGTACATGTACATATATACATTTAACAAATTAACACTTGTCCGAGTTTATTGTCAATATGGATGCCGTTTAGGTGACAGAAAAATAGAATGGTGTCTGCTAGGGCAGCATGAATAATTATAAATCACCCAAACAGTATCCATCTAGACAATAACTGCACTCGGAAAAGCATTTATTCCTTATATTTACATATCATAGTTTTCAAATTGAAAAACAAAATAATGGAATTGAATCCCTCGCCTTATACGTGATCAGTCTCATTATGATGGAACAGCGAAGTAGAAGGTATAACTAAAGTCATTATGTGACATCATATGAGGAACTTCATTTGTAACTGATATTAACGCTGTCTAGATTAACACTGAGTCTATGGGAGACTTCTGCGGGAAATGTAAATATATATATCAATAGTTGGAACAGATAAAAAAATAAACATCAACCCTTTAATCCCAATAACATGTACATCTATACTGTATGTGATTTTAAATTAGCGCACTCATATCTTAGCGCTCAGAGGGGGTGTAGACTTATCAGCGCAATCTTGAATTCACACAATTATGACAAGAATATTTAAAGACATACTATCTACGAAAATGGTTATTTTTTTTAGTCGGCAATTTTGCGGAAATATCGAAGATATGAAATAATGATCTTCCACGTCGACACTTTTTTGTATAATTAGCGTAATTAACGGATAAATGCTGATTTGTTGTCGTCGTCTGTAAGAATCAAACTCATTAATTATGCACAGATTACAATCCCAGAAGCACAGGCAATGACCTAGATCGTATCGATATCAATCAATGGATGCTGAGGTAAGCATGTATTTATTTTGAGATCCTACATTTAGACGGTCCTTGAGGCTTATCCATCGATCATGATCCTTTCCAATATTTATCTTGGTCTTGTTGTATTTCGCCAGAACTTCTTTCAATTTCTTTTTCTAGCTGAATCTGTCAATTTAACAGGTCCCACGATTTGTTTTTGCTTTGGACGCCATGCTTTTCACTATCTAACAATGGAAATGCGCATGTGCAAATACAGGTCACGCTAAGGTTATATGAATATGGGCGGGCTTGCAAACGAATTTTTGTCGTACCGACAGAAAAATAAAAAAAAACGGGAAAGTGTGAGAATACAATAAAACTATACTTCTATGTGTTTTAATTCAACAATTTTTCGTTTTTTATCTCCAAATATTAACATATTTGACCCAAACAATTGAGATTGAAATATTTGAGGAAATCGTAGATACTATGTCTTTAAAATTAGCTTTAATACAGAAACAATGACAAACTAAATATATCATGCTATAATTCCATATGTGGAAAATACCCGTGATCAAATGCCACCATACACGCCATCACAGCCTGCCATAAGAATTTCTGCTTTAAAACCATTAATGTTAGCTTGTGTTAGTAGTTAGTACACCATAAATACAATTCCTTTTGTCGCTAATGCAGAATGACAGGGCGGGAAAAACTTTGTGCTAGCACAAAAGGCGCTAATATTAGAATATCGCTAAAATAAGTACATGTACATTTTATCAATAATCAGAGAAGTGAAAAATAAATATCAACCCTGGCCTTCAATCCCCAAATGCAAACTTATACAGGTATCAATTGACTATCACCAAATGCCCGATATGGCACCTTTTGGCAATCTTTTCCATTATAACTTCACAATTAAATGGCCCTTCAAAGACTTGTTTGATTAATTTATTATGTGAGCTTATTCAATTCATAAAAATCTGGATAATAAGAATGTGTATCTTCTGATGGAACATAAATTACTTTTTTTCTTCACATTTTTAACCCTGAAATCTTGGCTTTAGATTTGTATTGATTCACGGTAACAAATTGTACAAACTGGTTTCCAATAGCTTAAATATTGCTGACTTCGAGATAATGATAACACAGTTGTTATTTCTCAAATCTTTACCAATTATTAGTTTATGAGAAGAAGATTTTTAAAGAATATATGTACCAAGTTTTTACCCTTTTTGGAGTCAATATTTTTAGCCCCCTTCTTCTCTTCATGTATTTTGTACATTTAAAGTCGCTTTCCGGGATCAAGCTCCCTGCCAAATTTGGCTGAATCTGTCTAGTGGCTCTTGAAAATAAGTCATTTACAGTTAACTCTTGTTATAAAAGCACTTGATATACATCATGTAACGGCATTTTTGGTTAACGACAGAAATTTCATGGGAATGAATTTACATCCATGATTATTTGATTGATATTACGGCAGGCATCTTTTTGCTTTGTGGCACTGATTTTCAGCAGCAAACATTCATTTTACTGTTTGATATAACAGCATATTTGATATAACATCAATTTTACTGGATCCCAACCTGGCCATTACAAGAGTTGACTGAATATGGAAAACTATAAGGACGGAAGTAAAGTAATTATTATACATACATGAATATATACAACAAGAGTTGTCCGAAGACAACAATGCTCGTCAAAATGGGTGTACATGTAAATTATCAAAATAGGTATTTGACCCACAGCTGTCAGGTTTTAAGGTCAAAGGATTTTTAAAAATTTTGATTCCTTAAGCTCAGGATAAAATTTTTAAGAAGTATGGTATGTACAAAATATAGGTCAAAGTCTAAGGTCACTGTTACTAGGCCAAAAGTCAATCTGCCAAATGAAAGGTCTGGTCATAAGAAATATATATGTGAAATAGCAAAGCCCTATCCCTCATGATTTAAAAGCCCAGGTCAAAGTTTTTGAAAAGTAGGTGAAAATCCAAGGTCAAGGTCACTAGGTCAAAACTTAAGGTACATGTATCAAATGAAAACTTTAGTCATAAGAAATATATATGTGAAATATCAAAGCCCTATCCCTTATGCTTTAAAAGCAATAGCTAGCCAAGGATACAGTTTCTGAAAAGTACATGTAGATCAAAGTCAAAGGTCAAGGTCACTAGGTTAAAAGTCAAGGTACCAAATGAAAGATATGGTCATAAGAAATATATATATATGTGAAATATCAGTGCCCTATCCCTCATGATTTAAAAAATAAAGCTGGGGTAAAGTTTATGAAAAGTAGGTCAAAGTTCAAGGTCAAGGTCACTTAATCAAAAGTCAAGGTCCCAAATGATATCTCTGGTCATAAGGAATGTACATGTACAATGTATATGCGAAGTATCAAAACCCTGTCCCTTAAAGTTAAAACGATATAGGCAAGGTTAAAGTTTTGTATATGGATGCAGCATTTCCAGTGATTTTTCTACATGTAGTTAAGAGTCAGCTGACTCTGTCAATTAAGGGTCAAGAAATTTTCTGAGGGTCAGAGTTTGTAGAGTGTAAAATATATACATTAAAAGAACAACACAATTTTTAAATACTGTTTTAATCAAATTACTGAATTATTGGTCCCCTTTACACATGCAATTTGTTTTTTGTTTTTTGGGGGTTTTTCTTTAGTTAACTGGAGCACAAATGTTACAAGTCATCAAATTTATATCATAGATTCTGAGCCCCGATTTCTCACTGATTCCTGGTTTGGTGTTAGTTGTCAATATGGTCACCGGGACCTTTTATAAACATCAATGAGAGGGTTGTCTGGCATCTCACACTTATATTTACTGAATATGCATTTCTATTTTGAGCAAATAGCTTGACCTCGATAGACATACAACACGATTGATTAAAAAGTAGCTTGTGTGTCAAATTGACCCTTTAAAAATTACTTTATGCATAAAGGTTTTAATTCGGAGGTCAAATTATGCACATATCTGTATAATGGAAACACTGGGATGCTGATGCCAATAACAACACCGCCGCTGGGGATACAACATTAGCTCTCCGAAATTTTCGTTCCGGCAAGCTAAAAACTAAATATCTTGTTCGGTTTTCAGACCTGTGCAAGAAAAGAATAGAATGTTGATATTGGCTTGCTTATATTGAGGTAAGGGTTTTTACTTTATCTTTGTTGTTGCTGCTGTTTTTTCTTTTCTTTTCTTTTTTTCTTTGATATAATAAATGCCCCAAACCTGTATTGAACTGTGTTCCAGATGTAATTAAATACATGTAGCAACAATGGCTTTGATTATACATGTAGCTTGGTCATCACTGTAAACATCACTTTTTATTACATGCATGTACATTGTATAATCATACAGTTACAATACAGAGTTCAATACACCCGTGCAATACGTTATGTTGTATGATTGCCGAAATAAGTATTTCACTTACTTTTATGCCCAACCATTCTGAGAGCTGTTCTGCCTTTTTTTGTCGTAATGTATTTCCGGCATTTGTTACGAAAATCGCTGGAACACGAAAGCGCCCATGTCTGTTTGTGAGTAGGTCAAAGGCTGATGTAGCTGAAGGTAGTAATTTTTTACCTCTCACAATAACGCCATCTATATCAAATAAGAATCCAAATTCTGCATTTTTTCTATCAGCCTGTAAATTGGTAAAAATAAACATTTAATAACATGTAAAAATGTAATTTATACAACAATAAAAAATTTGACTATATATATATATATATATATATATATATATATACATATATACATATATATATATATATATATATATATATATATACAGTGAAACCTGCATATAGGGGCCACCCAAGGAACAAAAAATATTGACTCTTATGTGCAGGTGACCCTTATATACAGGTTCAATTTAGCTGAAGTATGCAGTCAAGGGACTTGAAAAAACTGGCCTTTATAAACAGGTAATCCTTATTTAGAGGTGGCAGCTATAGCAGGTTTTACTGTATATATATGTATATACAGTTAACTCTTGTTATAACGGCCAGGTTGAAAATGTAATTTATACAACAATAAAAAATTTGACTATATATATATATATATATATATATATATATATATATATATATATATATATACACATATATATATATATATATATATGTATATATATATATACAGTGAAACCTGCATATAGGGGCCACCCAAGGAACAAAAAATATTGACTCTTATGATCAGGTGACCCTTATATACAGGTTCAATTTAGCTGAAGTATGCAGTCAAGGGACTTGAAAAAACTGGCCTTTATAAACAGGTAATCCTTATTTAGAGGTGGCGGCTATAGCAGGTTTTACTGTATATATATGTATATACAGTCAACTCTTGTTATAACGGCCAGGTTGAGATCCAGTAAAATTGCCGTTATATCAAAGATGCTGTTATATCAAATTTCCAGACTTAGTGCCAAAGTAAGATTGCATGAACAAAAATTGTTTTTATTGTTATTTTCATTCTATCAGTTTAATAAATTATGGCAACAATTTTTAGTTTTGACATGTTTTGCCATTATAACAAGTTTAATTATAAGGGTAAAATGCATGTTTGTTGCCAAAAACCACTGCCGGTGCTGGAAAGCAAATATGCTGTTTTATCAAGCAAATTAACATGGATGTAAATTTGTTCCCATGAAATTTCTGCCGTTAACCAAAAATGCTGTTATATCAAGTTCTGTCATAACAAGAGTTGACTATATATATATATATTTACATACTGTACATACGTTTAGTGACTTGAAGTGTAATGTTCTGACCACTAGCTAAGGGAGACCATATATATTGTAATTGAGCTGAGTTTGAGTGGCAAAACTTATATTTTGAAATCCTGACACATATGCTAGTAAAGTATTTTGTCTGAACTTTTAGTTCAAATTTTGCTCTTTGTAGTCGTAATTCAGTGGAATAGTTCATTGTCAATCAAATACATGTACATGTAATTAGGACAAAGACAGATAAATTAGAATAGGACAGTTCATTCTCACTTTTTGAAAATTATATTTCCACTTGTACAACTTTTAGAAATTTCACACTTGTGGCTAATGAGTTGTAATCGCACACTACTGGTGGGGCTGAGTCTTGTAAACTCTTTTTTGACCTGGATGAGTTTAAATTTTAGGTAATAAAGCATAACAATAAAATTACACTGACTAGAGTAATCATTCCTACTTGTCACCATACATAATAGAGTGAGGAATAAAACTTTTTTCCCCATGGAGCTTGTCATAACTGAAAAGTGAATAGAATCATCCATATGATAAGTAAACGGTTACTCTACCCCGCCATCTTATGTGAATTGGACCATAAAGTTCTGCTCTACCTGTTCAAGAGTTTTGCTAAAAGCTTTCATTTTTCAGTATTTAAAAGAATTTTTATGACTAATATAGTTTTTTAATGGATATGTTCTCCTGTGTTTCTGTGATGTTTCATTATCCAGCTTGTATAAATGTTTCAATGAAGTATGATTAAATTTGTACAATGTAATAAGTAAAATACAATTTTTACTATATCCAGCCTGCTAAGTCATATAAATTATTTATTGTTACACATGATTACTGGGGTATTACAAACATATACACAATTCCCACTTGTACAACCTACTTTTTTTACTGAAATTTCAAAAAGTTGTACAAGTGTGAAGGTCTTGATAGGACATATACTAGTACATGTAGGATAAACTTTTTGCACATAAGGTCATGGTGACCTACATGTATTGCAATCGTTCATTGTCTGTCATTGTGCTACTGGAGTCATGCATCAACTTTTTTTTATCTTCTTCTCAAGACCACTTGGCAAATTTCAAATAAATTTAGTACAAATGTAGAAAGCATCATTGTGGATGGCAATTCAGATTTGTAAAAATAGAGGGGTTTGGGGATTAAGGCACTCGAAAAGGGGGGAGGGGGTAATTTTGGTATTTTTTAAAAATCTTCTTTGGTAAGACAGGAAATGCCAAGGCTGCAATATTTTACAAATGTGATATATAGGGATGGTAGATTCAACGTTGTGAAGTATAAGTCCTTAGGATCACAAATTTGGCCATGCCCAGGGGTCAAAGTTCACCATAGGCAAAAATACATATTATTCTTTTATTTGTCAAATTTGAGACATTCTCAAAATCTGTCCATAAATGAGCCATCAGGGGGCGCTCCAACAACATAAGGTATAGTTTTATACAAATGACCTAATTAAAGGTACATGCAGTATTGGGTAAATAGTCTTGCCCAGTTGGCTCAGCAAATTGGTAAAATTGTTAATGTGAAAACCTGACTTGTTCCCAATTTGAGATAGATGGTCATTTCCAAAATGACCAAGAAAAATGTCAATACATGTAAATGGTTGCGTTAAATCAAAGATTTTTTTATCAACATGAGCTGTTCTTTTTAATCAAGAAAGCTCAGTTTCATGATTATACGGTAGTTAATGAATCTTATGGATGCTCTTTGTACATGTAGCAGATCAACATGTAGAATGAATGTACATGTATGCATGTGAAACATTTCAAGTAGGCCTATCTCCAAATCAATTTCCATGATTTCTGCCAACTTTTTATACACATGTACCTATATGTATGAAATGAGAAGATATGCATTGAGAAATACAAAGTGTAAATAAACATTGTACAAGAAAAACCAATTCAGTTTGAAAAAAAATCAATTTATAGTATGAATTAATAAAGAGAGTTATATACATGTTAGGGAGACTAAACTTAATTTACATGTTTGCATGTGCGTAATTTTTAACATTTTGGATGTCATGTACATTGCATGAGAATATGATATACTATAGATACATGTACAATAGGACTTTTTCAGCTAATCTTAGGAAAATCACATACATGTAGCAATTTAATGTAAATTTGGTTCAAATTGGGAAAAATATTTTGCAAACATGTACCAGTATACGATTTTTAATTTTAATTCTAATTTTACCATTTAGACTGGCCAATTTAAAATGCGACAATGATGATTTCTGTCCGATGACATCTCGAGGAGAATATCAGTATGATAAAATGTGTGTTCAAATACACTATCCAACATGTTAAACTTTGTAAAGGATCTTATTTTTGAAGTTATTTGTAGAAAAGTTTCATTAGAATTTAAGTCTTCCTGTACCTTAAAAAATCCAGCTATATTTTAGTATGCAATGACCTTTCAGATAAACCCTTTCGCCAAATCAAGTGCACTTTGTAATTTGGTCAGAGTAGTCTCGGCCATTTACAGGCTTGCTCTATTAGCAATCTCAGCTCGACATACACTAATTCATCCAAATAGGACAATGCTGAAATTTTTACCAATCAGAAGCCTGTGAATGGTTCTTTTGACCAATCAGAAGCCTCTGAATGTTTCCTATAGCAACAGAACCTGTACCATTGAATTTGCAATCCCTTAACGCATTGACCCCTGTAGTTGTATTTGAACTCATCCATTTCAAAGAATGGTAAAATTCACTGGCAGAATTCAATAGTGTTTGATTTATAATCCAAACTTTACAATGATTTAATATGCATTACATGTATTAACTGTTCATCCCTTATTTATGACAGTAGACCACACTTTTCATTGTTTTAGGTGAGTCTAAATGTGACCATAGGGGTGGTTGAGTTAATATCCCTAAACAGCATATTTCATTGAAATCGGACTATGTTGAAATTTCAACCAATCAGAAAAATAGCTATGTTTCTGAATCCCCCAAAAATTCAGCGGACTGCATCCACAAGGGGAGGTGCACATCTTCAATACATATACAAACATCCTACCAAGTTTCAACATTGTACGTGGAAAACTGTAGGAGGAGTTGTTTACACTTTGTGAAACCTGGCCAAAAATGTGCATGTAAAGTTTTGCATCGATGACAGCTCATATCGCTTTAAACGGCATTAATTTTCTGATGAGTGATGACTAGGGATAAAATTTTATAATCTAGGTTTTGTCTTGTTAACCAAATTGTTCCAACTACATGTAGGTCGAATAAGTGCATAAACCACATTGTTAATATTGTGTGTTTCAATACATACATTTGGGCCTACATTTTGAATTATTATCATCTATTCATCATCTGAGTGTACACTGTAACTTAATTATCAAAGTACCACATTATGTAAATTATTTACGTATTCAGTTGAAAATGCTAATTTCACGCATATAAAACATTGGTTGCACATATTTGTCATGTATTGAAAATGGAATGAAAAAGTGTAAGCTATAGATATTATTTTAGGGAAAATCTCAAAATAATATACTTTGTGTAAAATGATATTAACATCATCTAGTGACAATTAATGATCTTTCATTTTATGATATCATTGGGATTCAAGACAATTCTGGAAACTGCATAATCAATATTTATTTATCTTTTGAATCATTCCCTTTTAAGTTTTCATCTTTGACACTAGCCTACAAGCTGTGTTTATTGAATGTGACCTTCAACTGAAAAGAATCGTGGGGGGGGGGGGGGGGGGGGGGGGGGGGAGGCAGTCTTTGAAATTTAGAAAATTTTGGAAAAATGTGTCACATTGTAGGGACACTCCTATTTTACTGTACAATATACATTGTTTGACAAGCATGACAGAGTTTTAGAGTTATAAGGCATAATGAATTTAATGAAGATTTAGTACATACTGAGGGTAGCAATGTACATGTATAGAGTAAATAAATATACAAGCAGTATACATATACATGTACATGTATGTAAGCGATACAAAATAAAAACAAAATATGCAACTTCAAAGGATTTTAAAGCTTTTAAAATCTTTTTGTATGGTACCCCTGACTTTCATGTTATATCCCCCCCAATGAAATTTGAACAGGGGGTATGGAATACCCCAGATACAGGCATGCATTGGGAACACTGTTTACCAAATTCAGACCTCTCTCTTTCTCTCTCTGATTTTCTTCCACTTTGTCACATATTCATCACTATACTTTCACGAGCAACTCTTTACCAAATAATGCTCATTATGTAACCTAGGAGAGGAATTTATATAAGGTTTCAGCTTTTTTCAGATCTTATCATTCTACTAATATGTTGTGTATTGTATTATGATTACTTGTGACAAATAAATATGTTTAAACCAACACTGTTATCAGCTACATGTATTCAAAATAGCAAAATTGCCGTCTTGAGTAGAACAAAATGAATTATCTACAGAACATGCTTTATTTTGTTGTCCCCATTCAAGTTTAAAAGAATTGTCTAATCTTTTAAAAAATAAATTTTCATATTTAATGATTATTAGCATTACAGAGAGAGAGAGAGAGAGAGAGAGAGGAGAGAGAGAGAGAGAGGGGGGGGGGGGGGAGAGATCTTTGTTTAGTCATTTTACTTTTGCATCACTTGAATATTTTGTATCATTATACCTACTCTATGTTAAATTCTTAATCCTTATTGGACAAACACATTCACATGACCAGGAACAGAAACATCAAGTAGCCCTCAGGCTCATGCACTCCATTTTCCCTGTCATATTTCCTCCCATTCAGAAACCCATTAGAGTTATTGTTCTTGATACGAAACACTTATGGATAAGCTAAGTGAAGTTTTTTTAATGAAATTCTTGGAAAATGTTATTGTTTAATAAAATATTCTTGAAACTTGAATCGTAGTTGTTCACTTTTTGGGGTTTTCATATCGGTATAATAAACATTTTATTGCCCTGGTTGTAGGGAAACACAAGGATATGTTTATCCGCCGCAAGTCATTTTCCACTCAGACTACGCCCTTGGGAAATATAACTTGCCTTAGGTAAACAAATCCTCATGTCTCCCTACAAGTTACAAACAGTGCAATAAATGTATAACAGTGCAAATCTTTAATGTTATTGTGATCTGATTTCATTAGGAGTAATATTTTTATTTGATTTTAATTATATGTATATATTTTGTCCCCTAAAAACAAAAGAATAAAAAAAACCCATGCCCCAAGCACCCATGGTTTTGACAATCATAATGTAAGTTCATTTAATTAGGTTGTTAGAGTACAGTGTGATGCAACAGCCTACTTGGTGATGATGCAATAAAACTTGACCTACAAAAGGACTGACAATAGTGACATGTTGTAAACAAATCATGATCTAGATCTATATGTTTACAAAAATAAAAAACAAACAAAACCGGGGAGACCTTAAGCAAACTCAAAACAGTAAATGAAACTAGTCTGGTGCATAAGATTCCGGAATTAATTACTTGAAGATGTTCCATTCATGAATTACAACTTCGCTTAATTTGAATAAGGCGGCCCCTATAATAAGGTCACGAATATTATAGGCTTAGGAGTTAGAGGGCTGACAAAGTACGCAAAACTCTTTATTCAATAAAATAGGGAATTATATTGAAAATGTACCTTATTTTCCTCCATTTCTTAAAAGCAACGACATGAAAATCTGCTTTACTTTTCAAAATAAATAAATAAACCCGTCAAAGTAACGAGCCGAAAAATAACCGGATGGTACATCAGCTGATCGAGGAATTGGAAGGTAAAGTTTGTAATTTTATAAGCAGTACTGTATTAAAACTACATAAAAATAACCAACCTTTATGTGGAAATGTCTTTTATGTGTCCTAGTCCTTGCTGATTTTAGTATATTTCTAGAAATTATAGCACAGGAAAGAATTTCACTAGTGAGTATTCTTCCATGATTCGCCATTTTCCCTTTAAATGACCTTCACCGTTACTGAAGGTGTGTCGATCAGGAGCCAATGGGATTCTGGGCAATGTCATTGTTTATTTATGACGTCAAAGTGCGACTGCACGTAGTCAAGTTATTTGACATTGGTCGAGGACAGCGACTTTCACATCCGTCTTATAAATAGGCCTATTTATCTTTGGTTCAATTTTGGTTTGTATTTGCATTAACAAAATAAAGGTTTTATAAATAAACATGAAAAAGGTTTTATCTATTATATTTTTCAGTAAGCGGTTATACAAATTATTTGTATCATATGCAAACGTTATTATTTTTTTTAAACAAGAAATCTAGATCTACAGAAAATATAACCCACAGTAAGGTGTTATAGGTCTATTTCATTCTAAACCACTTTATTGCAAAACATTCACGGAGAGTCATTTCTAAGTGAAGCAATTTTAGTTAAAACATTTCTATATTTGTCATATTTTTTTTACAGGTAGGCCCTATATGGCCTAATCCAGTAATCGTAATCTGTTGTAGGCCTACATATCAAAAAGTGAATTGAAATTATGTATCTTGCTAAACTTATCAGTAGATAATGAAAAGTCATAACAAAGCCAACACAGAAACTTCAAAACATTAATTAGTGAAAATTGCAGTAAAATTGAACAGAAAAGACTGAAATAGAATTTTGAAGAAAATGTGGTTTTATATGAAATATATATCTATAGCCTATGGGCCTAGAGAAAAATTAAAGTTTCCTCACTTTATAAGTCGCCGTAAAATCATTTGGGGGAGGTGGTGCGTTCATTCTATCGATGAATTAATTTAATTAATTTAATTTAGCTGATAATTACACAAGGGCAAATCTTATACATCTTGACTCAATGTAAATGTTGTTCACAAATATACATATATTATGTAGACATCTATTCTATGCTGAGAAATGGCACTTTGAAGCGAAAATTGCTTTCCGACATGTCGGGCAAACACTTCGGAGCAATGTAAGGATGGGCCTTATGCACCGGTGCCCAAAGTCACTAAATTTACTCAGAACTCAAGCTCAACTTTTATTTCATGATTTGGACTATATAATAGTTTGTAACAAGAATTACGGGTAATTATATGTCTCGCCGTTCCCTGCTTTGATATTAAATGTAGCAAAGTATAGAATCAGGTATGTGAATGTATTTCAAGTTATTAGTTAAAATCTATATTCCAGGGGGTGGGGTAGGACCCTTATATGCACCACTAAATGCGTCTCCCCATAACATATATGGTTTTAGGGTGGTCTGTGAAAGGTTTTTAAGTTACAAATAAAATATATACTGGGGGCAGTACCCCCACATACACCAATGAATGTGTTTTCCCATAACAATCAATAATATATGTCGTTTAAAGGTGGGTTGTGAATGGTTTTTAAGTTGTAAGTAAAAATGTATATTTTGGAGGGTTGGGCAGCATCCCTGAATGTGCTACCTCATAACAATCAATAATAAATATGGTTAAGGGTGGGACTGTGAATGGCTTTTAAGTTATAAGTAAAAATTTGTATATTTTGGAAGGACCCCCACATACACCACTGAATGTGTTTTCCTATGACAATCAATAATATATATGGTTTAAGGGTGGTGCATGTAATGTTCTTATCAGTTTGTCATCCTGACCTTTTCTAATGTGGCCACTGCAATGGCCATAGACAGTTTAATGCTTTAATTTTGACACTTCCGTGGCTACTGAAGTTATGTTAAATGTATTTAGTTTTGGTTAGTTGGAAATAAAGCATGTAAAAGGACAGACGTTCTGGTGTTTATCTGTGTTTGCTTAGAGCATGTTATATTAAGACTTTAATAGAGAAATTACACTGGCGACGGGGTTTTAAAAATATCACTCAGAAATATTTTAAAAGTATGGCCAAGGCACTGCAAGAAAATGCTATTAGTTATTTTGATGTCAGTAGAGATCAAACTAGTGTCGCACAAAGGTGGATTAAGTGGACAAAAACGTTTGAGACATATCTCACTGCATCAGGAGTCACAGAAAAAGCACAAAAACGCGCTTTATTCCTACACCCAGCAGGGAAAGAAGTACAGGAATTTTCGATACCATTCCGGATACTGATGACAATTTAGAGACAGCAAAAACAAAATTAAATGAATATTTTTTGCCAAAACAGAATATTGCATTCGAAAGAGTCATGCTCAGAAGTTCTTCACAAGGGGAGTCGGAGACTACAGATGCATTTGTGACACGACTGCGTAAACTTGCTCTGACTTGCAAATTTGAAAACGTTGATGATAATATTCGGGATCAAATATTTGAAAAGTGTAAATCAATAAAACTTCGGAAAATATTATATAAAAAATGATTTAACACTGAAAAATATCACAGATATCGCTCAACTGCAAAACGTTGGCAATAGGGGTAGATCATGCAATAGCAGAGATATTCAAAAATCGTGATATTACGGAAAATCTGTTCAATACGGATATGAATGCAATGTGCAACTTTAAAACGAGTGATAGAAGCAAAAGTGGTAACAATAAAAAAATGATAATATAAGTGACTTATGCGAATTGTAGTGATATCACCTTTTATAAATTCTTAAAACGTGATAAAGTTACTTCCTATTTGAAAGAGTGATATCACCTATACGAATGAGTGATATCACTTATTACAATGAAAGATATCACCTATTTAAATGAATGAGTGATATCACCTACTCGAATAAGTGATATCACTGCAGATCTACATTTATGGAAGAAATGGGGTTTTTACTGTTTCCAAATTTGAATATTCGTTTTGTAAAGTGATATCACCTATTCGAATAGGTGATATCACTTATTCGAATGGGTGATATCACCTATAAAACGTATAAAGTGATATCTCCTATTTGAAAGAGAGGTATTACCTATTCGAAAGAGTGATATCACTTATACGAATAGGTGATATCACTTATTCGTATAAGTGATATCACGCTTTCGAATAGGTGATGTCACTCTTCCAAATAGGATATATCACTTATTCGAATACGGTATTCCAATGGGTGATATCATCCATTCAAATAGGTGATATCACTTATTGAATAAGTGAATGAATGGGAGCAATGTTTTCTCACAACTCGATTTTTTGCGATGGGGTATCACCAAATTGAGCTAGACGAAGAGTCGAGGGTAATAACAACATTCGTGACTCACGTACGTAATCTGTCAAACGACAGAATCGTTTATGGAGAAAATTAGCAAAAGTGCTCAACAAATTGCGCGAGAAAGTCAAAATACTGAAACGTGAAAAATGCAAATTTGGTCTGTCGAAAATCACGTTTCTTGGACATATTGTGTCCTCTGAGGGTATTCAGCCGGATCAGGATAAAGTTAATGCATGCGCAGTAGTAAGGACTAAGGTGCCAAACAATAGTTCAGAAGAAGTTATGCTGGGACTGGCAAATTATTGTGGTAGATTCATACCTAACTTCGCCACAATAGCTACACCATTACGAGAACTAACAAGGAAAAATATTAGTTGGAGATGGACTAAGAGACATCAGGATGCGTTTGACATGCTGAAAAAAGCATTAATAAGCGCCGATACTTTGGCGTATTACAACCTTAAGACCGACACTTAAGTTGTCGTAGAAGTAAGTCCTGTTGTTCTAGGTGTCATACTGATAGAGAAGAAAACCAGTGGATCATACAAACCTGTAGCTTATGCTAGTAGATCGTTGAACGATGTCGAAAAAAGGTATTCACAAACAGAACGTGAGGCATTGGCAGTAGTTTTTGGTTGTGAAAAATTTCATATCTACATATATGGAATGAATTTTGATATTATAACGGATCATAAACCGTTGACATATATTTACGCGACAGAGTCAAAACCACCAGCAAGAATCGAACGTTAGATCATGAGACTACAAAGGTACAAGTTCAAAATTACATATACACCAGGTCCGAAAAATGCTGCAGATGTACTTTCGAGATTATGTCAGAATTCTGGAAGCCAAACATGTAATGTAGCAGATGAATATGTAAATTACATTGCAGAAAACGCCGTACTGAGAGCGTTAACTATAGGGGAAATTCGAAAGAAATTGTCAGAGGATCGCGAAATTACCGGAATAATGAGATGGATCAATACAGGTAAAGGAATACTAAGTGGACGTATCAAACCGATAGCATCGGAACTATCTGTTGTGAATGGCATAGTACTGAGAGGATCTCGCATATTGATGCCAAAATCTCTTCTGAAAAATACTGTTCGCTTACTACACGAGGGACATCAAGGAATATTTCGTACAAAACAGCGACTTCGTAGAAAAGTTTGATGGCCAAGTATATAGATACGAAAGCCGAAAAAATATGTGAGTTCATACGCATAGTGTCAGTTACTCGTGAATAATCAAAGACCAGAGCCGAGTCAACCGACAAAACTGCAGAATGGGCCATGGCAAAAACTAGCTATAGAGCGTTCCCATCAGGAGAACATTTATTAGTAGACGTTGATTATTATTCAAGATTCCAAGAGATCGCAATAATGAAAAAGATCACGAGTGAAATGATCATAACTCATTTGGAAAAGTTGTTCGCGAGACACGGATTACCGTATACTGTACGTAGTGACAAAGGTCAACAGTTTTTTAAAACAGTATTTGTAACTAAACGGAATTAAGCACATGCGTACAACTCATTATTGGCCTCAAGGAAACGGTGAGATAGAGAGTCAGAATCGTACTTTTTTAAAAGCAGTACGCGCCGCGCAAGCAGAGGGAAAAGACTGGAAAAAAGGAATTGACACATTTTTTGTTAGTACATAGGTCTACTCCTCATGCAACAACAGGAAAGAGTCCAGCAGAACTGTTACAAGGGCGTAGGACAAGAGGGAGGCACGTATCCCCCATTTTTGAAACTTATGGGGGCACAAATATGTTTGTGCCCCCCTCTATTTGACGTAATTTTATTATCACAGCCACAATTTTTTAAATGCATGTACTTGATTTTTTCAAAGCAGTGGTTATAATTCTTGAATAATTGATTTTCCGCAATATGTACTAATTATTAACATAATTTTCATGCCTCGCTACGCTCGGCCAAACCAATTACATTATATATACTCTTCCTTCTCTGTTCCCCATCATTTCGGTAAAGAAGTTTTCGTTTCCTTTTCCTCAGTTTGCATGAATATGAAAATTTATTTGTAAATTTGGTAAATTTTGCATGACATCAAAAGGTAAGTTATATCATACCAATTATTTAACACATTACATGTATGTAGGCTTAGGTACCGGGGCGACCAGGGGTGCCCCTCCCCACGCTTTCTCACATACCATTTTTAAATATACATTATCAACACGTCTGGAATCCAGATAAAAGCTTCCCAGAACTTTTAAAAATCAAAAATATACTAGACTCCCTTATCATGATCATGTATTTGTGTTTATTTTATACTCAATTTATTTTTGATAAATGATACGCATGTCAATTTAATGCAGTATTTGGCCGGAATAAAAACGATTCGCAATGTGATAATTAACTCTGTGGGAAGCATACCCTGGACCACGGGGAAATGGCGATTTTTGCGTCTGGAAGCTAGTAGGTACCTCATCGGGCTTGATTAATCCATCAACGATATTTTTAACGATAAAGAGGTCATAATTCAATGTATGGAGAATACTAGGTCAAAATTTTGTTCCGATCTTGGTAACTTTTTTGTTGATCCAGCCTTCTTTTGAGAAGGGTAATAAAAGTGGTTTATTAGCGGATTGCTATGCGCATTTTCGCGTCAGGATGCAGAAAAATGGGATTCCAAATTAAAAAAAAATATATTTGAAAGATGCGTAAAACCCTACCCTTAATGAAATATGTGAAGTGATGAGGGAAAGAATGTCGCCTAAAGTTGATAAAATAGGTGTTAAACCTTTCATTTATCTATAAAAAGTAAAAAAAAATAAAGACAAATTTCAAAAATTTTTCGCACCTCGCTCCGCTCGGCGACTTTAATTTTATTTACACTACTCCAACTTGACTATTGAGGAGGTATGCATTGCATGAACAGTTTTAATTTAAGTTTAAATTTTAATTTCAAATTAATGTCACCAGCCTTAAACCTAATCCGTTCTAAAACCATCTTTTGATTTCCTTCCTACACCATTGCATAAAGAACACACCATTTTCACACCATGGCGTCTTGTCACCCCCTCCCTCCCCCTTTTACAAAAAATGTTACGCCCCCCTCTTTGAAAATTCCTGGATCCTCCTCCTGTAATCCATTCTCAATATTTTGAACGGTTGTTGTCCCCACCCCCACTTTTCTGGACCCAGCTACGCCACTGAGTTATATAATCACAAAATCCATACTTAAATACCAGAAATTGCGCAATAAACAAAAGACAATAAAGTAAGAGAATATATTATACGAAACAAAAAGATCAATATAAGCAAAAATCGCGGATCAGAACCGAAAAGCTGTTGAGACTGATATTGTAGTAGGTGATACAGTTGTACAACGTACACCAAAAAAAACAACAATAAACAAACAAAATTGTCAACTGATTTCGCGCCAGAAAAATTACGTGTGAAGGAGAAAAATCGTAAAGCAGTGACATAAGGGGGTGAAAACGGTACTTTGATAAAACGTACTTCCTCAGCAGTTAAGAAATATGTTACTTCAAATGAGACTGATCAACGGCAAAAGTGATGAAATTGAAAATGGTGATATAAACAATGACCATACCGAAACAAATCCTACAAAGTAGGCTACGCGAGACTGTTACGTGTTCGAAGACCGCCCCAATAAGATTAAGTACATTTTGTAGTTTAATTATAGAACATTTGGTTTAGTAGTACTAGAAATGTGACTGTAGATAGATGTGTTCATTTAGATATATATTATAGTGTTAAACATGCTAGTAATCGTAGTCCCATTCATTCATAGATACTGGCAATTTGAAACATGACTGTTTTGGTCAATTAATTGATCTTAAAAGTTTGTTATCAATCTAAAGGGAAGAGGGATTTACGTAATGTTTTTATCTTAATATCAGTTTGTCATCCTGATCTGTTCTAATGTAGCCACCGCAATGGTCATACACAGTTTAACGCTTATTTGTCTAAGATTTTTTCAATGATAGATTAATAATTGAACAAGTGGAATTTGGTGATGACCAGGGGGCTCGGGCTTAAGCTCCTGAGATAAAAATTTGAATAATCCAATTAACTGGAAGGCCTTGAAGTATGTTCTAGCTTCTAGATACAAAAACCACTGTTGTCGCCCAGTCTTTCATGTTTTTATGCTGATATTTACATTTTTCATGACATACAACAGTTTGATCGTAAAAATATTAAATAAAAATAGTATATAAAAAATTCAATGAACAAAAAAAAGAATAACAGAAAATGTAAATATAGCCAGCTGATGTCCTATGTTATAGGACTACGTTTTCCCTGTGGTCAAGACCATTTGTCCAGAAATGCACAGAGAGTTAATTTTCTCGCTGGGACTCGGTTTTTAACCAAAACAATGCATTAGATCAGCGATTTATAAAGCTTTATATATCACTGATCAGATCGAGACTAATTGTTAAAAAAACCCATTGAGTTTCAATGAATATAAATGTTACAAAAACATTTCAAGTGGGGTCCAGAACATTTTTTTTTTATTTTTAAAGATCTGGGAAGTCTTTTTCTGGATTCAGTCTACAAAAAATTTTGATTTTTTAAAATCTTTGAGAGACCATATTCTGGCTTCCACTTTCTGGCTTCCACTCACTAAAACTTTATTTACTATTTAAAAAAAGAAAAAAGGGCAGTTTTAGGAAGTCGTGTGCCCCCACGATCCCTCTAAATTCACCAGTGATTACATACTGAAGATGCTGATATAGATCACATATATTTTTTCCAAATGATTTAACTACGGAGTACGGTACATCTATCACTTTCATTTTATAGTTTTATTTGCTCATAATGTTAAAATTTTTGTTGTCAGGAATTTGCCATTTACATTCTTTTATGTCACAATTCCCTTTTTACAATTTCAAAACAAGATAACGGAAACAGAGGGGAAAAATGTAAAAATTAGGGCTCGTCCGGGATTCGAACCCGGGACCTCTCGCACCCAAAGCGAGAATCATACCCCTAGACCAACGAGCCGCACTTACTTTCAAAGTGTCTAATTTTTTACATGATTCTTTCAAAATGCAGTTTCCGGACACAATTCTTTCAAAATGCAGTTTCCGGTTTTATCATGAACCACACAATTTTGAAAACCCACTTATCCGTACTCCATACTATACTGATTTTGTACTGCAGATGTACTTGTTCATTGGGTAGACTTAAAATTAAATGAGTGTCCGCCTCTGCCCAGGCTTCGCTTGAAATCAACAAACACGAGTGAGAAAGAGAAGAGTAGACTAGAATCTAGGAAGAATTTCGTTTTGTCATGTTCTGGCTTTGCCTTTGGACATCCGATTGAAAAATCCCGTGTCTTGGTAAGTATAGGCCTACTAAAAAACTAGGCCCTACTGTACTGCAGTGTAGGCCTAACGTACAGGCACTTGTTTCTTATGAATGTGGCGGGGCTGGGGTTGGAAACTCTCAACCCCCATTGATAGAAACACGTACCTGTGGCTATGGCCTAACGTTAGATCTTGCCACTGTGGTTTATGATTTACTTTTAGTGTCCGACAAGTCTGATCTGGGTAATTTGTTATCATTTCGAGAGTGAAACTTCCGATCGTCGGACAATACCCATGAAAAGGGGGATAACTCTAAAAGTTTGAAGGAACACCATTTTTGTACATGTATCTGCATAATAGGGAAACCTAAAGTCTGTTCTTGCGCCTCTCTTGACAAATATTATATGAAATATAATAAATTACATAAAATAAACAAAGGGGAATAAATCTAAAAATCAAAGTACTGAAATGGGTTCTTTTGTTCCTGTTCCATGATAATGAAAAAAATCTTTGTCTGGGTCTATGTGCACTTTAAGTTTGAGTCTATTTTTTTTTTGTCTTTTCCTTTTTTTTTTTTTTGGTCTTTTTTTTTTTTTTAAGCGGTGGGGGTGCAAAACCTGATTTTACCCCCGGTTAAGTGACTTAATTAAATTTGGTTCAGAATTTCGGCCTATACATCTAGATCTACATGCAATACTATGGTGTATATATTCCATATGGGCCAATAGTTTGTGTAGCCTACACAAAAAAATGTTCCCATCTCTAACATACACCCTCTGGGCGTTTCATTCCTGGAATGTAGCCTGCAGCTTAATATTCATCCTAGCCTACACCTGTATCTTTCTTAATAGACTACAATGTATGTATGCGGCCTACGTCCCTGACAGTACTGCTTCAAATCAGTCACAACTTCAGCAATTTGCAGACAGAACAGGAAATCTAATTTCAAGAATACAAATTCTGATTTTTTGAGACTTCAAAAAAGGAGGTGGCCATGGCACACCTTTTCACACTACATGTATTAGCTTGTTTTTCAATGGATTTTGATGAAACTTTATAGGAAGTAATTAAGTACTTATGGTTTCCTAGCAGGTTTGTGTTTTCCAGTGGCATGGGCAGAGGTGTTGATGTAGGGTAGGCCAAATAGGCACCATAGGGTATCCCTCTTAAAAATCTCCTCCTGCAGAACCACTGGATACAAATTAGCGGTTGCCATGACAAGTTACATTTATTATCATGCTGGGTGAGTGTATTTCCTTTGGAAGTTGCCCATGTGGCAAGTACAAGTTGCTGAAATATTTGATGACACCTGTGCAAAGTTTAGTAAATTTGATCCTCTGTATTTTATACTGAAATCCACATTGATATCAACATTTCAGCAAACTGTTACCTACCATACTTTCCTAATTTCCTGTCCCCAAAAGCACAAAACTTGTCCTAAATCTTTTATAATTTTTTTTCCAGGTCAAATGTGGATACACCTCCTTTTATATACATGTATAGGGTGTATCCACATTTGGCTTAAGTCTACTTTTTATAGGCTATATCTCAAAATTACCATGTTTTGATTAAAAAATGAAGAATATGGACTTGAAAATCAAGGGGATTATGGGAACTCCAAGATGATTCTGTCTACAAGTACATGTGAGTAAAACAAACAAAATTGTAGATTTTAAAGATACTGTATATAATATGTAAAACTGTCATTATTTGCAGATACATATATCCTGACTGGAGGTGACAACTGGAAACAAGACATTTACACAATGGAGAATGAACACAGGGAGGCAATTCGAAGTAACTGGATTTTTTTACTTGATAACATAGAATTGGATGCACTTTTGGACTTTATGTTTGAGAGAAGACTTTTTATGGAATCTATGATAGAACAGATTAAGTCAGTAAAACCCAGGAAGGCAAAAGTCACAGAATTTTTATTTATTTTACAAAGAAGAGGACCTCGTGCTTTTGGTTTATTCTTAGAAGGACTTAGAAACTGTAGTATGGAATTTATAGCAGATAGGTTAGAACAGAGTGTTGATATTTGTAATAAAGGTATTAAATAGTGTCTTGGAATGTATTATTAATTCCTTTACATTTATGTGTTTATGATTTTGGTAATTGATGATAACTATGAGAGAAGATATTGATTTCTCTCAAATGTGACAAGGATGTAATTATGAACAATCTCGTGTTTTTTAATTAATAAAATATATTTATTTTCTATTATTTTTTTTATTGATACTCCGATGCAAACATCTTAAAGTGAGGCTAGAGTTTGGCTGCTCTGGTTTTGTCACAGTCAATCAATGCCTTATATATATACAAATGTGCATCAAGGCATAGGTTGAAGGCATAAAAATGTTAAATGGAAATGAAAAAGGATGGTGCGGATATTTTGATATCCCAGGGATGAACAATTTTCTTGCGACTACTTCGGTCAAAGACTTTTTCTTCTGATCCACTAATATTTGCTCCAATCACAATACATGAATATCTAGGCTACATATACATTGATAATCTACATGTAGCTGGTTTTGAGGGTTACCTCTGATAAAGACTCTGGAGCAGAAATTATAGATAAATGAAATTGAATGTAGGCCTACACCATATAATACATGTATTGAGAGTTATTGCTGCTTAATTCATATATAGCTAACATTTTAACTCCTTCACCCCTAAAGACACATTCGGGCTGACCTAATACATTGATGTACAGAGGAGTCCATTGTATTTCAGGGGTTGACGAGTTGATGAAATACTCTGCTCTAACCCTGTATGCCTTGCAGGTATTCTGAGATACAGAGTTGTTGGTGCATGGTTTTAAGGGCTATTCCAGAAAAAAAGTGTCTCCTGGGGGCAGAATGCCATCAATATAAAATTGCCTAGGTGGGGGATAAAATTGTATTTGAAATTTGTTGGTAGAGGGTGTAAATAAAGAAATGGTATTTTTGAGGGGCAGTAATACCAATTTTGTAATGTGTATTAGTATTAGCATCTTGTTGTACTACGTGTTTTATTGACCCTAAGTTGCACTTTGGAATCATTTTCTTTCCTTTCTGATTTATTTTCTGTTTTATATTTTCTGGTCAGTAATTACATTTTTCAGAGTCTTTGTCAAAGAATTGGCATGATTCTTTGGTGTGGTAATGATGAAATCCAAAATATGAAATTGACAAGCATTATAAATGCATTGTTTATTTCTTTGCTGGTCAGTTTGGACACCATTTATTTCTGTTCTGCACATTAACATGTATAAAATGTAAATTGTATATTGTCAAATAAATTCATTATCTTTTTATTGTCACATTGAATTTGAAAACATTGTATGCAAAATCTGGCATTGAAGAGCATATAAGGTACAGGATGTACATGAATTGTCCAATTTTTAGCCCACCTTCAACAGATGGTGGGCTATTCATATGGCCCTGCATCTGGTCTGTCCATCCTGAACAATTCTTGTTACCGCTATTTCTCAGAAAGGACTGAAGGGATCTCCTTGAAATTTAACATGAATGTCCCCCTTGAGGTCTAGTTGTGCATGTAACAAAAGAAGAGTCTGTCATAGATCAGACATAGAACATACGGTTACCATGGTGGGCGCCAAGATCCCTCTGGGATCTCTTGCATTACATACACCTTCTTGAGAACTATTGCAATAAAAAACTGAAACTACAGGATTTAATCTTATGGATAATATGGAAAATGACTTATGGTAATTTTTTATTTAAATTTGTTGGATTAATTCTTTATATAAATTTATTGTTTGGGGGAGTTTTCCCAAAATGTGAAGTTTTGTAGGTGGGGGTAGTTTTTTATTTAAAATCTATTGGTGGTACCCCAAAATTTCATGGGCGTTCTGCCCCCTGGATACACTTCTTTTCTGGAAAAGCCCTAACTATATCCTCAACATTCCCATTCTAATTCATGTATGGTGATATTCAGAGATACGGTCTGTTATCCCACATATTAATAATTCTATCCAATTTGGTATGCCTAATTGTTAATATCTACAATGTTTGTGAATGATAAAATTCTAGTCATAAACAAGCCACAAAAAGCTCTCCAAATAACATTGGTACAACTTTATATAAATGGATTAACTGAAAACAGATTTACTTGTTGTACAAAGATATACTGAATGTTATTAGGAATTATCAAAGGATCATTGTGAAACAGTTTCAAGGTGAAAGGCACCCAAGTAAATGGAAAGTATCAGTATTTCAGCAATTACATGTACATATATTTGACATTTCTTACATCTTAATCTGAGAAAAATCTTCTCATGAAGTTGAACCAATGATCAGATTTCTCTCAAATGGTATGCATGGCATCTACAAAGTATGCAAAATCACTCAGATATAAACCATTAAGGCCTCTTGGGAATCTCATTTCATTTACTTTTATTAATATACTTGTATTCACTGCCATTTTAGTATGACCACATGATTTAGATATAATTTGTATATGCCTGTACATTGTAAAGGTTTACAAATCTATCTGTAGGACTGCTAATCACATAATTCAGATTAACTGACATGATTAGATAAATAAATCAGTTATTAAAAAGAGACATTGTTAACATGAATTTAAATTCACTTCCTGAAACGCAAAGTGTTGGAAGACTTCCATGCAATAGATTTAATCCATTTTACAAAAACCGATTTTTCACTAGTGGGATACATGTAGCATAATGGCTGAACATCAGAAGAAACCAAATCCCATGCATTCTTATTATACGGAATCTATGTATACAGGTGAAACAGTGGGACTGAAAGGTATGTATAACTATTGGTATTTTTTCTCGGTCCAATTCACTGCCAAAATTTCCTGTAGGTGGTCTTAGTTACGTTCAGTCTAAAACCTGGACGTGTTGAAGGTCTCGGCGACGAAGTGTCATCTCCTATTTGTGTGTGTATTGTAAAAAATTGTCATATTGTTCGTAAATGTTTCAGACTTGAGAGAATGAATGAACGTGAAAAACCATATCCAAATGCTTGTGTTCGGGTGGTAGGAAGCCTTAACATGGGCCAGAAGTCACCTTTACTCGGTACAAAACTTCATTTTATTCCATAAATTTTAATTCATAAAAAAGTGACGCACGAAGAATCATGATATACCTGGATCATTTTCTATGGTAGATCTAGAAAATATACCTAAGTTATTTTTCTTTGGTAGAAAACATACTCGGACCATTTTCCCCAGGGTCAGCAGGAAATTCTTTTAACCGGGTCAGAAATTATATAGTAGAAAATATACTTGGACAATAACAGATACATATGTCTCTGGCAAAATGTTTGTGGTAGAAAACGTCCTCGGGTCATTTTTTGTGGTAGAAAATATACTCGGACCATTTTGCCATGGTAATGTATTCGGGTCAATTATTTATTGTAGAAATCTATTGTTGCCTTTACAATCCTTGTCATATAACATCAAGTGTATCACAGAAGTGTTCCCTGTATTGCACGTAGCCAAATGTTCAACAAACGAAAATCTCAAAAAAGTAACAAGGCTGAAATTGTCAGGTCGACGATTTATGGAAGTTATTTTTCCTTTTAAGTGGATTTTTCATATCTTTGGCCATTACCTCGAAAAATATCACTAAAGAAAAAGTAAAGGAAGCAAAAAATGTTTAATACAAGCAAAGAAGACGGAAGTTGTTAGGTCGACGCTTATAAAAGGGAGTTTTTTTCCTTTCATCTTTTTTGGCCATTTATAATCTTGAAAAGAAATTGTCAGATCGACGTTTATCTTATGGGAGTTATTTCCCGCTTTTAGTTGATTTGTCGTGTTTTTGTCATTATATCGAAAAGTATAATAGATAAAGAGAACGTGAAAGAAGCCAAAAAGTTAGTGTCCAATGTTTGTACATCTTCAAAAAATCTTCTTAGTAACCAATGATCAGCCAATTCTCACTGTATCATGTTTTACTCAGGTGACCGTTAGGCCTAATGTCCATTGGGTCTCTTTTTATTACACTTCCCTGTCTAGATCTAACTGTGTTTGAATTATAATGATAACAATTAGATAAAATTGATAATGAGATAAAAACAATGCTATAAGATAAACAGGTTCTTTGTAATTAGATAAATATATCAATAAACACTTCTTTTATTAAACATTATATTATGTCTAATGGTACACTGAGTTTGACCAATGATATTATCGCTGGTTTAACATCAATAAACATTAGAACAAATATAGCCTACCGTCAAATAAATTCAAAACTAAGTGAGACGTTTCGGTCGTACATCCAGTTTGTCCATGGTACAAAATCGTCCACACTATCCTATAGTGGTTTTGATATACAACTGCATATGTATTTAGTATTGTATTTTAAAGTTTAAAAAACTATCTACCCAATATATGATTGTATCCGCTTGAAATCGGCATGAGTAATGTTTTATGTTGACCCAGTCCTTTCCTTTCCGACTTCCTGACCAATGCATGATTTTAAAAACCCGTGACTCGCGGTTTACGCTCAGCTAGGGTGTTAATTTTGTTTTATATCATAATGTGCTTTGCAAAATGCCAATCTAAAAATGTTATCTTCCCATTAATTACGCTTCTAAGTGATTTTTTGTTTTCTGGTAATTTCAAGATTACAACATTAATTTGAAGATTTCAACATTATGGGTTATGGTCATCTCGTACCTATAACAAATTGTAGCTAAGTGAAATGGCTGACTCATAACCATGTTTTACCCCATCGATTGGCTGACTCGTGCCTATCACCTGTTCGATTGTAGAACTATTTATCAAGGTATACAGGTACTTACCAACCAGGTAATTAACATGATGTCATTTGCTATTGAAATGATATACAACTATTTGTGGAAATGAATTGGCTTCAGAATTATTTCGCTGACAGAGGTATTGTCCAATTCATAAAACTTGGTGGGGCGGAATAACCTTTTGATCATCTTGCGAAAATTCTACTCAGTTTCCGGTAATGACAATCTTATTGGAAAATCTTTTTATTTTCCACTGTATGCTCGCAGGTTGGATAAAAAGTAAGAACGATTACTCTTGTCAGAGTAAATTTAATGTCGTTATGTTTTGTTACATAAAAATTCAACGTGACCAGGTAAAGAAAAGGTTCATGAGATTCTAACCCGCCATGTTATATGGATATAAGGTAAAGAAGCCGTGACAATTTTGCGACCTTTTGGCGATTTGATTTTGGTTTCGAAAATAAAGAATGGGGACCCTCGGTCCACGGTCCGGAATCTTGCCTAGCGTGGTTTCATGTACCAGAAATCACTTGTAGCTAATGAATAATTGTAACTCAGTGTGTCCAGCGATATATAAAGCTGTATTTTTATATAGTTGTAAATTGTTGGCCTAAATGTTTTTTTTAATTCATGAAGTTAAAATATCAAAATTTTGCATTACATTTCTATTTGAATTTAATTTGTTTTTATTATTTTTTTTATTTTCAAATCAAGTAATTTTATTATCCAATCAGTGTGGAAGGCACTGAAAGAGACAAAAATTGTTGATTATGATTTTCTCAATTACTCTGAAGAATAAAATTATATACAATTTTTAGAGTGCAATGAAACGCTGACTTAGTTAGTTAGTATATAGGCATGTTCATATTTTATTGCAGTTTACAGGGTTTAAGCCTTAAAGGGATTAACAAAAAATTAAATAAGACTGAAAATGGCAGAGTTGGCTCCAATGTTATATTTTTATATAGTTGTAAAAAGGTTGGCCTAAAAACTATTTACTTTAATGTTTAGTTATAATCGAGAAAAACAGTTTTATGAGATTAGGGAATAAATGTGATGATACATTAAGTTAAAAAAAATGAATAGAAACCTGACATGTAAATTCAATAAATTCTCTTTATTTAAAATTGTCATTGAAATACATGTACACTGGGTGTATTTGTTGTGTGTTTTATTTTTCAGACAAGGGGAAAAAGTTATAATAAAAGGATAACTGGATGGCAGTGATGAATTGTTGAGTTACAGTGACTATGTAACAATATTGTGGAACTACATGTATGCAATTCATTGCAGAAATTCATGTATCTTAAATGAAATAAAATCCAAGAAATTTATAAATTGTCTTTTCTTTCATGTGTGTGTTCTTCCATGAGGTCACTTTTTAAAGTGCAGTATTACTCAACAGGATTTCAGTATGCAAACATGTTTCTTTCATCCAAGCTCTGCACATAATTATACCTTTATTTGCAGAACAGAAAAAATTTAATCCGCTTGGAGTGACATCATAAATAAGTTTGCAAAATTTATTTTCACTATATATTCTTAGTAAATTCATGTTTTTTCCTCTAGAATTCATTGTTTTTTTCAATTTTAATAAAGTAAATTGATTCACATGAAGGTGAGGGTTTGGTTCTTATGTGTTAGAAATCCCATTACAATCTGTGTTTTATTTTAGGATGGAATACACTAATTTTCATGTGAGTAAAATTCTAGTGACTTCATTTTGAAGTTTATTAATGGATAAATAATGTATTTTTAAGTAATTCATGGATGTAAACTAACAGAAATATCACAATTAGGGCCCACACTTCATGGGTTATACATGTATGTGTCATTTATTGATTTTCATTATTTTGGGTATCTACCAAATTTGGAGGACAAATCACAGGATTGCAGGATTACTATGATTATATTGTGAAATTCATTTTTGCGAACTAATTTATGTCCCAAACACTGTACATATTCATCATTTGCAAACAGCAAAAAATCTGACATGGTGATGCAAGAATAATCCTTACTATTCAGTATTATGCACTTAATCCACAAGTATAACAATTTAATTTTATAGTAATGAATCAAATTCAACCAAACATACATAGATTTATACTTGGAAAAACCTATCAGGGTCTTCACTTGTACAATAATGTCCATACTTCTTCATATTTTAAAATTAAGAACCCAGGATAATCAAATATTTTGTTATTCTGTCTAAATGACAATAATTGTTGTTTAAATAGTGTAGAATATTAACATCATATCAAAGTTACAATGATTTCATTTAAGATATAAGCTTAAGTATTTTTCATTTTTCAACTGTCTGTTTTTTAAATATTTCCAATATCAACTTATTTCCCCCAAATTTAACAGAAATTGATTAACCTCTAATTGTCTAATAGATCTATTTAAATACTCAATTTTCTGTTCTTCCTGCATGTTTGGAAATTATTTACGAAAATAGAATAGAATAGAATAGAATAAGATTTATTTAAAGTCGGCATGATAATAACATGTGAACATAAGCTCTCAGGAGCTTTTTACCGACATAAATAACATATAAAATTAACATAATAGTAACATGGCATGCATTAAACGCAAATATGAATCTAAGCACATGCAAGCGTATTGAAGCAAATGAACTATAAAGAACTAAAAACTAAAATAAACTTAAAACATAGCACTATCTAGAAATTGTCCACAACTTAAGAAACTAAACTGAAAAAAGCAAAATATTTAAGACAGATGACAAACTGAAAAACATAACATGTATGAAGCTGAAAGACAGATGGGTGTATCACAAGAGTCATGTATCACAGCATGCATTGCACTTGCAGCTCTTACCATTCCACGATTGAATTAAACTTTTGAAAATGACTAAAACTATTCAAACTTCTAAAATGCTCTGGCAAAGTATTCCATAAAACAGCAGCAGCATATTTAAAACTCTGCTTACCATGAGATGTTGTTCTAACACTAGGAACCTGTAAAAATATTTGAATATCTAAAATTATATTTAGTGTCTTTCTTATGTAAAAGATCTTGTAAAATAGGTGGTGACAAGTTATTAACTATTTTGAAAGTTTCCATAGCCATGGTACGCAGCCGTTTAACATGTAAGGATGAAAACATGAGCCTTCTCTAGTAAGGTATCGTAATCACTAGAGTAATCAGAATATATAAAACGTAATGCTCTCTCCTGTACCTTCTCTAGCTTCTTGGTGTTACTGACGTTACAAAAGTGCCAAGCTAGAGGGCAAAAATTAAAATGAGATAAAATAAATGTGTGGAAAATGGTAAGTTTGCTAAGGTGACATAAGTGGCTTCCAATACGTTTAAGAACGGCCAATTGCTGAGATGCTTTTCGACAGAGATTGGTAACATGTTGATCAAATTTCAGTTGGTAATCTATATCAATGCCTAAAAGTTTGACTACTTGTTCACATTCTATAAAAATATTTTCCCTTCAGTTCAAAAACAGGTGATTTTTCAAAAGTTCTTTTTCCAATAGCAATTGCTTGAAATTTATCCGGGTTTGCTTTCATACAGTTAAAGTGGAACCAGTCAATTAAAAAATTACTTTCCTCCTGTAAAGCAGTGATTAGCTTATCGAAATTTGGGGTAGCAAAAAGATAAAGTATTGTCATCTGCATAGTTGTATAGGGAGCATTTGTCAACCAAAATAAAAATATCATTTATGAACACGTTTTTAAAAAGCAATGGCCCTAAGATTGAACCCTGGGGAACCCCCTTCTGGATGTCAGACCAACTGCTCAGACTGTCTCTGATTTTCACTTGTTGCTGTCTGTTTGATAGATAATTTTGTACAAGATTTAATGAGTCTCCCGAAAGCCCATAAGCTGCTAATTTACTAAGTAGAATATTATGTGGAAGGCAGTCAAAGGCTTTCGAGAGATCCATCAAGATTGCTGCAACATACATATTCTTGTCAAGGGCTTCTTTCCAGTCTTCGATCAGTCTAAGCAGTGTGGTCTGGCACCCATACCCTCTCCTAAAAGCACATAAAAAATTTATTAAATATAGGTTCAAAAAAGTCGGTGAGTTGAGTTGAAATGGCCTTTTCAAAAATTTTTGACATTATCGGCAAAACACTAACCGGTCTATAATTCTTTTTATCCATACAATCTCCCTTCTTAAAAATAGGACAAACTTGTGCTTGTTTCAAAGAGTCGGGAAAAATGCCTGTGTCAATAGACTTGTTTACAAACCCTGTGATTGGTTGAGTTAAAACTTCACATCCCTCTTTGAGTAATTTCACAGATATAGAGTCTACACCTGTGGCTTTCTTAACATTAAAACTTTTTATGGCCTTACTTACAAAATTTGTGTCTACATGTTCGAAATTAAAAGCACTATCATTTTCCTTATTTTCTACAATCTTTCACAATACTTGGATGGGTGTCTTCGTCAAAAAACAAAATCTTTTCCAATATCTTTGGCTACATTTACATAAAAAGAGTTAAAAGTTTCACACACTAGCTTTGGATCTGATAAAATTGATCCTTTTTCTTCTAAAATGATCTTTCCACTGGAGGAGTTACCTTTCTTGGATAGGAATGGTTTAATTGTAGGCCAGAATTTGTCAGCTTTGTGCCCTCCAGTGCATCTTTCTAAAAAATATTGTGATGTAGACTTTCCTGTGTAGACTTATTGTAAAGTGGGAATTTTATTGTTTGCATAGAAGTATATACATGTAGTTATTATATCGGTAAACGGAAAGAAAGTCACAGGAAAAAAAGTCACAAGAAAAAAGTCACAGGAAAAAAAGTCACAAGAAAAAATGTTTTTTAGAAACTAAATTTGATTACTGTATATTATGTGTTAAATAATTGCATAATTTCAAAAAGTATGACTTATTAATATTCAGCTTGGATGCTCTAATTAATTCATGAAAGAAATCAAATTTCTGACAATATTAAGTGTATGGTTTCCAATCAAGGGACATCAGGAAAATTCATATACCCATAATTAATAAAATTGCTTCCTTTAACTTACAGCAGTAAAAGCTAATTACTGCTGATATACCTTTAATTGTTTCTTTAACACTAAATTTGTACATCAGAATTGTTCACTATAGGAAATGCTAAAACAAACTTCCATAGAAATTTCTGTTAAATTGACAAAACTTGGAAGCTTAAAATATAAAAAAATTGGAGGAAATGTATGGCTTTAATGAAGTTTTCTCATATAAGGGACAGCATTAACAAATTTTATCATAACAGCCATGGAAATCATCAGAAGTAACAAAGGTGGTGTAAAAATCTGCTATCAAGGGTACATGTATACCAAGCATGCTACCCTAAAGACACTGCAGTGGTGGAAGTGTGTCAAGAGATCCAGTACTGGTTGTAAAGGTTCCATCAGTACGTCATTGCAACATGAGAACACGACTACAAGGCCACATAACCATGACTCATGTGAGACCAACATAACATATACAAAAGCCAGACTCACCATGAAGGAGCAGGCTACCAACACCAGGGACATTTCCCCCCTAAGGAATTGGAAAATGTGCCCTTTTCTTTGACCTTCTTTCTATAGTATTACTCAAAGACTTAGCAAATATGATTTTGTCCGACAAATACGACCATGACTCTACTACAAACAGCTTTTTCAAATTGTGACTTTTCTTTAGATATGGTCAAATTCTTGTTTGTGATTTTATTTCTTGTGACTTTTATTCCTTTAGATATATTCTTATTCACCACCAATATCTCATACATAGATTGTGACTTTTTTTCCTGTGACTTTATTTCCTGTAACTTTTTTTCCTGTGACTTTTTATCCGTGACTTTTTTTCCGTGCCTGTGACTTTTTTTCCTACATTCATTATATCATGTGCTAAATTAACATATTTCAGAAATACCTTCTTTTGCACCCCACTCAAATGTTTATTTTTTAATCATGTGTAAGAAATGTGTAAATTTGAGTTTTTAGAAATAATAAATAAAAAACATATTTATTATGATTTTATAAGTATCTGGGTTGTGGGTTTCAAAGGGTGGAGAGCAAAAATATTCGAAAGATTGTTTATTACACCTACAAGGCTAGTGATCTGCAGTATTATTCCTCTGCGGGAAACCCAAAACGAGTGTCCTTTATCAGTGTTTACTGCCCATATACCATCGCTTTTATCAGAACAGATAAAGCTAATCCCCTTGATGTTTAAATAAATATAGATGCCATGTATTTTACATCTTAGTGCTGTAGGATTACGATATGTTCCTGATAGAACTGAAAAATACACAAACGTAAAAACAAGATATTTTGCCGATTTACATCTCCGGATATGTTATACATTACATCTTTTAATGTTCGGTTTGAAAATTCTTTTTATTTGTTAATCTAATAAAATTGAGAGGGGATTACGTAATTATCAAAAAGATTTTGATTCTAGACTAGTATTTACTTTAGTAGATCAAGAATCTAAAAAATTAAAAATTTGCTGACACATTTCTGATGTAATTTCTAATATTTTTCTACATTATTCATTTATTTTGAGTTGTTAAAATGGTACCTTATTCGGTTATTTTTTTCAAACTCGTGATTTTGTGAAACATTTAATGTTTTAAAGTAGTAAACCTTTCCTTGCTCTCAAATTACCGAGTAACATTTTCACGATACACATACGAACGATCAATCTAGTTGTCGGTCTTTGCTGGTGCCAGCAGCTTCTCAACAATTACACGACCGACAACTCTGTATAAGAGATTTGTCTCGATTACGTCCCTTCTCATTGTTTGCGTGTTACTATCTGGTTTGCGCCTGCGCGGTGAGTGTCGATTTAAACTGGGTCACTCATTTGCATATCAAAAGGATACATCCGCTCATAACTGGAAGAGCGCGAGTCACCAATCCCTATTAGCTTTATATATCGCTGGTGTGTCCAATTTATCTAATCACAGTGATTGTGATCGATAACGGAAGTTATCGCGTAGTTCGTTCATCTAATTCAAATCTGAAATTGTTTAAGAGCCTCGATCTGATTTGTTGACGATTGCGAGTACCGATTACTCGCATTGGCTGAGGTGTCACGAATAATCAAAATATGCACGAGTGATATCGGGCACATGAAAATGCACGAGTGATATCGGGCACATGAAACCACGGGTAGGAAAGGCATGATAGAGATTCCGGACCGTGGTTTTACGACGGCGAGGCACCCTATGCTCTTTGTTTACAGTATAGCAAATTTAGAAATCGATATTTCCCTTTTTAAGTTGTATATAAATATGACAGGACAGAAAACTGACGTGTACACATCAGCGATATATTAGCTTTATATATCGCTGTACAAATGTGTTATTATCATGTTCCCACTTCTTGATTTAATTATCATGTTCCCACTTTTTGGTAAAACCCCTGGCAAATCAAAAAGTGGCAACATGATATTATTATCAGCTAAAGATATGGAAATTTAATCATCGATGATATCCAATTCTTTCCACAGAATGAATGCATCATTTTCATGTGTACGGCATTATGAAAGGTACGCACCAACTCATTTTTTAGAAAATTGCATTAAACTACATTTCAGTATTTAAGTCTCATCAGTAAAATATTTCATCATACCATTTACACTGACAAACAGTATAAACCCCCTCACTTATGCTGATCTGTACACAAGAATTTCCACATTGTGGTTAAGTCATATTGTGTTAAATTTGGGTCATATTAATTCATCTCCCTGTTATCAATGCACTATAAAATCTTCAAGATGGCCGGGAGAGAATGTGTTAGAAAAGAAGGTATAGGCAGAAAAGGAGACAAGAAATTTGAAGATGCAGAATATCATTTTTAAGATGATTCATCAAAGATTGAAAACAAATAGCGAACATTGCATGTAATGATATGTAAAGACAATAAAGCGAACATCAAGAGGTCGATGATAAGACAGATTAAGTCAGGTATCAGGTACAGGTGTACCAAGGTAAATTGGCTCATGCCCATAAAAACAATGAGGCAAAATCAAACCATCAAAAAAGGTGTACATAAGTCCTATAACAACAATAATCATACAATAATAAATGAGTTGAGATGTAGAATGTGGTGACAATTTCCTAATAAATCTCGATATAATAATCGGAGAGAAAATATCTATGTGAATCGCTTAGTACTAATTATGTATTCTTGGACACAATTAAAAATAAGTTTATTTTCCATATATGAAAGACTACTATTTCCGTATAACAATAGATCAAGAGTTAAGGGATGACTTATCTTATTTCTTAGTAAGTTTCTTTGGATTGTATATTGTTTACATGAAAGCAAAAAATGAGAATTTGACTCTATTTGATTACACACACAAAAAGGATCAGGTTCGATATTCTTATCAAAAAGATGTTGTTTGAGAGTGCTACATTTCATACGGAGTCTAGCATGTAAAATTTGTCCAAGTCGACTACCATCATAGTAATAATTTGGAATTTCTGAGTGATTTGTTGAAATGGCTTTTTTGAAAGCATCAATTGAATTAATTTCTTTTATGTGATGGGGGAGGGTATTCCAGAGGCGTACGCAAGAAGGGAGAAAACTGTTGTAATAGTGAGTACTATTTGTATAAATACCTACGAAATTTTTAGCATTACGTGTGTTATAATTGTGTTTATTATAATGCTGATCAGGAACTAATGATGAACGATATTCTGGAGTTAAACCTTTAACCATTTTAAAATACTGTATAAGTTTATGTATTAGAATACTCCGATATTATCTGGGATAACTGTACCGTCCTCTGTGGTCAATATTGATATCGAACGTGTTGTAGGGGATCCTAACAACTGTTTCATTAATTTTACCAGTCTTTAGACCCAACTCTGTTTAGATTTAATTATTCACATATTTTATGGAAGTAGCTTCTTCTGGCGTTCCTTAGATCGTTTACAATAGTGTTTCGAATTTTCTTAAATTTGGACCATAGATATTCACTGTTCGTTTCTTTTGCTTTTCTTCTTAATCTATCTCTTTTCATCATTTATTTCTTAATATTATTGTTAAGCCATGGTAAATCGTTTTGCCGTATTGTTATTAATTTATTTGGAATTCATTTTGACGCAGCTGACAGTAACGATTCTGTAAGGTGAGAAACACAAGAGTCAATATTTTTGTTTTCATTCACGATACAGTCCCAGTTTAGATTTGCCAACTCAGATCGGAAAGCATTAAAGTCTCCATTATCATACAACCATATTTGTCTTTTGAATGTTGAGGATTTCGGTTTATTTATCTTAATTAAGCTAACAATAGGACAGTGATACCTGATATTTACATCGAGAAAAGGATCAAGCACACTACAAAGAGCAAATAGGTTAGGATTATTAGTAACAAAAAATCAAGTAGAGTTTCTGTATTTTCGGAAAAGCAAGTTGGATGATTAATTAGTTGAGGTAGCCCTAATGTCTGGAAAATTGTTTTCAACTTTTGGTTCGAATTATTTAGGAGATTTTCGTTGATATCACCACATATGACTATTTTTTTTTAAACCAGTGTCTAGTGCAAGTTCGAACGACTCTTCTATTAGATTCCATATATAAGAGGCGCTATTCGGGGGTCTATAAAAAGTACCTATTAATACAGCTGTGTTTTTAATTTTAATCTCAATCCAAACACATTCTAACCCATCTATTTCTAGGTTGCGTCTTCTTTTACCATGAATTGAATTATTAATGTACACTATATCCCCACCACCTGGGCGATCAGTCCTGTCATTCTAAAATTCACATCAAACCCGTCAAAAGCTATTTCTGAATTAGGAATTTCGTTGCTTAACCAACTTTCAGAAAAACAGAGAACATCAAAGTGAGATAGATTTGCATTTAATACATCACGTTTGGGCAATAAACTTTGTACATTAAGGTGTATTATAGATAGGTTTGATTGGAGATCATCGATAACATCGACTAAGTTTGAGAATAGATCGGATTCATTTGAGTGGTCTGCATTTCTTGGAATTGGCCCGGGATTCGGGTGCACATCCCCAGATATTTTAAGAAGTTTAGATATAACATATTGAGATTTAGGACGAGTAGGCGTCTCATGGTTTATAAAAATGGACGGATTATTGATTAACATGTAGGAGTTAGAATTATTTCCATTTACAAGTGTAGAACAAGTTAAGTTTTGGTCACCACAAGAATGTATATCGTTGTGCATAGAAAGTACGTGTAACAATAGTAATATAATAGGTAATGATTTTTTCACGAGAAACAATAAATAGATTTAAAAACACAGCAAAAATAAAATCGACATATTTGATACCCTTCAATTTAGAAGCACGTCCGCAGAACACGCCGATCCTAATACGATATTCGTATAAAGAGATCAAGGTATCGGGGAGTTTTTAATGTCGAAACTTAACGTCAGGATCGGATGTGTCCTATGAACAAATTTTAACTATGACAGTTTTTTGTGCAATCTTATGCATTTTTAACTAGGAGGCAATGGATGTAGAAGTTTTTGACTACATAAATGGATTCAGCATGCAAAAATCATGCTGGGTGCAAAATTTGAGATATCTAAAGTATTAAGGAAATTACAGTAAAAAAACTGAAATGTGTTCATCGATGGTTCGCGTCAGCCTCCTTAGGTAGTAATCTAGTACAACAAATTCCAGTAAATGACCGGATTTTCCAAACTTCAAATTGGCATAACTTTTGACATAATTAAGATATCTAGATAATTTAAACTGTTTTGGAAATGGTTTAATTAGCTCTACAAGAACATTACAATGTTAAACAATGTAGATCACTTTAAAATTTAGAGCTGGGGTTGCTATTAGAAGGAATATGTCAATTTCTTAAATCCAGGAAATATTGTCGAATAAGAGATTTTTATCTAATTATCATACTCAAGTACCTGTAAAGATAATTGTAAAGTATCAATTTTTTCTGTATTAACTCATCTAATATTCATTCCAGTTGCCATGTTTTCATAAGTTTTCTAAATTTTCAGTCTTGCATTTTTTGTTTGAATCACTTTTTTCACCCTCACTCTTCCAGCAAATATCACTTAACGCTCTCTTGGGGTCATACCAGACAAAAATTAACACCTGATATTGACTTTTACTTGTTTTAAAACTTAGTATAATTAAAATTAGACTTGGTTTTTCATCTGAAACAGAACTATAAATATGCCATACCCTTTTAAAAGCAATTTGACTAGCATTTTGCACCATTGAAGTGTCAGTCATTTTAAAGTCAGACTCCGTTATCTGCCCTCTGTGTTTAATTAGTCACATCATGAGACTAATTTAGGAATGAAACAAAACATGAACATGTCTGAAAATGATTACATAACATATTTTATGTAAATGAACACAATAAGTCTATTGAATTGTGTTGTTTGTAAGGGTATCCCCTCCCAAAAGTTTTACACTTTATCAGCAATCTTCATTCCCTGTCAATAAAAAACAATTTGATGGCATAAAAATGACATGGTTTACTTTTAAGTGAGCTTCAGAAATTCTTCTTTACTTCTGGCAACGATATCAGCGATATATAAAGCCAGCGATATATAAAGCTAATAAAGCTAATAGCTTTATATATCGCTGCTTCTGGTAACTAAATGGTTCCATGCTCATTAAGAAATGATCCAAATTTTAAGTTTTTTGTGAAGAAAATGGCACATGTTGTCACTTTTTCCATTATTAAGGGGTACCGTCTACCCTTATTTGATATCATGGTCAATATTGGTAAATAATGATATGAAATCATTCAAAATAATAAATTTTTACTTCAAATTAACACTTGTTTACAACTCGTAGTATTCCGCACCAAAGGAAAATATCTATTCTCATATGACCTCTCCCTTTAAATTTTCAACCGTCAACCCTATAATTTTTAAAGTACTACCGATATTCATGTATCTTTTTATCATATTAGGCCTAATGGCAAAACTTTTTTTTTTCATTTAATGACCAATCAGATCGTCTGGGCTCATTTTACCCTCCGCACAACTTGGGTGTCCAAAATGTCTGCGCCCTTGTTGTAAACAAAGCAGCTGTTTTTCCTACAGTAATAATATCAATATGTCATAACGTAACAAAGTCAGAAAACAAGATATCGAAGCCACAATGTCGGGTAAGTATCGGATACATTTAATTTTGTCGTTTAAATTTACAATAGTTAAATGCAAACTTGTCTCTTCATTCTTGGTCAAGTTTTTGCATATCATCTTTTCAACTATTGCCATGATAAGGCCAAGGGCCAGTCCAGAGTCAGTCCGTCCTTCTTTGAGAATGTGTTTATACACGTATCTCTCATTACCTGCGCTCCTCTTTGTGTGTGTGTGTGTGTGCGCGCGCGCGCGCGTGTGTGTGTGTGTGTGTGTGTGTGTGTGTGTGTGTGTGTGTGTGAATGCTGAAGTGTTTGTACATGTAGTACTAATCGTTCGGGACTGTATTTCCACCAGTATACAAGCACACATAATCAGTAGTGTCATAGTTAGTACTAATTTAAGCCTTGACTCACTTGACCAGTGCTTGAACGGGAACAGAGCTCAAACATTCCACAAATTTATCGTTTCCTTGTCTATAAAGTTGAGGCAGTCAGAATGTGCTAGAGTACACAAGAGGGGCCCATCGAATTACCCCATAGGCCATACTACCACATACATGTAATACCCCATACTACCCTATAATACCAAATACTACCCCGTACTACCACATATTACTACTTAATAAGTCATATGCTACCCCATAATACTGCATACAACCCCATAATACCAGATACTACCCCTGTAATACTAGGTACTACTACTAACTAAGTTATTCTGACACAAATTAATAAATTATTTACGATTAAAAATTAATTCTTAGCATTAAATCCAAGCCCGATAATAGAGAAACCGTAATCTGGAATTGGTTAACCCGGCTTGAAAGTACCTATCTGACTCCGATTTATTGCTAAAAATCTTATCGTTTTATCATAAATAATTTGATATTTTGTATCAAAATGACTTCGTACATTGTAAGTATAATGTAGTAATATGCGGTAATATTGGGTACGGTAGTATGTGGTACTATTAGGGTAGTACATGTATGAGGTAAATCATTGTGCCGCACTAGAGTACTCAACAGATTTCAGTGTATTATCGAGTTGTAAGACACTTAATAAACTGGTATTACATAGCACAAACATTCATATCCGATGCATTATTTTCAATGAAATATCATTTAAGTGTAACAGTATACCAGAAAAGATTCAAGTCTTAAGTTGGGATCTATGGCAAGAAATCTGTGCATTTGTCCCACATAAATTTGTTCCATTTTTATCTTAATCTATTAATTTATTTATTGTTTATGTAATTTTTTTTCACAATATAGGTTTTTGGTTCTAAATTTATTTACTTTCATCAGTGCAGTATCTGGGATGTAAATTATGAAAAATTGTGTTTTTTGTTCGAGCACTGGTCAAGTGATTCTAGAGCCAAATTTTAAGCCTAAACTGTATTGGGTTATAACTTGGTATAAATCATGTGAATAGTTATTTTGATTCTCATTATACTACTGTTTTTCAGTACCCAGTCATGAGAATTCCTTCAAATCCAAGATATCCATCATTACTAACTAATCATTCAATTAATGTAATATTATTTCGATGTTTCAGGTATCAGTCATCCTTAGTTAATTAAAGATTTACTCATTGGATGATGATTATCATTTATGACTGATACTTCATAAAATCGCTGACGGTGGAGCATGTGGGCTTGGGTCCAATGCGTCTTAAAAGGAAAGTGCAGGTCTCTCCCGTTCCCATTTGTCTCCAAATTGATACGTCCTCACCATTAAAACGTCGGGAATATATGGCCTTCACCTTCAGTCAGTTTGAAAAAGGGTTCCCAGAAGATTATAGGGATTTACCACTGGAGTTGCGCCCATTTCATCGTTTCTCTGCCAGTTTATGCTCTGTTGATGGCGTGGTTCTCTTGGGACAGCGTATAGTCATCCCACCTGCCTTACGTAAACCAGTACTCAACGCACTTCATGCAGCACACCAAGGAGTATCTTCGATGCGTGCCAGAGCCATGGACTCAGTGTATTGGCCAGATATCACAGTGGATATTGCCAGAACGAGGGACCAGTGTGGACATTGTCACCAGATGGCTAAGTCAAACCCCATGCAGCCACCTACTGATATAGTTCCCCCTGAATATCCTTTCCAGAAGATTTGCAGTGACTACTTCACCTACAACAGCAAGGATTATGTTGTCATTGTGGACAGGTACTCCAACTGGCCCATGGTATACAGATCGGAGTCTGGAGTGGATGGACTGGTGAAGCGTCTTCGTGAGACGTTTGTCACCTTTGGTATCCCAGAGGAGTTAACATCAGATGGTGGTCCCCAGTATACAGCTGGAAAGACACAAGAATTCCTGAAAGCTTGGGGAGTCAGACATAGACTTTCATCAGTTGCAAATCCACATGCCAACTGCAGAGCTGAAGTTGCTGTGAAGACGGTAAAACGTATGCTTGCGGACAACATCACAGCCAATGGTTCCTTAGACGTGGATAAGTTTCAGAGGGCTTTACTTATATACAGGAACTCCATTGATCCAGAGACGAGAGCGTCCCCAGCCTTGATCCTGTTTGGTCGTCCGATCAGAGATGCCATACCAATCATAATGGGTAGATATTCACCCCATGATACATGGAAGGAACTGATGTCGGGTAGAGAGTTAGCTCTTGCCAAACGCCACTCAAGAGAGCATGAAAGATGGAATGAGCATACCCATCGGCTACCACCACTGCAGGTTGGAGACCATGTGTATATCCAAAATTTAATGGGCAACCACCCAAGGAGATGGGGAACGCACTGGAGTTGTTGTTGAGGTCCGCCAATACCACCAGTATGTTGTACGTGTAGATGGCACAAGAAGGGTTACGCTAAGAAATCGCCAACATTTGAGGAAATTTTACCCCGTTTTACAGCGACTCACCCAGTGCGATTGAAACGATGCCGAGAATGCCACGTCCTTCAGAAAAGACTGTTACAGATTGTTCATCTTCGACTCCGGTGGAATGTAAAGCACCACAACCTCTACAGGTGACTCCTAGGATGGATGGCTTCAAAAGAAAGAGTTGTTGACGCCTCGAAGACCACGCCGCGATACTAGACAGGATTCCATGGAGTCTGCAGAGAATAACTGATTAATGGACAGTTTAATTGATCTTTCATTACTAGTGACTGATCCAAGATATCCATTCAATTAATGTAATATTATTTCTGAGGTATCAGTGTGTCCCTTTATACTGAGTGTGTCCCTTATATTGTGTACTTGCCCAGAGGACAATTCACCAATTATTCATTATAATTCAATTAAATAGACAGATTTTAACTTTATTCTTTTTACTTGTAACTTGGCATGATTATCAGAATAAGTAATTAAATGTGGCCCATACAGAGTATAAAAATGACATATTGAAGCATCAAGTGATCCCTGGGTGTCTGTCTAGGCTTAAAATCTGGCCATCAACTTTTGAATGCTGTCAAATGGGGACAGACAGAGAAAAATATGTGAAAACACATTCAAACTCTGTTCTTTTTACTTGAAATTTTGTATGATTACAGAAATATGTACATGTATTATATCTAACCCACATAAAGCATGGAAAATAAATATTGTAAAATCAGAGAATTTTCTGAAACTACATACTTATGTAAATTTTATCTAATGTATGTTTCTAATATTTTTTTTTCAGATACAACGGCATGGCAGACACGAAGGAATCTAATTGGTTTCTGGTATGTACAGGTTATCATTTACATTTTTATGCTCCTAGATCACCCAGAGTGTTGAGGCCCAATTTCTGTATCTGATAAATCAATTTAGTGTTCCAGAACACTGAGGTAAAATTCTGGAGGGATAGGGTTCTCTCAGAAAAATGTACTTTTTTTTCACATCCGTCATACAAAAGGGGGACTTATTGAAGATATTCTTTTTTTCCATACCACTAAAATCATTTCATTTACCCATGCATTACCAAGTATCATAATGGTATACTTCCTTCTGTTTTAATAGGCTACAGTAGTCAGTTATTGTCCATAGGGTTGAAGGGGTTTATACATGTATATTCTACATTCTGATCTATAGCACCACTATCATTCTATTCAATAATTCAAACCCTTACTGTATTGATTCAGTTATCGAAAATGAGACACAAAGCATGGAGTTTGATCTGATGATCTGGCCCTGTCAAAAAGACGTGATCCGACTCTTAGGATCAAGTTACTGTTATAATGATAAATTTATCATATACTCATCATTCCATAGTAAACTACAGTGAAACTTGTATATAACGACCTCCTTAGGGACACAGGAAAACTGGTCTTTATAGGGAGGTGGTCTTTATATAGAGGTTGATTTGTACACAAATGGTACTGTTGGGGACAGTAAAAAACGGTCTTTGTGACCAGGTGGTCTTTATACACAGGTGGTCGCTAAAGCAAGTTTTACTGTAATCAATTAGATATGGATGTGTCATACAGTAAAATACGGATTTGTTTACATTGCGCTTATTAACTTCCGGCACTGTTGCTATGGGGGAAGTAGATCGTGCAAGAAAATATCAAATATACAAATATTGACTTTGTTCATTGATCATGGTAACTTTTGGTGTTGTTGCCATGGTAAAAGTAGTCCTGCTTTGTTTACTACGTCATCAGTTTCAGAGAGGGGTGATATGGATTCAGAAAACTACAGTGTGGTGATCCGGAAAGTCAGATCACACTGTGAAATCAACAGTATCAAACTTGGAATATTGGTTATGACAGGTATATAATAAAATTACATTATTATTTGTAGGTTGCTGGGGCTGTGTAACAACTTTGCCTATGTTATTATGCTGAGTGCAGCACATGACATATTGAAGGAACAGGAAGATCATGGTCAATCTCTCTCAAATGTATGTTATATTGGAATAATACATGTATTATTTTTCCATTTTGCCTCTCAAGTATCAGAATGGAATGTTTTTTTTCTGTTGTTTGGACAAGTCTATTATGATCTGTAGTGATGAAGAACATAGGAACTTTACTTTGAAAACAGTGTACATTTTTATTTTGTACCACAGACTCAGTGGAACCTGTCTTGAGAGATCAATAGTGTTATAGAACACCATATATGAAAGAGTACATGTACACACAGAAAACCACTTAGTTAAAAAGAATACCATAAAGGGTGAAAAGGTTAAATTAGCAAATGATGTTGTGGACAAAGATAGGTTCCATCTTAGTCCGTTGATACTCATTGAATCAGAAATAAATCACTTTTAGACAATTAAAATGTATGGAACGTGATCATTCTATGGAATCTGTGTCTTTATGCCCATAATTTTATAACAATGATGCATTTCTAAAAAAAAAAAAATCAAATTTCCTGTTTTCCCTCTCATTTTGTATTTATATACAAAATATCCAAGTATTTGCATAGATCTAGATAAGACTTGGATACTTAACGAATGTTATTATCAAAATGTACACACATTGGACTTACAATGCACTTGTAGTAAATGTAGTAAGTTGTTAATCGTGCCATATGGATGAAACTGATCTTACATGTGCATGTATCTATGTCCATATCATTCAATCTGTCCCAGAATGGTTGCACTTGTGTTGATTAATCACTCTCAGCATGTTTGTTTTAATACTGATTTTGATTCTGTTTACAGGAAACAACAACAACAACTCCATCACCGTACAGTGGCGAGGAATACCTTCAGTGTAATGAGATATCTACTGGGGTTAGACAACAATCATTCTTGAATATGTCAACAAATATCACATATAGCGTTTGTCTTTAAAATTGTTCCTGTGTCAAGTACTCAATATTTCAAGAATGTTATAAGTCCATTGAATTAGATTTAAAACCAAGGTTCCATGACATGTTAAAGAAAACATACTTTATATGTAAAAGTCCCTAGCATATGCCCAAAATTGTAGCAGTTCACATATAGCTGATGACATCTTCATTTCAATTAAAATCTTGCAGCTTTGCACATGATAATAAAAAATAAATGATAAAAGTTTGATTAATTCTAATTAAAAAAGGAAATCTATATGTATCTTCCAGTAAAAGTGATGTTTTTATTACTGTACCAAATATACATTTTTATGAACCAAATCTTTCTTGTTTTTAGTTTTTAGGTCACCTGAGCTGAAGGCTCAAGAGACCTGTTTATTCTGTCAGAGTCCATTGTCTGTTGCGCGTAAACTTAAATGTTTGGAACTTAAACTAGCAAACTACTGAAGGGATTTCAATGAAACTTCACAGGAATATTCAGTACCTGGCCCTGACCAAGTGTTGTTATTTTTCGGGCTGGTTTGATATCCAAGATGGCTGCCACAATGGCCATCTTGAAAAACCTACTTTGAACTTAAACTCCAGTTCATTTCATTGAAACATAATATCATCAGAATGTTCAGTAACCTTTGGGGAAAAAGTTTTAATTTTGGTGTCAATCTGTCAAGTGTAAAAGTCTCTGGTGCACATCTTGAAAATGTATTTTTGGAAAAAATCTCAAATTTTCAAAAGGGTTGAGTTTTTGCATATAAACATGAGGAACAAAGTTGTAGGCAATCGCATTAAAGTTCAAAAACCTAAAAATAGAAATTTTACATGTCTGACTTAACTTTGTAAATCCTTAATCCTTAATCTGAATTATCTAATTGTCATATGTATGTGTACATGTCAAGTCTACATGTCAATAAGCGATTCTAGTTTATCTGAATCATGGCATTAAAAGAATCTGTCATTCTTTGAATAATATCAAAAACTACAAACTCGAGTGTTAAAAATGCTAAATTGTGCTAAGCATCCAGAAATAAAATATTCAAGAAGCACTTCTTACATCTTGACATCTACCTTATAATAGTGACAGTTTATTTTTCTTAACTGGTTAGTTTTGCCACAAAGTCAGAAAAGTGAGAAATAGGTGACATATTTGACATTTGTTATGGCATTTTCGTCATCAGCTTATAGACCTATTGAAACTATGGCTACCACTTGTCCAGCGTACAAGAATACATTTTGAACTTACTCACTCATGTGAATATAAATGTTGTGAGGACAAATGAAAAGATTATTTTGCATAGGTCAAAGGTTATCAGAACTTTCTATAAAGGCATATGCAATTGAAACATGAAGATAATGACCTCATAGATCATTATTTTTTTCTTGAACTCTCAGCAAAGATAACTGTTTTTAGCTCACACAAGTATTTCTCACGTTGAGTCATGCTGTCTGTGACCTATTGTGAATATGTTTGTCTGCCATCATCTCTTGTGCATAGCTCACTTTAACATTTTCAATAACAACAAGTCACATTTTAACCAAACTTGAAAACTTGGTAAGAAAAAAATCCATGTAAAGCTACACAGAGTTTCCAAACAAAAAGGCACAAGGTCTTTTAGGAGCTAAATATGATTAAAATATTGTACATTTTTCAAAATAATCTCAGTTGTAACATCCAGAGGTCAATACCATTTTCCTCAGGCCCCTTGGACTTCTTGTTGTTTCAGTATGCAATGTATTTTTTATTGGGTTTAAGTCAATAGTTTTATGATGCTAACTCACACTTAACTCTTAACTGTCAAACAAAAATAAACCTCTGTAACAAGTTATTTTTAGAATAATCTTTCACATATTTTACTCCAATATACATTTTTCTGACTTTTTTAGCGGTAATCTTTTTGTTTTTAATTTTTCAGACAATTTTGTTGGCTGATATACTTCCAACATTATTGATAAAACTAACAGCACCATTTTATATCCAGCGAATCAACTACAGGTATGTATTTACAAAATATCACATGATTTTAATGTTGTGGAATATGTCAATTATATCTTAAAGTTATATATCATTTGCAGTAAAATCAAACATTAAAATATTACTGGCATAAATACCTTGGCTTTTTAGCAAAGTTTTGTGTACAATATCATAAACTATCGACCAAACATTTTTTCTTGAAATACTCCAGGAATTTGGAATTACTGGGGACCTGACTTCTGTGATATGACAAAATCTCTTCTATTTACTTTTGGACCACTCATGATATATACATGTATGTATAATTATTCAAATGAATTCTTCAAGATGTTACTATTTTTCAATGTCTCATTTTATTTTCAGGGTTAAAGTGCTGCTCTGTGTGATATTTTCGTTAGCAAGTTTCCTGATTGTTTCATTTTCTAGCGGAATATGGATGAGCATTTTCGGTAAACATTGTTTTGTTTCTAAATTTCAAATCTTATTTTAATACATGTAGGTCATCATTTTGGAGGAGCATCTCGCTTTAAACTTCCTGTAATCAACATAGTTTCTCACCTAAAACTGATTATATGTACCAGGTTACTTCTAGAAGGGTGGTCAGGTAGTATAGTTTCTCACTTCAGTCTGATTATGTGCCAGTTTACTTCTCACTTCAGTCTGATTATGTACCAGTTTACTCCTCCTAGAAGGGTGGTCAGGTAGTATAGTTTCTCACTTCAGTCTGATTATGTACCAGTTTACTTCTAGAAGGGTGGTGGTGAAACTTTTCTCCTCCACCATTTAATACTGGCTTTTCTATTTGACTGAAAAATTACTGAATGTGGTGTACAACATCAGTAAACAAAACAAGTGTAAATACTGACCACTTAGTAAATACCAGTTTACTTCTAGAAGGGTGGTCAGGTAGTATAGTTTCTCACTTCAGTCTTATTATGTACCAGTTTACTCCTCCTAGAAGGGTGGTCAGGTAGTATAGTTTCTCACTTCAGTCTGATTATGTACCAGTTTACTTCTAGAAGAGTGGTCAGGTAGTATAGTTTCTCACTTCAGTCTGATTATTCTAGAAGGGTGGTCAGGTAGTATAGTTTCTCACTTCAGTCTGATTATTCTAGAAGGGTGGTCAGGTAGTATAGTTTCTCACTTCAGTCTTATTATGTACCAGTTTACTTCTAGAAGGGTGGTCAGGTAGTATAGTTTCTCACTTTAAAACAAGAAAATTTTCTCCTCCACCATTTAATACTGGCTTTTCTATTTGACTGAAAAATTACTGAATGTGGTGTACAACATCAGTAAACAAAACAAGTGTAAATACTGACCACTTAGTAAATAAACAAAACAAGTGTAAATACTGACCACTTAGTAAATAAACAAAACAAATGTAAACACTGACTAATTTATAAATAACCTCTGCTTTAGATAAACAATAGAAATACATGTACAATCTGTATTTGTTTTTGTGTCCTCCAAGGATTTCTGACTTATATGGAGATGTCCCCAGTTATATTTAAGATGCCACAAATTTAGACCTATGCTAGTCTTGCAGTCTAAATAAATATAAGTTTGGTTTTATGTGCACCATTTTCATATAAATAATATTTCCTTTCTCATTTTTCTGTAATAATCATGGAATTTCTTCCAGTCTGCATTCTTATATAGCAACTATAGCATTCACATTTATTTCATCAGAACAGAAATTTTGATGATTTTTTTATATTGTGTATAACAGGTGTGATATGTGCCAGTATTAGTGGTGGACTAGGGGAGACAACTTACTTTGGATTTTCTTCCTTCTTTCACAAGTATGTATCAAATGATACACCAGGAAGTATTTTAGACAACAAAAATGTGTAAATTGATATACTGTATATCAGGTCTTATGTAAGTTTTAGATAGTATATAGAAATACTGTACAATCTGAAAATTTCATAGGGTTAGAATTTTGTTGTTTCATAAACAAAAATACCTGTTTGTAATGGAACCTATAACTATTAATAGGTAAAATACCTCTAAAAATTTCGTCCTTGTTTAAATTTTGTTGATAAATGAAAAAAATGGAAAAAAAAAGTTAAAACCGCAACAAAATTTTCTGATTCTACAGTTGTTAATTACTGGAGTTTCAGCATTGTAGTCAGTGCATTTTTCACTTAATCAGTTATCCCAAATGATTCATGCCCACTCAGTCCTCCATTCTTTCAATTTTTTGAAGTGATCATAGTGAGCTACAATATAACGACTGAATTATTTGGATTATTTGTCAGTAAGAAATTGTCATCAACAGATCACAAATCAAATTAGGGACTTCCTGATTTGTGTGTTGTAGATTAACCAGGTTTGAAAGTCAATAAAAGTTACATACACAAAGATGGTAAAATAATATATTTTCATTTATTCCTATTAAGCTACCTCTTCATTTTCTTTTTATCCTATTCACAGGAACGTGATCTCAGCGTATTCCTCAGGGACTGGTGGAGCGGGATTATTTGGCTCTCTTTCGTACGCAGGACTAACGACATTAGGACTCTCCCCTAGACATACTCTTCAAGTCATGGTTATAATACCTCTTCAAGTCATGGTTATAATACCTGTTACTATGTTTGTCAGGTAATTCTTAAAGTTTATTAAAATTAAATTTGAGTATAAAATTGCATATTTTTAAGCAAGAAACGATTCCCTTTTAATTCAGCAATCATAAATACTGTATAAGTAGAAATTTTCGCCTATTTATTTTTGCCCACTTAGGACAGAAAACTCATTCACCCTGTCTTAGATTCGCCCTAAATTACTATTGTCACATTGAAAACATCAATGTCCATGCTTCAGTTATTTAGCGTGAAAATATTGCTTTCATTATAATTATATATATGTGTATAAATTCGCCTTTTCATCAAGAATGGTACGAATTATGGCAAAAAATGAATCAGAAGTGAAAAATTCCAGGTAGACAGTATTTTGTTGAACCTCTGTAGTTAGTAACAAATCATTCATCATCAGTATCATAAACAAAAACTGCATGTCATATTTTATATATCCAGTGATTTGTTTGTGATTGTGCAAAATAGCCTTGTTTGTGTTCACTCATCAGTAATCTAATTTTGATGTCACTTGATGTCTCACACAGTCTTTTATAGTAGTGTTATACAGGTAACATATGGTATAACCAGTATTTTTTTAGTGGTTCTCCAATTTTTGCGGTATTTCACAATAGTATTGAAAACGCAAACATTGAAAATGCAAAATATAAAAATATTGGATCCATTGAAATCACAATCCATTTTGTTAACATACATTTCTTGAAGAAACCACTCAATCCTAATCGACTCGTGATGCAGTTTCACTTTTAGTGTATTGATTTAAAGGTAACACATTGAGTATTATAAAATTCACTCAATCCTAATTGACTTGTGTTGCAATTTCACTTTCAGTTTATTGATTTAAGATGGTAACACTCTGAGCATTATAAAATTCAGTTTGGTAAAATATACAGACATCAGTAAATAGCGAAAATTAAAATTGCAAAATAAAGTATATGACATTTGACGACGTAAATTGCCAAAATTTCGTACCACAGAGGTAACCAGTTTAACAATCCATTATTGACAGATAACGACTATCGTTATTCTGACAATTTCACCTTCCAATAGGATTTTTCAGTAAACAAACAAACATTATGTTATTACATTATTTTTTTTACAATCGGTATAACAGAATTTACAGTTTCCGACATCGACAGTAAAAATTATTTTTAGTCTAAAAATCCATGAATACAATCAATAGCACTAGCGTATCCCACCAAAATATTAGTAGTGGTAATTTGTATTCAGAGAATGGATTTTTAGCAGAATTCATCAGAGGTATCGTAATTGTGAGTTTTTGCAGAATTAAATAAATGCTGTCTTATTGTATCCATGTGCTGTGTATTGCAACATTAATCTCTATTTTTAGTCTCCATCAGCTGAAGTGCATTTTATAGTGTGTTTCTCTTTATATAAGTAAATTCAATGAAATAATAAAATCTCCAACGAAAGCACAAAATAAGGTTTGAATTGCATTTTAAAGTACAAAATAAGGTTTGAATTGCATTTTTATTGCCTTTATGTTTTTATATCGGAAATTCGTTGTAGGAGCATTTTTAATGAAGCCCGGTAGCACTTCATGTCGAAAATGACCCTACAAATTTCTGCAAATCAAACCTTATATTTACATGTGTTCTACATATTTCTCAATTGCAGGGACATTAACCCCATGTTGCTAAGGTGGATAGCAACGGCTTACAGTATCTACATGACAGATGATAAAATAGTCCACAATGTTAATTTTTCTATTTTCTACGTTATGAATCAAAAATTAATTTTCGAATTTCATTTAAACATATATTTCAACATTTGCTGTTAATTATTAAAGACTTTCAACATAATATTTTTAAGAAGAAAAAGGTCTCACAAGTAGTTCCATTTTGTGTGTTTGTATACGTACGTGGATCACATGGGGAAACAAATTCTGATATGCAAGTATGAAGGAAAGACGTCATTATATAGAGTGAATAGGAGAATATGTAAATATAGAGGTTTGACTACTTTTCACTGTGCCAGCATTTCTTGTCATTGGTCAGCACCATTTGGCTTCTTGTTCAGTTCATTTGGCATAACCAACTAAAATTGAAGTGCCACAAATTTAGAAGTGTGTTGTGGACCTCTGCACATGTAGACAGTTCATTGACATGCCATGCTTATGGTCAGAAGTTTTTGATCCAAACGACCCAGAGTGTCTTTTCTTATGCTAATATTTTTGCCAAAGAACAGTTGCTCCAAAGTTTTATAAAATGTCCTAGTTATGACGTTGACTAGATTCCAACTTTGACAGTCCTCTTGTATGACAAACACTCTGTAAATGAGTCATTCCGAGTGGTCACAAACATTACTAGGGAGTAGAGAGGGTTCATTAGTTCTACAACATAATTACAGTTAGTGAGACTTCACTATTTTTCCACATTAGTTGTGATGTCACTCACAAAATACACTATTGCACATATTTCATTCAGACATTGTAAATGATAAATGTTAAAACTCTTTCAGCCCTCCCCCCTGAAAATTGGACTCTACCTCTTATCATTGACACAGGTATGTCCAAGTGTGTCTATTGGATTTGTCCATTGTAAATGAATCCAATATCACTTCATCTTCTCATTTTTGTTCTTCACAGTTTCTTCTTTATCATTGTGAAGCCAAAAGATTTTTACCAACAGAGGATATATACTGATGGATCTGAAGATACCACAACGTTATTACATGTTGATGACAACAGTAATGGTATGCTGTTATTATTTGTCCGAGTCCATATCACAGATTTATCGACCTTTGAAAATGTATATTTACTTCATAATTAATATGGCCTTCAACTATACCTGCATATAGTGCTTATTAATACCTTTAGAATGAAACTGGGGATGAATAAGATTTTAGTTAAAGCTTTGTAATTTCTCACCATTCACTGAACAACAGTTTTACAGGTATAGGGGAACGTATCTTTTTTAAATAAAGAGTTTAATTCAACTTCTTTTTTTTATCATTTTCATGGTTTTCATTCAAGTTACCTGTTTTGCAAAAGGGTGTGGGGGCTGGGTCTATATCAAGTTAAGTAGATTGTTTGAGGTCTGGTTTACCTGCTTCTACCTTTCATACATTACCTAAACTTATATGACACTCATATCTTGTGGTTGTTAGCAAATGGTATGCTTCAAATGATGGGTTAATCCAGTATTTTTAGCTCATCTGGCATGAGAGTTTGGGAAATATTTTAACAAAAAATGGACGAGTACCCATAGATGCTCCAATAGGGGACCAAAAAGAGTCAAAACTTGATACATCTTTACAAATCCTATTCCCATAAACAAATGTTAACAAAATATGCCAGGTAAGTGCCCTAGTGCCCTTTGGGCCTCTTGTTTGCACAAAAATGACCCTGCTTTGAACTTAGTCTATTTTCAATGCTGTAGCTAAGAAGACTGCTTAAGGTCAGTAATAAGAGGGATGTGAAATATGTTGTTTTCAGATAACTTTTGTAATCTTTAACTTCACTTTGTTTTTGTATTGTACTGTAACCCGTACATGTATTCAGTCTTCTCTGCTTTCTCAGGTCTTAAATAAGACAGAAGTACACTTTATACAGATCTCTTTCTTTTTATATATTTTCAGGGAAAAATAAAAAATTGTCTTGGAGACATAAAATTTTACTAATAAAGGTAAGAAATTACTTCATTGTAAAACAAAGTTTAATTTACTCAAAATATCTGTAAGGAAACTCTTGCATTAAAGGTCAACAGACACGGAAATTTGATGTTGATTTTATTAGGTTTTTGAGTAGATATACATAAAACCTAAGTTAGTATTATGTACAAAGACAATTTTTTTACCCCTCTGTTTTCACATACCAAGTGGAAAAAGGTAACAAAATATTAGGTTAGAAAGAGTAGTTTCCCTTTGCAAAATACTCAAGTACATGTGACGCTCATACGGTTGTCAGCGGTATTAAGATAAAAACTGTATACATGTTTGATATTATCAGATTAAAGGCCTAGATCTACTGTATTTTTCTTCTTTCTTTTTAGAATATCATTCTTAGTAGCGGAACAGTTTACTTTCTACTTGGTTATTCACTGCATGGATTGAAAAACTACATATAATTGCATTAGAGTGATTAACACGGATGTATGATTCAAGTTTGTTAATTTCGTAGAAATTGGAAAATAAAGTTTTTATGCCTTTTTGACGTCTTTTTAGAATTTGTAGTCTTCATTCATTTTTATATGATTTCTTTGATTTTCTCCCCATTTATTCATTATGATGCATTCATTTTATGTGTTTCACCTATAATTAGTAGATGAATGCTTTTCTGAAAGAATTTTGCTGAAATTTAATGTTTTGATTTTTTATGAAATTTTTAAGACTGCAAAAATGAAGGGGGAAGAGGGGTAGGACTGTCATTGATGAGAAATTCTGTATCGATATAACGATAAGTAAAAAATATCGATATATTGATAAATCGGATAATATATTTATCTTGTGAAATGCATTCAAAATATATAGACTCATTATAATATTAAGGTGTTTTATTGTGTATTTTACTATCTGATGATTAAAAAAAAATTATTGCAAGGAAAACATTGTTTACTTGAACAAATTGAACAATTAGAATAAAATATAACATAGTTCAATAACATGAAGTAAAACAAATGGAAAATTTTGGAAATTGTAAAGAAAAATACATCTTGTGAAATGCATTATTAAATGTATCGATACTAAAAAATGTATCATATTGTATCAAATCAGTTTGTATATCGATACATCGATATCGAGTCGATCAATGACAGCTCTAGAGGGGGTTAACTTTTCACATTTTTGACTTCTTCTCCAAAACCGCTGAAGGGATTTTGATGAAACTTTATAGGAAGTAAGTACTCAAGGTCTTGTACCAAATTTGTTCATTTCGGCTAGATTGGCCCAGGGGTGGATCCAGGGTAGGGCAAAAATTTATCATGGGGCACCACTCTTTAAAAATATTCTCCTCCGGAACCGTTGCATGGATTAAAAAACTAATTGCATTTGTGTGATTAACATAAATGTATGATTTAAGTTTGATTTCATAGAAATCGGAAATCTTTTCACACATTGTCATTTTCATTCATATTTTGTATGATTTCTTTGATTTTCTCCCCATTTATTCATCATAATGCATTCATGATTTATTTCGTATTTATTAAGAAAAGTTGAATAGACTGAATATTTATCATCTTAAATGTGAGGTGGTCTTTACACTGTGTTTCACTGTATTTGTAATATACCAACTCAGTTCAGGTGAGCAATGTTGCCCAAATGGGCCTCTTGTTTTTTTTAGAGTTATCAGCGATATATAAAGCCTAACATATATCACTAGAGCTATGCTACTATTTTGTATGTGATTTAACATTCATTTGGCCTAAAGCAGATAATTTATAATCAAATTCCTTTTAATGTTTCACACCTCCTGATAAAGTTATTTCTGATAAGATATACAGGATGTCTCAATCAGGGTCTTCCACCATTGTGTGTTCAGTGTACATCCAACACGCGTGTTTACCATGGCTTTTGAGATGACTAAAACTCCTTTTATGTAACTTATGGCGTAAAATAACCATGACTCCAAATCATGCATGAAATTCAGAAATATTAATTTATTAAAACCGTTATCAAGAAAATAATTTTCTAATTAATTTTCTTTCTTTCAGTCCCAGTCCTAGTGATATGTGCCATTTACATGGAAGTTTTCTTCAAGTCTATTTGAAACATAATCTAATTTCGAATAAATATCTCATTTCAGCCTTACTTGTTATGTCTTACATTGATACAAAGTATTTCTTTTCTCAGGACAATTCACATTCTATTGTAAAATAGAAGTGGATCCATTTTTGTTTTATCCACTCTCATTTTTGTAGAATTATATATTTTGTCTTTATTTATAACTAATGTAACTTTTACTCACTTCAATCTTCAACTTTCAGCTGAAGTATCGGTAATAACTAAGTAACTTTTACTCACTTCAATCTTCAACTTTCAGCTGAAGTGCCGGTAATAACTAATATCACTTTTACTCACCCCAGTCTTCAACTTTCAGCTGAAGTACCGATAATAACTAATGTAAATTTTACTCACTTCAATCTTCAACTTTCAGCCATTGCTGAAGTGCCGACAATAACTAATGTCACTTTTACTTGCTTCAATCTTCAACTTTCAGCCATTACTGAAGTACATGATACCTTTGATATTGGTGTATATTGGAGAATATTTCATAAATCAAGGATTGGTAAGTGGTCTGAAAATCTTTCTATGCCTCCAAGATTGGCAATTGAGTGGGATAATAGTTTTGTTCTCTTTTTCTGATTGCAATATTTGGGTTTCCATAAAAAAATTATACTTGCATTCTACAGATTTTAACCAGATCTGGTATATAACTTTATATCAGTAAGATTTAGGATGAGTTCAATTATCACCAACATGTAGAAATATTAGTTGTAGTTTTGGGACTTAAATGGATTGTTTTCTTGGAGCATAATGTTTCCCAATTCTTTCTTTTTCTCTTCTTGTAATGAAATTTGCAACTGACCCAATGGTTCATAGGTTAACATAATATGATAAAACAAATTTTTATGAAGTTCTTGGATGATATGTGTATGGTGTCATTTGATCAGAAGATGTGATTGACTAGTGGTTAGTTTCTGATTGGGTTTAGTTGGCGAGCATTATTTTCAAATTTTTATGAAGTCCTTGGATGATATGTGTATGGTGTCATTTGATCAAGAGATTGACCTTTACTTCCAAATTCAAATTCCAGATGTATTTACACTATAGGATGATTTTGAAATACAATGCTTCACATATTTTGTCATTACTGTCTTTAGTTTTTACTTGTCTGTTGTAAAATGGGATAAAATCCTACAGAAATGTACATTGAAAATGGCATGTTGTATTGACTTTCTCGCAATGTAGTGAATAAGATTAAATGTCTATAAAAATAAATGTCAGATATACAGAGCAAAGCACATGAAGCAAACCTAAGCTAACTTATATTTATTACTATTTCAGTACGAACTTCTGTATTTTAACAAGATATGGCTGACTGAGAAAGAACAATATAGATGGTATGTGTTACAAATTAGTCAACAAATATCCACTTTTGACAACTGATAAACAATCTTAGTATTTGCATAAAAAGTAAATTTCACAGGTTTTGGGCCCAAATAAAAACATATTTTAGCACCTACATCCGTTGAATCTTAAATAAAATTTTTCAACACAAAATTTTTAACATCAGTTTTGCTTCTTTATTTTTTTGCTGAAATCCAGAATTTGTTTAATATGCATATTTAGATTAAAAATGAGTGAATAAATCAATAAATGAACAATAAATAAGATTTATCTTCCTTTCAACTTTAACCAACTTGGATAACATTTTACAGAAGGTCATATACATGTTATGTGTAAATAGATCATTTACTACTTTATATAACTGAAAGGTCAGGACATATAAAAACAACTGTGATTTTTCTTGTCTGTATTCTAAATTGCCCCTACCTTCTAAACTTCTAAACTTCTAAAATTTCAATACAAATAGATTTGTTGTTTTCAGCAATATTGGGGAAAGAGGCTGGTATTTTGGGGGGGAAGTTATATATTTTGTAAGGGGAAACGTGTAAATCAATCTGTACAGTATTTTTCCTGATTTGTATTTTTCATATCTCACAGGTATCAAGTTGATTACCAATTAGGTGTGTTTATTTCAAGGTCATCTGTAAATCTAATAAAAATTAATCAGTTATGGATTCTGTCTGTATTACAGGTGAGTACAAACTAGAAAATATTTTCATTCCAATAACATGATAAAAAATGTACAATTTCGGTGTTAATTCCCTTGTCTGTGACTCTTCACTTTGTTGAGGAATACTAAACTTTAGATTAAGGCTTAACTAGGATAATAATAAGCTTTTGAACATTTAATAAAAAAAATTGTGTTGAAAAAACATTTTTGAGACATTCCAACTTCATCTCCCAACACAGCAGACATATTTGTAATTCTTTCACAGGAAAACAAGTCCCATATTAGGTATAAAATATCAGTCGTCATTGTATATCTGTACTCGCAATGCAAAACGTGCAAAGTCTCAGAGACTGAATAAAACTCACGGACTTCGTCTTACCTGTACTTTTCAACGAAAACAATCATCTGTGCCTAAAGTGGAGTTTTCTGCAACGTACAAACAGCAACAAACAGAAAATGAATATTTCATCCATAATAAATCGAAAATTTACTCCATTGCATTAAATATCAAGCACCTTCCAAAACAAAAACAAAGTGATCTGCTTCTTACTGTCATTCAGCAATTGAGCCACAATTCTTCTTCCGGTAAACAGAGAAGTGTTCTGAAAAAACGGAAGTTGAAACATTGCTCACTGGCCGAATGACAGTAGGTAGCAGATGGCTTTGTTTTTGTTTTGGAAAGTGCTGCTATCGACAGTAGGCCTACATTCACCATGTTTAGTAAATTTTCATAGGGTTAATATTTCCCTCAGCAAATGATATCTTTTTCTGTATATATTTTTATATGCAGGAACTTCTGTATTTTTTTTATAAAAGTTTACTTTCTTTAAAAATAGTCTGTTGCATACTAATAGATTGAACAAAAAAAAAAAAAAACAACAACAATAAACTGTTTAAATATCATTGTACCCCAGTATATATCGAACTGTTGTGCAGGCATACCCTTTCACCCCTGTTAATCACGAATAGTGCATTTAACTTTGCCAAAATGATCAGTCATTTTGATGTTCAATAAAATTTTATTTTAATGGAAAAATCATGGAATTGACAGATATATCTTGTATATATTATTTTGTGTATTCTTTTTCAGTTTGTCAATGTTGGAGTGCTAACTTTACAAGTGTTCTATAGAATGATACCAAACATCTGGATTATATTTGCTGTTGTATTGTTTGAGGGACTATTAGGGGGATCTGCTTTTGTAAATACGTTTTACAAAATCGCAGAAGACGTAAGTTGCAATTAACTTTTAAAATTGTGCAACCAAATTTTGTACCAAGACTATGTATAAGAACAAAATTTATATGACCATGTAGTATTTCTGTATCCATATCAGATAATACATTTTCAGTTTACCTGAGGTTGCATAATCTTTTGGAAATTTGAATGAGTTTGTTGAATTCTCTTTTGCATTACTGGTACTATGTGATATTAATGATGCTCAAGTAAATATCATTTTGTAATTATTCACAGTTTATAGTAAATCTACAGAAATTATTTACAGTGGTACTACAAGTACATCTCTACAGCAATGTACTGTTAACTTTTACATCATTTTTCAGTCAAATTATTTCTTCCTATTTTCAGACTGCACCCGAGCATAAAGAGTTTAGCTTAACTGTGGCAACCATTGCTGATTCATTTGGTATTTCTGTTGCGGGAGTGATATCCATTCCGACTCATAACCACATATGTTCTCTACATCTCAAGATGTAGGAATCCTTCGTCTATTTTGTCTTGTATTGTTTATCTGGTGCTAGGGGTGACTTCAAAGGGTCCTTTATTGATTGACAGTAATCAGGTGTATAGAAAATTTCATATCTATTATCAGATGTAAAAATGTGTATACATAAGTTGTAAGTCAAACAATGTCTTGTTTTTGAATTGGTTATGTACTATTACAAAAGATGACAGAATAATGGATGTGCATTAATTAGACAACTTAACTTGATACAATTAAAATTAGAGTTTCAATCTCAAGAATTTTTTTAAATGAATTTAATGAGGTCAGAAACTAATTAATGTGTTCATATACTCAGGTTCATGTGATTAAGAATTTCCAAACAGTGTTATCCTCATCTGATTTATTGAATGTCAATTTACACTTTCAAGTTCTTTATTTTGCTAAACTATAACTCTGGTATTATGTTGAATATATATACACATCTTATATCTGCCATTGGAAGAAGTCAAAATGTGGTGTTTTTAAATTCATTTAATGGAATGTTCCATGATTTTAATAATTAACCTAGCTTTAAGGAGTGAACAAATGTTACAGAGAGTCTGACTGTTATGGCTGATGTGAGCTATGGTTGAAGTATATTGACAGTTTTTAGTAATGCAGACATTTCAGTTTTGAGCATCATGAACTCTGTACATAAAAGAATTACTGGTAGGCATATTTAAAAACATTGGTGGTCTCAAGGGATTTGCAAAAGAACTTTGTATTACATACTCTTAATGAACTTAAATGCTTGCAGCAACAGTTTGAAACAATTGTGTTTATTCAGTTGAAATTTCACTTTTCTCCTCTGTGTATGAAATGGGAAATCTTAGGATATATTTAAGTCATTGTATCAAATCGTTTTAAATTTGTTAATTTTATCTTAATGTTGAATTTTATCTATGTAACTTTATTTACTTGAATATCTTTCTCTGAGTGTGGATAGTGATACCTATCAAGAGGATAGTGACATCTATCATGAGGATAGTGATACCTGCCTTGAGGATAGTGATACCTGACATGAGGATAGTGATGCCTGTCATGAGGATAGTGATGCCTGTCATGAGGATAATGATACCTGCCTTGAGGATAGTGATACCTGACATGAGGATAGTGATGCCTGTCATGAGGATAGTGATACCTATCATGTGGATACTAATACCTTTCATGTGGATAGTAATACCCATCACACGGAGAGTAATACCCATAATGTGGATAGCCATACCTGTCATGTGGATGTGCATTACTTTCCACTTTGTACTGATTGCTCTGGATACATTATCAAAGTTATCTTTATGGATTTTTTACTCATTACAAGTAGGGATTATCATAGTGCATTAAATCATGGTGCATTATATCAAAAATTATAGAGCATGTATGTTTGTTTTTTGTGACATACAGGCATGTTATAAATTTCTCTGATTAGTGTACAAATAACGGGCATGGTAGATAGGAATCCTGAAAAAGGGCAGGTGGGGTAAAATTGTGTCAGGGTTGATGGGCTGCTAAAACCTCAAGCTAGAACACTAATACTACATAATTACATTGAGATTATTTTGTTTTACATTTGAAAACTATTTATAGAATGTATATTTTAAGTTAGAGATGAAGAATTAAAATGTATTAAATTATTTTGTGTGTGTGATATATGTACAACATAATTTATCATTGTCAGTGGCTGAATAGAGACAAGCTTTGGACACCTCTAAAACAGGTAGTGAATTCTTCTTACATCAAAAATTGAATCTCACTTCATGACACAATGAACACAAGAATTGTCCAAGAATGCTCAGTTTTCAAAATACTTCCAACTTATGAACCTGCTTATGAATCATATTCCTGACAGAACACTGGTAGGTACACAATGATATACATAGTAAATTTGCTTTAAATATAGGAGTTGGCACTTTGATTCCCTTTTCATGTTATACCTAATCAATGGTTTTTATGTGACCTAAATAAAGCCCTTCAAAAGTGTTTTCCTCCCGACCTGATTTCTTCTAGCTACAACCTGACATTACATGACTAAATGTACCAATATATACTTCCAAAACTTTGAAATAATCTTTACTCAGGAATACCGCATCTACTCAATATAGAATGCCAATTGTGCACATTGGTTTCAAATTTTATCTGTCCCCTGAAAAAAGTTGCTAGGGATGAAAAAAGGGTTCTAATTTTGTCTGCTTGGAAAAAGCTAAATGATGAAATATCTCGGAAACTAATCATTTTTACTACAGATATATGCATGAGAAAATTGTTCACTTTAACAAGCTTTACAAGCTCAGAAAGTTTCAAGGTTGCAGAGGGAATTGAAATTTTAAATTATAAACGTCTGTAAAACTCAGATTTCAGTAGACATATACACCTGATAATTGTAGGGAATCGACTAATAAACAATATCGTGAAATTTGTAGATATCAGATCAAAGGTCAAGGTCAAAGCTTAGTTTGAATGTGAATTCAAAATTTCAACTCAAAATAGCCCAACAACTATAGAACTTTTATATATAAATTAGTGTTGGAAATTTGTAGGAAATGTGCTGAATAATATTTGTGTGAAGTTTCAAGGTCAAGGTCACAGCTCAGTTTGCAAAATTTCCACTAAAAATAGCTGAAAAACTAGAATATATATATATATATGCTAGTGTTGATGATTCGTAGGGAATATGCTGAAGAATATTTGAGGAGTTTCAAGGTCAGCAGACCAAAGGTCAAAGTCACTGCTTAATTTGAAAATTTCAACTGGAAATAGCTAAAATAAACAGTACATTTGTAGGAAATACGCTGAATAATACTCACGTGAATTTTCAAGGTCATCAGGCTAAAGGTCACGGTCACTGCAATTTCTAAATTTCAGCTCAATATAACTCGACAACTATAGAACCTTTCTATATAGGTTAGTGTTGAAGATTTGTAGGACATGTACTGAAGAATGTTAGTATGAAGTGCCAAGGTCATCGGATCAAAGGTCAAGTTCACTGCTCAATTTGAAAATTTCAATTCTAAATAACTCACTTATAGAATTGCTTTTACAGATCGGTTCTTGATATCAAATTCATAGTTTTTAGTTATGCTCTATAGGTTACCAGAAGCCGTGTCAAAGCTTTAACTCTAGTTTGGTCGAATGACCCCTTTTTTCTCGAGCAAAAAGTTCGGCTTTAGTTTTATTTATGTAAGAACTTTGACGAGACTACGGTACCTGCCATATGTGTATTTTTGTGCATCTTACCTTGAACTGTCTTTTAATAGGCTAAACTTAAAACGCTTTACACAAGAAATTGTAGTCACAGAGTTTTGAATGATTGAGGTCCTATGTCAAAGTAGGCGTTGCAATCTTTATTAGCAAAGGTTTGAAATTTTATTGACAGAAACGATCGTCTTGAGCATTATAACTTTGGTATTATGTCTACAATATTTATAACCACTAGGTCGTTGCTACTGCTGGTGGACCATTTGAGTCCCCGAGGGTATACATAAACCTAGTACTTGGTCTTTCGGTAACCGCTGATAACCCTATACTAAAGTAAAAAGTAATATTTCGCAGTGATAACACCATTTAAATTCTAAATTTTTCAAACGCTAAAATAGTCATTTTTGTATAGTGGTTAGTCTTAGACGGATTTGGCTATGCATTTAGATTTATTTTTTGGCCTGGTCTTATACCACTTTTCCTTTAAAAACTTTTTTATTAAAATTGGAGCTCAACTGATGAAGTCTAATTGACAGAAACGATCGTCTTGAGCATTATAATTTTCGTATTAAGTCCACAATATTTGATTATCTGACTTATCATCCACGTTCTGTTACCATTTGTAATCTTTATCATAATAAATTTCTTCAAACTGAAAAATATATTGCATTGTCTTGAAATATCACACCCCAATTAAAAGACAATGAGATGAAATAGTCTATCATCGGCGGAGACTCGGTGCTGTTCTGACTAGAAGAACAGTTAATATCAATCTATGTATCTTTTATATGACTACCAGTGTAATATTGAAAAGTGACCCCAACAGAAAACTACCGAGGTCATTATTCTACGTAGAAATCATTTTACAGACATATATAGATAAATAACCCGGGTTCCAGGATTTAGAAAAGTGCACAACAAAGGGAATATGAACGGCGAGAGATGTTGACACATTGATCCCATATACAAATTTAGGGTAGGAATTTTGACCTTGACCTTTGACCCCATGATCATAAAACTTTGTCACAATAATCCCGAACTATATTTCGTATTTTCATATATCGGTTTTGTATTTATGACATTTGTTTAAAAATAATTTGTCATTTTAAACGTCCGCACATGGCTTGTTTATGAACAGATTTCAATTTTATTTGCAAACTTTGTAGATATTGAATTAACGATCATGCAAAATTTTATACACATCTGATCATTGGAGGGTGAAAAAAGATATACAATATTGCTACAGAGCAAGGTTCATAGGTATACAATATAAGCACAGAGCAAGGTTTATAGATATACAATATAAGTACAGAGCAAGGTTTATAGATATACAATATAAGAACAGAGCAAGGTTCTTAGATATACAATATAAGTACAGAGCAAGGTTCTTAGAAATGCAATGTTAGTATAGATCACAGGTTTTTAGATATACAATATAAGTACAGAGCAAGGTCCTTAGACATACAATATAAGTATAGAGCAAGGTTCTTAGATATACAATATAAGTACAGAGCAAGGTTCTTAGATATACAATATAAGTACAGAGCAAGGTTCTTAGATATACAATATAAGTACAGAGCAAGGTTCTTAGAAATGCAATGTTAGTATAGATCACAGGTTTTTAGATATACAATATAAGTACAGAGCAAGGTCCTTAGACATACAATATAAGTACAGAGCAAGGTTCTTAGATATACAATATAAGTACAGAGCAAGGTTCTTAGAAATGCAATGTTAGTATAGATCACAGGTTTTTAGATATACAATATAAGTACAGAGCAAGGTCCTTAGACATACAATATAAGTACAGAGCAAGGTTCTTAGATATACAATATAAGTATAGAGCAAGGTCCTTAGATATACAATATAAGTATAGAGCAAGGTTTATAGATATACAATATAAGTATAGAGCAAGGTTTATAGATATACAATATAAGTATAGAGCAAGGTTCTTAGATATACAATATAAGTACAGAGCAAGGTTCTTAGACATACAATATAAGTATAGAGCAAGGTTCTTAGATATACAATATAAGTACAGAGCAAGGTTCTTAGACATACAATATAAGTATAGAGCAAGGTTCTTAGATATACAATATAAGTACAGAGCAAGGTTCTTAGACATACAATATAAGTATAGAGCAAGGTTTATAGATATACAATATAAGTACAGAGCAAGGTTTATAGATATACAATATAAGTATAGAGCAAGGTTTATAGATATACAATATAAGTACAGAGCAAGGTCCTTAGATATACAATATTAGTACAGATCTGTCGCCAAATGCTCGACACCGCACCTTTTGGCAAACTTTTCCATTGTGACATCACAATCAGATGGTCCGTCAAACGTGTGATTATGACGACACAATCGAATGACATAAAAAAGCACACGGAGAGCGACGTTTCAGACATTTGGCGATAGGTCAGTTGACAAACAATATGTATATTTACTTCATTTAAAATTTTAAATTTTGATACCAAAATTAAGCCTCCGCTACAGGTCTAACAAGGTAAACTGGCATTTGTTTAAACACAGTGAGTCTAAATCAAATCACAACATGGGTGAAATGCTACTCGTCACAAAAATAGAGCTTCAGTAATGCGTAGAGTCTGTGCAAGGCAATATCTTTTTATCCATACAACCTATTTATGGTAAAATCCCGTATTGCTTTGTTTTTTCGACAGAACCGGATGTGCCACTTTAATTTGGTAGACCTACACCTAACATCTAGAACTTCAATTAGTTCCACTTCAATCTGTTATAACTTTAATTAGACCCAGTATTGCTTGATTTTAAAGGAATAAATCAGTAAACAATCTGAATAAACATTTTTGGGAAAAAAATATCGATGCATCACTCTCTATCACTTCTTTTTCTCGTTGAGTTAAAATATATCTATAGCTATCATTATCAACAAAAAAGTTTAGAAAATACACATACTTTTCAAATTGGAGCTCAACTGATGAAGTCTAATTGACAGAAACGATATCGTCTTGAGCATTATAACTTTGGTATTATGTTTATAATATTTATAACCACTAGGTCGTTGCCACTGCTGGTGGACCGTTTGAGTCCCCGAGGGTATACATAAACCTAGTACCTGGTATTTCGGTACTAGCTGTTCATCTTATACTTAAGTAATTTTGGCACTGTTAACACCATTTTAATTTGAAAATTTTCTAAAGCTAAGATAGTCATTTTTTTGTTTTACAATGGTTACTTTTAGACGGATTTCGGCTATACTTTTAGAGATATTATTTGGCCTTGTATGATACCACTTTATCTTTAGAAAATACACATACTTTTCAAATTGGAGCTCAACTGATGAAGTCTAATAGACAGAAACGATATCGTCTTGAGCATTATAACTTTGGTATTATGTTTATAATATTTCAAAAGAGGTCATCAGTATAACTGAAATTTAATATAACTGTAAATTTCCGGAAAAAGTGGTATCATACAAGGCCAAATGATAAATATAATTGCGTTGCCAAATCCGTCTAAGAGTACCCAAAGTAAAATGAATACCCTAGCTTTTGAGAAGTTTTAGAAGTAATGGTATCTGAGCGAGATATTACTTTAGTGTAAAATAATCAATTAGTTTCGAAATACCAGGTACTTACTATCTATCCATCTATCTATCTATCTATCTATCTATCTATCTATCTATCATTTTAAATATATTGTAACACCCTTCACATATAAAATGTTATATATATATATATATATATATATATATATATATATATATATATATATATATATATATATATATATATATAAACATACATACGAACAATTTAAATATGTTAAGCTTACAAAATCTAATGATTTTTAAAAAGTTTTCTCCAGCGTACAAAATGCGCAATTATATACATGTATTTGATGAGATAACGTGTTGCAATTATTCTATGGGCGTGCAACTGGAGTTTCACTACTTTATGGTTCTTGCAGGCCACAAACTATTTTTTCAGATTTTCGACGATCAACATTTATGTAGAAAGTATTTGGAGTGTACTTTAACCATATGCAGCATTACTATCGTATCGATAACGTAAATAATAAATTGCGATTTGTTTGTATAATTACCATGTTTTCACTGTTCTGTATAATTACAAAGTACTAATAAGTATATATATCTAATTAGAAAACAAACATGCATAATTTATGCAATAACAAAATACTATAGATTATAATCTTATTTTCGACGATTTTTAATTTGTTTCAGAAACTTAGTTTCCTCAAATTACAATTGAAAAAAAAAAATGTCCAGGTATAGAGTTAATGCCAACAATCATGAAAAATTAATTGAAACAGGAAGATAAAAATAAAACATTTACAAAAAAAACTTTAAAAAACTTTATTTAGGTATTTAAATAAAAAACTACAATAAACATAATTGTTTGCCTGAGTTTCCATTTGACAACTTTCAAACTGAATTATTAACTAATCAAGTACAGAAGTAACGTCTGTAGCACTGATCAAACGCATTGGTAAAGGATTACAAAGAAAAACATCGCGTAACGATACATAGAACGGAAAACAAAAACAATAACATGCAGTAGTCAAGGGGCCGATACATTTGCATATTTTATTAACGAAAAGAAACTAATCCTAAAATACACATGTAGGAGAGAGAGATAGAGAGACAGAGAGAGAGACTTCTTCGGACATGTACTCAAATTTGTTCTTTTGTATAGTACGGCGCAGTTCAATTTGTATCAATTTCGCCCTTAGATAAGACGGCCATTTAAAAATGAAGGCGAAATTTTCAAGCTTAATTGAAGTGCGGAGAGTCATGCCATCCATGATACTACGGTGAATAAGTGCGATATTATATATGTGTATATACGCGCGTGTATTTGTTTTGATTTTGTACATCCCCTCAAGAACATTTCACTTATATTGAGATGTCACCAGCTTAAGGTGATGTTCTACAAATTTTGGCCTGTGCTATGGAATGACACAAATGCAGTGATGGTTCTTTGACGTGCCACGCCTTCCGCGACACGACTTCGAATGCCGAGCGCTTGGCGAAAGAACAGTCCTACCATTTTAAAATTTTTTGGTATGACCCGGTCCGGGAATCGAACCCGGGACTTTCCACTTGCGAGTCTACCACCGCAAGCATTCGCGCGCGCGTGTGTGTGTAATTCACGTGTGTAATTTCACGTGTGTACCGTAGTCTTACAGCAGATTCAACAACTTTGCTAGGTTTTTTACTGGTATTTCTAATTAAACGATATGGAATTGAACACATCATTGTATGTATTGATACGGAGTTTAGTATAGTATTTGGCTATATTTCTGTATATCTATGTATGACTATTGAGTCTCTGTAGATATGTACATATGCCATTTGATTACTTATTTATGTAATTAATGTACAACAAAACAAAAATGTAGTATTTCATTAAATATTTCATACAAAAATATAACATTGATAACTATTACAGTTGTTTCTTTCATTGTAATTCATCGCTTTAATTACAGTAGATGATTATGTTTCCAGTGCTATACATCATATATTAGGATATAACAACTGTAAAAAATAGGAAGGTAAAGAAAAGAAGTGTACATTTAGATACAGACAAGATACCGTACACATAACATATGTCAAATGTCTAAATATACTGGTCATAATCAATATTCTTTTGTAACAAAACATGCAACACAATGTTATAATATATTATTCAAATTATATTTACTCGGCTTTGGGATTGGCCTGGATTAGAGAAATGACAATACTTATAAACAGGTCACATCAGATAGCCAATTTTCCTTATTTGTATCTCGATGTAAATATTCAATCCAACTGTATCCGGCTAATTAAGTGATATTTTACTTTCTATGTAAATAATTGATGATGGAATCCAAGGTAAATAAAAGTTATGCTTGTTGTCAAGGTATAAAGTAACACACTGCAAAGAAACAGTCACTTTTGCTTTGCTGTCTGTATTGTAACGGAGCGTTTAAAGTGAAGAATTCACAAGATGGCTGGAGATTCCGATCTGGATATGGTCAATCGTGATCCAAATAGTATAAATGACCATCTCAAGGTGAGTTACCGGGATGTGTTTTCATACTGTAGTAAATACGGTAAGCTAGTGACCTCCTAACAACATTTATATCATTGCATTTTTGACATTTAGTAAAATACTTAGTATAATACAGTAAAATACAATAATTGATAATGAAATCCTGTTACAGGGACAACGAGTAACAGCATTATCGCCACCAACAAAAACAACAATAATCGTATCTGATAACTGTTTCCTCTAGTAAGATATTTTGAATTCTGAAATTTGCCTCTTATCTTAAGTTGAAACTTGTATTGATAACAACAAAAGAAGAAAAGAAAAGATATTTGTTCTAGAAAAGAAACTGATTGTGATAGAAATGATGAAACCGATTGTGATAGAAAAAATGGCAACCTCTTTTGACTCTTGGATAACTGTTTAATTCTTTATGTTTTTATTATTTTATACCATTATTGCATTTCGACAAACATTTCCACATATTTCAGCTTAGGTTCTAATCTGGGTTGTGAGAATATTGGTTTTCTCCTCCACCATTAAAATCATATCAGCTCAATATAACTGAGAATCTATTGAGTTTGACATAAAACACCATTCCAAAAAAATAAATAAATAAATAAAATCTGACCAGACTTGACTTCGTACTGACCAATGGTGAGAGGTGTTGTATAACGCTATTATCTAACTTACGGCCACCACCAACAGAGGCTTCCGTCGTAACATTATAGGTATTATATATATCATATATGCTAGATGTAGGGATTGGCTTTAAGGATAAAGTCTGCAATATATTTAATAAATAATAATAAATTTTGTATATATTTTTTGTAAATTCACAATTTCTGTTATTTACATTTTTATTTTTTGTTGATTTGTAATAATTATATATCTATATACAAACTTTTAAATATTGGCTCATGACAAATTTGTCTCCAGTTGTCAATAAGAATTGCTAAAAAAGATCATCAATATCATAAAATGCATCAGTCCATGTCAATTTCACGGATACAGAATTATAAATGTTAGTATCACATATCACAAACTCGGTTGTATTTTTCCTATATTTTAGTTGAAGTTTGGATACTATTACATATTCCGTGTAGTCTATTCCTGTGGATTCATGTGCCATTGGCGTTCTTAGTTTCCGTTGATAGGTACTTAGTTACAGCTGTCCTTCGGATGAGACAGTGAAAACCGAGGTCCCGTGTCACAGTAGGTGTTGGCACGTTAAAGAACCCGCACTGCTCAATGGCCGTAAATGCTGAGCATAGGCTTAAATTTGAAGCCCTTCACCGGCATTTGGTCTCCATATGAGTGAAGGATTCTTGAGTGGGACGTTAAACTACAATAAAAACAAACAAACAAACAAACTTAGTTAGAGCATCACACTTTACAACACTATGTCTCTTTAGTCAGTATGGACGAACCTTGGTGAGCCGGCCTGGCTCAGTCGGTAGTGCGCTCGACTTTTGATCGTGAGGTCGTGAGTTCGAGTCCAGCCGGGGGCTCTTTAAAGAACCCTCACTGCTCAATGGCCGTAAGTGCCGAACATAGGCCAAAATTTGAAGCCCTTCACTGGAATTTGGTGACGTCTCTATATGAGTGAAATATTCTTGAGTGGGACGTTAAACAACAATAAACAACCAAACAACCAAACGAACCTTGGTGGATCTAAGCTGACCGTGTGGGAGACTGTTGGTCTTTTCTTGGTGTTCCTTCTCCATCATTATAGACAGAACTCCATCATATAACTAATAAATTGTTAGTTATGGCGTAAAACACCAATTTAACAGATAAAAAGATACAGTACTAGTTAACAATTACGTAGCATTATCATAAATACATATAGAGCAGAGTAATAAATATTATAAACATACTACCAAAGTTATAAATTATCTATCATAAATCAACAGATATACAATAGGATACAATACTATTTAACAATTACGTAGAATTAACATAAATACATAGAAAACAGGGTAACAATCTATCAGAACAAACAGATATACAATAAGTGTTTCGGATTTTATTTATAAATACGGTAGTCTTGACCACCGGTCAACAAATACTTAATACAATAATTACGAGACAATAGAGCATATCTTGACATACATATATATATTATTCACGTCCTACCGAATTATATAACTTTAGTGGTGTACACAATAGTTCAAAGAAAGGCATCAATAATTTCTCCTCTCTCATACTGAATTACTCATCAACTGTTGCATTTTACATGATGTAATCAATAATAATGAAATCCACTGGGAAGGTGATGATGAGGTATTGGATTAAGAACATCTTCGAGAATCATTAAGTGTAGATTTCTGAGTTACCTAAGAATATAGAATACATACTATTATAGAAAACTGGAAACTAAAAATGCAATTTGAAACGTCAATATAAAATTACAATTTTCTGCATTGATTCGTATATTTTTTAGGATTTAATTAATATTTTGTGAAACTATGAAATAAGCCTTCTTAAAATTATCCTGAGTATATGATTACTTTTATTTCTTTACCTCTCTCTGCCATATACGTTTATCAATAGTTTTAGTTCAATTTTCCCAAAACATTTAAACTGAAAACCAAACACAGTATATTACTTTCCATTTGGAAATACTGAATCCATATCGGATTTGACATAGCTAATTTCTAACAGCTGAAATACGTCCGTCTAACTAAGACATGTAATTTCCCAATTTAGTTCTACAATAAACATATTGAATACCTTTAAATTGGGTATTTTCATTTGTGACCAATTTTGATATATATTCTGTATATGGCAGTAAAGGAATAGTTTTGATATGTAGTGGAACCTTAGGAGACCACCTCGCATGTAAGACTTTTAATATTCTGTCTCTCGAAAATGTCTATATATTTCTCATATATATCTTACTTTGATACTTATGGTTGCCAGGGTGTGTCAAACATATACATGTACATCAAATACTAATAATGCATATATAAATACACACACACACACACACACACACACACACGCGCGCGCGCGCGCGGGCGCGCAAAGATATATATATATATATATATATATATATATATATATATATATATATATATATATATATATATATATATATATATATATATTATATCACAAAAAATGTCTTAATGAATATAGATTAAGCCCAGATCATAACTAAAGAAATTTAATGTCCTCCAAAGGGAAGTATCAGTATGCAAAAAAACAGAAAAACTGTTTATCTGGGTTTTTTTTTTGCATAACTAAAGAGACCATCTTGTTATCTAAATCATTTGGAGTCAATCAGTACATGAATAGATTTAAATAGTATCTAAATTCTGGAAATAATATTTCTCTGGCATTTTGGTTGGAAATGTAAAGATAATTCAAGACTGCAGATTTTCTTTTCTTCTTTTATATTTTCGTTTCGATGGCTATTAAATATTAATGGGAAAACATATAACCGATGGAACCTGATATGTTGTTTCAAATTCCAATCCAAATTATAGGAACACAGTTATATTGAATTGATTTTTTTGCTACGACATAAAATATAAGAACGAGCCACGAAACACAGACAGTCATAATCACGATTTATAAAAGTACCGGCTCGCACCCCCCTAAAATGCAAGTTGAAAAACTTAAAACCAATTACTATTACACAAATGTTTTTTTTGTTGTTTAATCAGTGTTTTACGCAACACTCATCAATTTTTCAGTTATACGGTGGCGACCAATTTTTAATGGTCGAAGGGACCACTAATGGCTTTTCTATACTCAGCTTAGGTTTCAACGGAGCTAGAACTCGTGTTAATTTGATGTGAAATACTAAAAGGGCAATGTTTTTTCCGCTCGGCTACTCAAGCCCCAGAGAAATTAGAGAAGAAAAGCGTAGAATTATTAAGTATTAGAATTATATCAATATTGTTTATACAGCTTATGTAACACTAGAATTTAAAGAAGTAGTATTTTGATATTTATTTAAATGAATTTTAGAACACTAAATTTGTTAATTTTAGAATACTAAATTTTCAAATTTTAGAACACTAAATTTTAGAATCTTACATACTGATGTATTTTTAAAAAAACCACAAATATCTTATTTACTTGTGAGTGTGATGATATGAAATATGAAACCTATATTTTTATAATTCTAGGTACAATTTGAGGATGTCCTCGCTGAACCAGATGGAATTAAAAGTTTGGATTGTGTATGGAAGTTTTCGTACACCTGTTTCAACTGTTGGAAAAATCTCTGCTATATGATTATGACAACATGTTGTGGCATTTGTATTGCAGCTGAATGGGGATGTGAGTTCGCATACATTGCATTCGTTCACATCTGGTACGTCACACCAATCTTTAAAGTCCTGGAAATCAACTGCGGTTGTCTTCAGAAGTTGTACGGCTTGTGTGTTCATTGCTGTCTCGATCCAATGTGTGAAGCATGTGGTTTGCTTTTCCATGCTTTCAAACGTTCTTAAGATATGTCTCATTGAAGTAACAGTGTCACGTGATGTAGCGACAGGACCGATGTGATGGTGATATCCTGGGTGATATAAACAAAAGTGATATGTAGACATAAACTTTAACCTGCCTAATGCAGCTTTTATATGCCTTCCTTTTCCTATACTATACTAAAATGTGTAATTCATTTTGAAAATATCTTTATTGTAATTGCTTTCTAAATCAGAATGAACAATAAAGTTTTTATATCATCTATAGTTTTTACTTAATGGTTATATAATAGTTTATGCTGAATGATAATCGTTAGTCGGTTTATACTGAAAGATAATCGTTATACTGAAGGATAATACAATAGTTTATACTGAATGATAGTATAATACAACACTCAATATTCCCAAATTTAGACCCCTTTATCAAGTGAAAGACGACAATATGTATATTAGTTACACAGTATTAAGTCTGCATAATACACAGCGTCATGCCAAAATGGATAATCGTTATACTGAATGATAATACATTAGTTTATACTGAATGCTAATCGTTATACTGAATGATAATACATTAGTTTATACTGAATGCTAATCGTAATACTGAATGATAATACAATAGTTTATACTGAATGCTAATCGTAATACTGAATGATAATACATTAGTTTATACCGAATGCTAATCGTAATACTGAATGATAATACAATAGTTTATACTGAATGCTAATCGTAATACTGAATGATAATACAATAGTTTATAATAAATGATAATACAATAGTTTATAATAAATGATTATACAATAGTTTATACTGAATGATAATCGTTATACTGAATGATTATACAATAGTTTATACTGAATGATAATCGTTATACTAAATGATAATACAATAGTTTATAATACATGATAATACAATAGTTAAGCACTTCGTGCTGCACAGAATTTTTTTCATAATCCATTGCCTTTATACTCGATGAAGTCCAAAAATGAAAAACAATCCTTATATTTATATATATTACCATTTTCTTTTAATCTGTAGTCAGCTGGTTATGAAATTCATTCTATGTAATTGGCTTTGCGGTAGGAGGTTTTTTCATATGATGTAACAGTTAAACAGCTGTGTGAGACGAGAAGTACTTCCCCTTTTCTGTCCGGAAATACTAAATGGAATTAAGGTTTATTTTCTTAATTTTATATCATTTTGAAAGAAACTAGTGATATGGAAAATTTTGAATAAGTGTCAGATTTGTTTTTAAGTTATTTTAGAATATTCGTCTGCTTGGTAACCGGAAGGTTAAATGTGTCAGAAAAGAATTGAAACTGCAAATGGCTGCGCCCATGAGTATGCTGAATAATGTATTTACAACGAATTTGCGTTTGAATTCTGATATATTATTAATGGGATATACTATAGAAAGATTTAGTGTGACCTACAAGAAGTGAGACAGCTAGTATTAATTTAATTTATGACAAACTGAAAGTAGCCATTTTATTTGACATTTTTACCAAGCAGCTGGGAACCACGATGACTGATTGGTACGTAACCTATGTAAGTAGGCCCATTTCACACGACCTAATTTCACACGATGTGGGTGACGAATTGTTTCTGATAGGAATATCCAGTGAAGGCAAACAAATCGACTTGTTTATCAAGAGATGCTTGACAAAGTTGCACTATGCCTTACCTTCTTTATTTCTGTTGTAACTATGAAGCCAGACGGTGGTCTGTGGTTCTGGTCATAACATGACCTAGATATATCGCGATATGGGCCTGTAGGTTGTACAATGTGCTACAGATGTAGTCTCTTGTTTCCGATTTCTTTCTGTGATTTTTATTTGTTTTGTGGTAGGCCTAAAGTATGGCTTTTAAGATTAAATATATAAGAAATAAACATGAGATATTCTATTCTTTATTGATTCGTTCATGTATTCTTACGCTGAAAAGTAAAGTGGTTAATACACGGGACACGCGACTGTATTTACCGGAATATGCAATATATCGCTCTATATACTTGCAATGAAGGGAATTGCAGTCGGTATGTAAATATTTTATACTGAATGATAATTGTTAGTCTGTTAATACTGAATGATAATCGTTATACTGAATGATAATCGTTATACAGAATGATAATCGTTATACTTAATGATAAAACAATAGTTCATAGTATCATTTAATACGTCTGTTCATGAACTTATTTGTAACCTTTAGTCTATTGTTGTTAAGATCAAAATTGCTTTATAAAATACATAAATAAACCCAAATATTGAAGGGGCCCACTTACGGTTCCCAAAATATTGAATTCTATCATTTCTGATAAAATACATCTGTAACTTTTTATCTAAATAAATTATAACTCCAATGAAGTTGTACGGGAGGGGGATGTAAAGCTACAGTGTCTGTAACACGTTGGCTTTTTATTTTATAGATATAGGCAATGTTGATTCTTACTTATTTTGTTATTTAAGTTATTCGACCCATAAAGTAATTACAACAATGTTATACAAAGTACCTGTATAAAGTGTTTATTTACACTCTAGTATTGTTTACATGTTGCCAGGCTAGGTACGTCCACGTGGTCTTTAAGTATCTATATCATATTAATAATTGAGGTAGAAGCATCAAATGTCAGCATGTGATGCGTCTGTGTTGCCTCTAGTTACACGGATAACTAATTGTGACTCTACTATATATAAGTTGAAAGGAAAAGTAATGTAGATCTTTTATGTATATCTTATCTTTATACATTGAGAACATGACTAATTAACAATTAAATCTTGATTGATTAATGAGTATCTATTTAGGAATTCGAAGACAACAGTGGAAGTGATGATGGCGTTACCTTGATTTATGTTTCAAGAGACTGAGTTAAATAAGGTTTATATGTGCGTTTTGTCGATATTTTGAAATGGGGAGATTAAATATTTGATGAACACCGCAAAATATATGACACCAAAATAGTTTTAATCATGCGCAGAATGATCATTGATCCTAAACTGTAAATGATAATGAATATATACAGATTTGATACACTGTGGCATCCCGGTGGGTTTGACCAGTCCACAGGGAATGCATAATCCTCAACCTAAGGAAATTCAAATTCTCGTTTATCAAACATTCTTCATAATCATGTATGCTCCACTAGATGCCTAGATTGGATTCCGTACAGTTAGCACGTAGGATTATTTTAAATTACAATCTGTAGTCTTGTTTCATTATGCACTATAAAATTGCGCAATGTTAATAGGTTCGAATCAGATTCAAGAAAAAATATTGACTGTCATATAGAGTGCGAAATTCTGAAATTCTCAGATCGTTCAGATTCTATATATAATTATATAATGTGTGTGTGTGTGTGTGTGTGTGTGTGTGTGTGAAAATCTTCGTTCCATAGAATAATTTCAAATTAAGGACTTTTCATCTATATAATCTGACGTTTGCATCAAAATATTCCAAGGTGTAAATGTAAGAAGAGCTATTCTAAACAAATATGTTTAAACATAAAGATGCGTTCTACTAAACAATGTGTGTCTATAGAGCCGTACGATCGAACACTCCTTTTACGTAGTAAGTTTGTTCTCTTTATACAAAGAGTGAGGATATGTGTACATAAAACCTTCAAAACGTATCCAACATGCACTGCTACATATTTTGGACGGTTTAATTTTGGCCATTTTAATAGGGTGTGCAAATTGACAAACTTAAACCAAAGACAAAATATCCGAATTTACGATAGGGATATGATATAGATTCTACAACAGAGACTAAAGACACCTCATGATGAAAACGACCACACCTCGAAAATAGTAAATATCCGATATATTGATATATTGCCAAAATACAGGAAAACAAAAGGTGGCGGTATATCGGGGGTGAACTATATATATATATATATATATATATATATATATATTATATATATATATATATATATATATATATATATATATATATATATATATATATATATATATATATAAATATATCAGCACTCACTGTAGTCAATGAGATATTATATCTCTGTAGGTGTTATTTCAATTATGTTTCAGTCCTCACTGTAGTGGGATATATCTCAGTAAGTGTCCTTACGTATATATTAAGGTATGAATTAGCCCTATAGGGATTGAGATAGATTTTAGTTGACACGATACATGTGTATAACGTATACATAACACTCACTTAAGTCACTAAGTGATATCTCAGAATATGAAACGTTAAGTATCAGTGCTCACTTTAGTTAGTGAGATATGTCTCAGTAAGTGATATCTCAGAATATAAAAGGTTGGGTATCAGTTCTCACTGTAGTGAGATAAATCTCAGTAAGTGATATCTCAGAATATAAAAGGTTGGGTATCAGTTCTCACTGTAGTGAGATATATCTCAGTAAGTGATACCTCAGAATATAAAAAGTTGGGTATCAGTTCTCACTGTAGTGAGATATATCTCAGTAAGTGATATCTCAGAATATAAAAGGTTTGGTATCAGTCCTCACTGTAGTGAGATATATCTCAGTAAGTGACATATCAGAATATAAAAGGTTTGGTATCAGTCCTCAGTGTAGTCAGTGAGTAATATCTCAATTGGTGATATATCAGAATATAAAAGGTTTGGTATCAGTCCTCAGTGTAGTCAGTAAGTAATATCTCAATTGGTGATATATCAGAATATAAAAGGTTTGGTATCAGTCCTCACTGTAGTAAGTGAGATATATCTCAGTAGGTGAAATGTAGTAAAATGAAGAAGTACCAATGTATAATCGAAACTCAATGTACATTAAAATATACAAATGGTTTCAACATAAAGAACAACTGCAAATCAAACGCGGATGGGACCAGGTGTTTAAAAGGAGTCAGCGTCCACTGCTAGCATGCCACATACGGTAAAGTTCTTAATGTCATCAGTTTAAGATCTGACTGGCGAAAGGGAATCTCTGTATATGGTGGTGCCCCAGAATACAATTTAACATTCCTGAGAGTGGGACTGCATATTGTTTCACCAAGTCCCCGTATCGACCATAAAACATCGTTACTCACGATTTCAAGTATTCAACAACGTAACCCTGAGCGAGTAGTTTTTTGGCGAGTTGTTCGGCTGTCAGAATAAAACTTTCCTAAAATGAGTATGCCCTGGCATAACGTATAAGATGTGAAATGAAAATGCTATAGGCAGGAGAAGACGGAATATTACTACTCAGGAACGGGAAGTTCGTGATATGGAAATTGAAATCGTAACGTTTGTCAAAAAATGAGGTCTGAAGAGCTGTCATTCTAAATTGATGGGAATACATCTAGGTAAGAAGTACGTATGTTGCTCTCTGTTGCCTCATTTATCTCAAGCTGACTAGGATACATCTGGCCAAAGTAATTCTGAGATTCTGAATTATTAATAGACAGGACGTCGTCGATGTACATGTAAGTAAAATTGTACTGATATGCTGTTTCTTTCCTGTTGAGAGCAGAGACTGTATAAAGTCCGCTTCATACGAATACAAAAAGATGTCGGCCAGCAGAGGGCACAAATGGCATCCATTGGAATGCCGACTTTTTTGCCCCGAAGATGTTGTCCACTAGCAACTTCAGAATATTGATGATATCGTCTTTAGTGTACATGCTATTGAAATCAGATTGTTCATTCACAGAATAAGGTTCTTCTATTAAATATCTACAACTTTGATTTCCATTTTTGTATACAAAGGAGTTTCGTATAATAGAAGTGAGTTTTTCCGGTGAGAATGGTTGTGTATAGGGTCGAAAAAAATCAAAAGATTTTAAGCTGGTTATATGTTTGAAACTTAGAGATTTAGATGCTCCAACAACATTTCCGTTTCTTGAGTAGGCTGTTGTACAGTACCTCTGAAGACATTGCTTAATATGTGTAAGCACTTTTTAGGGCACCTAGATAACCCCGCAATGAATCTGTTTATAAAGATTTTTGTGCATCTTCGGTTCCAATAAATGTACGGAAAGTCAAACTTGGCGACACTTCAGTGTTTATTTTCAGTATAAGAACAAGTTTATATCACTCCTCAGTTAAGTCAGCGAGAGTCTCAAATTTGTAACTTGGTCAAGAACCATGATAGCATTAGTAGATGTATTTCCAGTTCTGTCATCGTTCCTCTTTAACAAACTGTATACTCTCACTGCTGCTTCGTCTGACGGGGGATTCTGCTTTCTACACCCTGTCATTTGTCTATTTTTCTGACCACCTGGTTGTCTGTCCACATACATGTATACCTCTCCTATGATAGTAGGAAGTACGAAGTATGTGCTTGAGACTTCCTGTTCTTTCACAAATGGAGCATACTTGATTTGTTTAATTATTGTTTCTGAATGTCCCACTCAAGAATCTTTCACTCATATGGAGACGTCACCAAATGCCGGTGAAGGGTTTCAAATTTTGGCCTTTGCTCGGCACTTGCAGCCATTGAGCAGTGGGGGTTCTTTAACGTGCCGACACCTACTGCAACATGGGACCTCGAATTTTACTGTCTCATCCGACAGACAGGAAACCAACCTGCCGCCGGCTGGACTGGAACTCACGACCTCACGATCAAAAGTCGAGCGGGCTACCGACTTAGCCAGGCCAGCTCTGGAGCATACTTGAAAATTAAGATGTTTGTTTATCTTTTTTTATTTTTGTTTAAATATTGGACAGAAATTAACTATATAGAAATATAACAGGTTACCATTGCTACAGACATTCCAATGCTGAATTCTAAAAGTGAGATTCCTACTTCGGTGCAGGAATGATCAACGACATTGTCGTAAAACCACGGGCCGGATTCGCTGTGCCCTTTTCTTACCCGTGGTTTCATGTTCCTGAAATCATTTGTGTGTATTTTTGTCATTCATGGAACCCCAGCCTATGCGAGTAAACGGTTCTCGCATTTGTCAATTCTTTTAAACAATATCGGAATTGTATTAGATCAATGGACTACGCGATAATGTCTGATGCCGATCACAACTACTGTGATTGGATAAATTGGATATACCTATTCATTAGCTACGAGTGGTCTCGGGCACATGAAACCACGGATAGCATAGCGATTCCGGACCGTGGTTTTATTACGATGGATCACTGACTATCATTTCCGTTGGTCATCAAACACTATCTGTTGTGAAGAATCTTTCCGATTTTAGTATATTTTGTTGTCATTTTTTGCCAATTGCCTTTGTAAGAGTATATCCATATATAACATTGCATTTCCGGCTTACTATCACTTTTTTGTTATTCTTAAGATACAATATCCAGGGTGTCAAGCCATTTTTGGTCTAAAAAATATAGGATTATAGGGATTCTTAAAAAAATTTATAGGGAAAATATAGGGATTTTACAGCAGATTTATAGGAATAAATAGGGTTTCTATTAAAGAATTTGGTTGCAATTCTATTGTTGCTGCATACAAATCCAGCCAGTTTTGCAATTTATTGTAGATAACATGAAATGAAACACAAGATAAGAGATACAATCCTTCAATAAGTCGACAGTTTCTATCAAACAGACTATTTGTACACAATCATTACAAAAATCAAAGAGTTATGTGAGATCACATAACTCTTAGATCTTTGTATTAAAATTGAAAATTACTTTAATGGCCTCCTCCTCCCCTAGCCATTTCCTTTCCTCCCATTTTTTTTTTCTATTTTAAAATGAAAACACATATCAATCAATAAAAGTCACTCTTTATGACATGTAAATTTAAGAAAAGAAAGTAAATTATTAAAATTTAAGCATAATATAGATTGTTTAAAGTTCTAATGCTTTTGTTTCTTGCTTTTGTCCTTTTCACACTGCTCATTCTCATTCTGTTTTGTTTTAGTAGGTCCTTTACTGTCCTTGTCTTTCCCTTTGTCCTGCATGCTTTTGACACCTCTGTTTCTTTACTTTTTGACATACATTTGTCTTTACTTTTCGACGCCTATTTTTCTTTGCTCTTTGACCCTTCTTCTCTGATTAATGTAGTTTTTTTCAATATTGAAGTTTTCTCTTTTTCTAATTCTTTTTGTTTCTCTCTTATTTTGTCCAGCTCTTTTAATGATTTTTCAGATTTGTTGGTCCCAGTATCTATCATCATTTGGGCAACTTTAAGAGCTGATCTTTCAATCTCATTTTCCTTCATTACTGCTTCCAGTTTCATTTTTCTTCTTTTACAAGAGCATTGCCAGCATCTAAGTCAGTTTTTACCTTTTTTTCTTTGTCTGCAAGCTCTTTCTCTCTTTGCTCAATTTTTTTTCGAGCAGCCAATTCCTCTTCTTGCATTCTCGTTAATCTATCGTGTTCTTCTTTTTTCCTTCTAGCTCTGGATAATTCCTCTTCTCTCTTGTTCCTTTCCTCTTCAAAGCCATGCTTGGTAACTAGCATGAGCAGTTTTCATTGACTTCATTAGTTCTTTTGTGAAAGGAATTTTCTCTGGTTTTTTAGTTTTTGGGTCAAAGAAAGCCACAGCATCCTTCACCATTCTTATTCCATTGATTGTCTGCTCTGACAACTGATTTCTATCATCTGTTACCACATTAATATTGACTGACAAACTCCTTTCCACATCTGCATTTCCATGTGGCAATACTAAAGCTGTTTTATCACATTCTTCAATAACTTGTATTTTGGTTTGCCATCACCATCCTTCAAGGCAAATACCTCTCTCCAGTAGTGATCAACTCTTTGGTCCTCAGTGACCAAAACAACATCAACTGTTGGCTCTAGTTGTCTGGTTATTTGCTGAATGAATCTTACAGACTCACTGTCTTTACTAGTCTTTTTGAGTGGATTCAAACATCCAAGACTCATAATTAAGGCATTCCCCAAAGGAAGACGTTTCTGTAAATGTTCAACAGCTTTACGGTAAAATGCTCTTATACCTAGCATTTGTTTCCTCTGCTGTTCCAGCTTAACTGCTTCATTTGGTTTTTGACTTTGTCTCCAATCACTATGTCCTGGTCACTTAGACAATTCTTCACATCGCTGACATTGATGCTAAGTAATTTCTTTCCTGATTTCCCTTTAAGAACCTCTGGCTTAATGAACCTGTTCATAATTTTCAAAAGAAGATCTTTCATTCTGTCATAAAGCAGATGAATCAAAGGGGCACCTGTTTGAAACAATAGGAGGAAGCTTTTGAAAAGAGGATAGACACCAGCTAAAAATAATGCTTCAACCCTAGTTTCTACTGTATTTCCAATTAAAGCCAGCTGTATCCTTTTAAAATTGACACTTTTTGGAACACTTTTCTCTGATTTTTCCAGGTTTTTCAAAAATGCAATAATTGCATCCCATTGCTCAAGGAGTCTGTCAACAGATGGCCCAAGTGACAACCATCTCACCTCTGTATGCCTTTGAAATTTGTTGGCTTCAATGTCCAAATCAATTTGAAGAGCTTTGTAGTCTTCTCGTCTAGCTGCACTGTGTTTAAACAAGTAGAACAGATCCAGGCATAGATGTTCTACAACATTGCCATACTCGTCTATCCCTTTTCCAAAGCTGTTATGCACAATATGCATGTTGCAACTACCAATGTCTACTAGCCCAGAGTGGTCAGGAACTTTTCCTTTGATCTGACTCTCAAGTTTTGACATGATTGCTTTATTAACATTTGGTCTGTCCATGCCAAGAGCTGTAAGCTGACTTAGTGGTATCTTGTCCTCCTGAAAGACATCCATTATGCTGTTTGACACTTTAATTGCTTCTGCATGACCAAAGAAAAGAGATCTATAATATCTACACCAAACTTCATCATTTTGAGAAGACCAGTATCGAATCCTGAGGTCCATCTGCTTTTTTACTTGGGCCTGGGTTGTTTCATCAAAATGGAGGGAAAACTTAGCCCCAGAGTCACAAAGATCATTTATCAGTTCGTGTCTGAAATGAGGACCCATACCATCAGCAAGTAAATAGGAAACTTTAGTCCTGCTCAATTGAATATCAGTAGCAATTTTCGAGTCTGGAAACATGGCTGCAAATGTTTGCTGGATATTATCACATGACCTGAAGCTAAAATTGGCATTTGCAACCTGGGCTGCCCAAATTCCTTCTGATTTTAGAACTTCATCTGAATGTACATATAGCTTGATAGTGTTTGAAGCAGCAGATGTAGATGGAGTTTCCTCTTTACTTGTGAAGGAGAGCTTAGATTGTGACTTGTCCAGTGTTGGTAGGATGAGAGATTTATGGGCTTTTCCTTTTGCATGTTGGAGAACTTGTGCCTTGCCTGAATTGTCTATTCTGAATTCAGAATCACAAACTCTGCAATAAGCAAACTTATCAGAATTTCCTCTCCTACACCATTCACGCACTATCTGTCCATTGCAATCTATAGCAGAGGTCCAGGAATTCTGGAACTTGGTTACCCCGTGCGGCATTTTCAGTCAGTTAACATATATACCGTAAGTCAAACTGAAATCAAAATCATGATTAATATCTTTGTTTCCAACCATAGCGGATACACAAGTAAATGTATGAGCTAACACTACCTGCCAAATCAATATTGATAAACTCCTTTTAAAACTTATTAAATTGTCTCTTTGTATGCCATCAGTATTGCAAAAAATATGGGGTAAAACTGATGGGACTCAAGGGGATATTTTAAAATTTTCATAGGAGTTGATCAATGTTAACTGAGCAGTTCAAATAATGTTTAAACTCATACATTTACTTGGGTATTCACTGTAATCATTTCCTTTAATGGATTGGATAAAAGCACAATCTGGATGACATGATATAATTTAAATAAATCATATTTTATTTGCCTAGTCTATTCATTTTTAAAGAAAGCCATACTTAAAGTGACATTCATGAAATTGATTCCATATCAATGGTATTCATAATAAGATAGGCTTAATTCTTTGAGATATATACATGTACTTTATTGTCTTAAAAGCTTTTCTGTTAGCATTGTTTTGTCAAAATGAAGAGATAACATGAGTGTTCCAATAAGCATGGCTTAAATTTTGCTGCCCTAGCTACACCTTATAAATGGTAAAACTATAAGGTACATTTCCGGCAACAGCTTATTTGATTTCCATGCCAATTTAATCTGAACAGTTTGGAAGTAACTCTTTTTTAATGGTTAAATCATTCAAATTTTATGTTTTATTTAATTTTTAAGATAGGACGGTCAAATTTTTTTAATATATAGGGTTTTATAGGGATTTTAAACAAATATAGGGAAAATATAGGAATGGTCAAATTTATAGGAAAATATAGGAAAAAATAGGGACTTGACACCCTGAATATCTCATATGATTCGACAGACGTGATGAGTTTGACTTTCATAGTGTCGACTTCCCACATTCATGTAGTTTTATTCCTTTTCGCCTGCATATGGTTTTTATATCTCAAAATGAATTGTTGTATTTTTCATGATCCGCATCCTTGCGTGCTGTATTTGTGCCCAGCGAGTTCCTACGTAGAAATTTTAGTATAATGCGTGTGTTTTTTGTGAATGTTTAGATTTGTCAATGGTATATGTGTTTTAGATATGTGTTGGTAGATTGAAGAAGAAATAGCGATGCTGATGCCTTGCAACAAGTTCATGAATGGGAGCAAAATGTCACTGGAGGAGTATTAATATGAGAGGGTTTCCGATGGTTTATTTCATAATATGATTTACAGGATATTCAGTGAACCTAAAACGTTTTACATATGAAAATAAAGACAGTATTTTTCCATTTTGATAATCAACTTTATAGGATTTTGATTTTTCTATTTTGATAATCAACTTTATAGGATTTTGGTTTTTACTCCCTGGTTGCCTCTTCAGTTTCTTATATCACTTCTAAGTTGAAAATTGCATTTGGATTTTAGTTACAGAGAAGATGTGATGTAAACTCTAACACACATATTAGAGAGCATCCTCCGAAGTTTAAAGCACTAAATCCGCATCAGTAATGTCGGTTTCCATTGATACAAAGTTTGTAATAACAGTCATCTGTACCCTTACAAATATTGTTATACGGCTTCTTGTGACAAATTCTGGCCAATTGGTTGAAACACTAGGATTATATTAACTTGGAACACTTGGTAGTGGATCTAGCTGATCAATAAGGTTAAATTAACATTAGATTTTTTTATCCGATACAATCTGTTTATCTGTATAATCTAATACCCCTATATCTGTGGCTCTAACGATACATGATAAGGCAAATGGAAGGACAAGAAAGTGCTTACATGTCCCACTATCACTGCAAGAATTGATTACATCCAATTAATATATTATGTTTTATAATAGATACATTTTGTATTCCGTAAGAAATACTATAATTAGCCCAATGTCATAAGAATGTACAGATTTTCTGATTTGTGGTATACATGCAGACTTGATGTACATGTACATATATTCGTCGCACGATACATATGATGCCTTAATAACATCAAATATCCTGCTATATGAGGCTTATATCTATTGTACTGTTTAGTATTAACTACTCCAGCAACAGTGCTTCACCAAAATCAGACGGACATTATGAATGATTCTGTCAGAAATATTTGTCAAATCTTTGTTTCTGTGGAATAAAATAATGTATTTAGAAATTCAACATCAATAAAAATGACATGAAATTCAAATTAATACTACTTAAAAAGATCTTTGGCTTGGTTCAATGAAATAAAATGTTTCGCTAATTATGGATGCATTAAAAAAATCCAATTTTTTTTTATCACAGAAAATTAACTATTTGTTAAATGTAATAAATAAAGTAGGTCGTGGTAGGTCTCATTACAACAACATTTATTAGATAATTTAAATCATAATATTGCATTTGTAACAGGAATTTGCATCGACACTCAACCGTTATTTGCTAGATATTCTGCAATTAATGTTGGAATTTGAAAGTTTCTAAAATTATATGTGTACCCACCACTCTTACTGAGAGTTGTTAGCAAAACAAAACAGGAAAATTATAACGTCTTTTTATTACTACATTCTGAGTGTGAATGGATACACGCGCGCGTGTGTTTAGTTAGCTATACATTAGATTGCTAACCCTAAGCCTTAGTGAACCTAACCCTAATTACCCTAACCTATCCTAACCCACCCTGACCTTAACCTTAACTTAACATATCCCCTAAACACTAACCCTTACCCTAACTAAATCTAACCCTAAAACTAACCATAACTAAACCCATGTCAAACTAAACCTCAACCGTAAACACTAAATGAAACTTAACTAAAAAGAACCCTAATTAAACCAAACTCTAAACACTAACCTTACCCTAATCCGAACAATGAAAAATAATTTCATATCGGTATTAACTCGAAAAAAAACATTGTTTATTTGTAAAAAAAAAATATATTTATGTTTCACGTTTACCTTAAAATCGAAAACCTATCTTTCCATAAAAGAACTTCAGAAATAAAAATGCAGACACTTTTACGAGAACAATAATTATTGCAATATACTGCACATTTAAATATTTTCCTGATGTGTTAACATAAGGAACACAGAATAAAGAACATCTGATGTGTTAACATAAGGAACACAGAATAAAGAACATCTGATGTGTTTACATAAGGAACACAGAATAAAGAACATCTGATGTGTTAACATAAGGAACACAGAATAAAGAACATCTGATGTGTTAACATAAGGAACACAGAATAAAGAACATCTGATGTATTAACATAAGGAACACAGAATAAAGAACATCTGATGTGTTTACATAAGGAAAACAAAATAAAGAGCATCTGAATTGTTACCATAAAAAAAAACAAAATAAAGATTATCTTTAGCACATACTTATAAGTTATAGATAATAATAATACAAATTAATTTAATGTCCACCATTGGGAAGTATTGTTATACGACGTCATTCACTTGATAAAGGCCAAGGGCTCGAAAATTTGAAAATTTGTGAATACTGAGTATGTTAACTGGTTTTTTTTTGCATATGATATAATAGTTTTCACAACCATAAAAATAAATATTTAACTCATCATTTATGTTCCATATTTTTCCCTAGATGGTTTTTTTGGTTTTTGTTTAATGATCTCAAAATCTTCAGTATTCGGACGCTAAACAGAGAAAAACTTGGAATTCCCTTAGGGTATTTGTGTTTTATTTTTATGCATCCATGGATGCATGAAACAATGAATGAATTGTTGATTAGAAAGATTAACTATGAGGTTTTAAATGTTCTTCATACCCCATTAACTTTAGTTATATCTTTGTGACGTATTCCTGAATAATACTGATAAGACGATAGCTGGTATTGTTTCACCGATATTGATGCCCAAACACTATTGGCGAACAAATAAAACAAAAATCATGCAGAACATTATTTGTTATTAGGTTTGTAATCAGTAAAAATATAGACGGCAATGTCAGATGATCTCGTTTACAATTCTTTCAATAGTGACAATTGAAGTAATTTACTAAATTAAAAAATGGTCCTCGACAAAATAAAACTTACCGTCCACGGGAATATGTCGGGTTGATCAAGATGGAAGGCGAGGTGAAGACTCCCATGGACTTGATCAACCCGACATATCCCCGTGGACGGTAAGTTTTATTTTGCCGAGGATCATTTTTTAATTTAGTAAATTACTTCAATTGTCACTATTGAAAGAATTGTAAACGAGATCATCTGACATTGCCGTCTATATTTTTACTGATTGTCCATAGGAACATGTAAGGCAGGTACGTGACCCTTACATCTAATGCAATCGCAATATTTCGTTGGGATCGCTAATGGAATAAAAACGAAATATGCTAAATTGTATTATAAATAAAATAATTGTTTTCACACACACACACACACACACACACACACACACACACACACAAATAAACACAAACAAACACACAAACAAACACACAAAAAACAGATTTGGACCCTTCATCCCCAAGTTTCTAAATGGTATACTATTTTATATTGTTACAGACCACTCTATGATTGTCTGCCATGAACGGTTAAAACAATACTTTTGTATACAATATGTCCTCCAATATAATGTCTCTATTCAGTAATTAGAATAAAGATTATATAATTTTTCATAGTCTGTTATTTTTATGTAGTTATTCAATAATAATTTTAAACAATTACTGAAATTAACAATTTAAATTAAATGGTATTTATAAGGATGTTTTTATGTTAACATAAACCTTACTCATGACTTAAAACTTGGACCCACTTCTATTTGGCTTGAATTTCCTCTGTTGAAGGAATATCTAAATACGGTGGACTTTTAAATGGTTTACATCTGTGGATTCTGTATGTCTTTGTATACTATATTATGTATGTCTATGTAGTTTATATTCTTTTCAAGTTTAAACAATGTCTCTTTATCTTGACAATAGATATCATCTTAAATTGTTAAACTACAAAGTTCATATAAGCAACTACTGCCAACCGAAATACACAAATATATAAATACTGGAGCAACACAGGCACAAGTCTAGTCTCTAATACTAGAGCGCTGTCGATACCACAAAAATGTCTGAACAGAGCATCCCGATTCTGGAAAGAGATCCAAACGGCATCAACGACCACATAAAGGTAACTTAATTCTCCAATATCATGTAAATATTGCTTAAAACTTGAAAATAGTGAGACATGTATGTATTTTAAATGTATTGTTTCACATAATTCTATAACATTCTGATTATTATATTTTTGTCATCGATATAATTATGACCTAAATAAATACCATGTATGAACCCGTATTAAAGTGATATAAGCTGTCACAATGATGATTTTTGTCCCATGACATATAGTCGAGAATATGATAAAATATGTGTTCAAATACATTATCAAACACGTAAAACGTTGTAAAAGATCTTCTTTTCTGGGTTACATGTATTTGTTTTATTAAAATTTAAGCTTTCCCGTACCTTAAAAAAATCCAGCTGTATTTCGGTATGACCTTTTAGATAAACTTTTTCGCCATATCAAATGTGCTTCGTAATTCGGTCAGGAGGATCTCGGTCCTTTACGCGCTCAATCTATCAGTAACCTCGGCTCTCGACATAATTGGGTGTGTTAAAGTCGGCTGATTTTTATGTGTTTTATATTTACTTTTAAAATACAGGACGTGATTTTTATTGGAAAGTACATGTATTATGTAAAATATGTGCTTTTCAACGCTATTTTAAATACCTGAAACAAATCGGATCAATATATGATTAAAAATATCAGATCAATAAAAGAAATTTTTCCAGTCTTTAATGTTACCCTAAAATGAATGTTGACATTGCCAAAATCTAAACAATATAACTGTGAAAATTATGCGCACCTCATGTTTTACAATCGTGCCGCCATGTCCGATGGAGCAGGGCAGTGCCAAGAATGATAAAGCCGAATATGCGATGGGACGAGTTAAAATGGATCGAGATCACCCGATATACCCGGCACGTGGACAATTTCAGAATCGATTGTTTTGAAACGACGGAAAAGACGAATTTTGCCGGATTTATGTATGGAATGATGATGTACGAGAAAAAACACAAAGGGTAATAAGAATAGAATTTATATTAACTCCAAATAGCACGTAGTTATTGGACACTTGGTAATCTTCGTAAGAATTACCGAAAGTTAATGTGTAATGGCCAGAATGATATCAAATTAATATTACGGGTTACGTTTTGCAAGTTTTGGGGCAATTATACACATATATTTGCTATTCTAACAAACAGATGGTCTCTTTGGGATATATACGAGATGAAATATTACATAAAATGGGCATGTAATTTTTTACATCTACGATAGCTCATATCGCTTTAAGACTTAGTTATAGCAGCAGCTGGGACGCATAACATAGAAAACCGATGTCTATTTTTTATCTACATAGTTAAACTATATGTTGTAGTTTAACCACAAGAAGTTTGTCTTGATACCCGAAAGTCTGTAAAAGAGCACTTTTGATTTTTATTTCTTCAATTTCATCGTTTTAACAGTTTTCTCCAGATAGGGTTGTAGAATCTGTAGTATGACAAATCAGAGAGAATGGCTATTACCCCGATATGGCACCACAATTTTTCTCAGAATCTAATTTTTTATCAAAACTTCTTTTTTTCCGGTGAACCTAGTTTTCTCCAGTAAATATGAGTTTCTTAAGACCTTTTTTAAATTAATAATAATAATAAAAAACAATGTCATACTTAGCGTGCCACATGATGAGTTCGAAACTGAAAGATATTGCTTGATTGGATGGAGTTTACTGAACCAAATAACCAAGTACATGTATTGAGAGTAAAGAAAATGCTACAGAGGGTAACAAAATTTATTGAGAAACTTCGGTGTATTATATTGTTTTATTCTTTGGTGAAGTTTCGTGCTAATATTGCCGAAATTACGGATTTATAACGCCAAAGCACGATTTCAAATAAAACATTTTTTTCACTTTTTGGAACCAAAATATTGTATGTAAATATTTATATATTTAGGTTTCTATAGCAATTTCAGACTGATATAACATGAACCTGTTGGTGTTGGGCGTTACGTTTATGTAACACAATGATACAACCACTATCATGGTTCGAAACAATATATGACTCGCAAATACAGATTAAATTGTAGTCTCAATTCAGTTCTTATCATAACTTAAAGACATTTTCATTGTTTAGAAATTCAATTATGAATTTAATTACAGATTCACGCATGTCGACAAGGGGTTGCTAATTTGTTCTTGGTACTTGGTCCAATTTCTTGATATTTCATAGATCAGTTGTTTCAACTTTTCATTATTTTTTTGTACTGCTATACCGAATTCGGTATTGATGTAACCTTAATGTTATTGTTTATACTTTCCATGGTAAGATGTAATGTTATAGCCAGATGGATAAAAATCTCCATATATTTCAGGTACGTTTCGACGATTTATTAGCCGAGCCCGATGGAACGCACAGTATAAAGTGCGTATGGACAACCTCTAAAGCATGCTTCAATTGTTGCCGGAAATTTTGGTATAAATTTTGTACACTTTTCCTTGGCATATTTATTGCCTGTGAGTGGGGAATGCAGTATGCTTGCATGACATTTTGCCACGTGTGGTGCCTAACACCATGTCTTCGCATGGTGATGATGCAGTGCAATTTGTTACAGAAATGCTTTGGAACACTCATAAATTGTTTCTTGGCACCAATCTGTGAAACGTGTGGATTATGTTTTTCGGGAATTATGGTAAAAAACTCTTAGACTCCAAGACACTGAGGGATCAGTGAAATCGGATATGACTTGGAGTTTACATATGAACTTGAGAAAATATATCAACGCATAAAATGCATATCTAATATCACTCAACTTTCTTTCTTAATTCTTAATTACCAAGTACACCTATATCAAAAGAAGACAGATTCTTTATGTTAACATGTTAAAATATTGAAATATCAGTCTTATATGTATATTGCAGTCTGGATTTGTATCTTGATTTCATTGATAGGGACTTTGATTTTAGTCCCAAGCCAAAACACATTAATAATAAAGCAGACATGGAAAATGGCAACGAAAATACAGTCATAACTTCATAATATCACTAACATATCAGGTACAAATTGGCTTTGTATGTGTAACACACAAATACACCATTATATATATATATATATATATATATATATATATATATATATATATATATATATATATATATATATATATATATATATATTCACAATGGTTACTGAAGTATAAACCTTGACCCAAGATTGTGACTTTAGGCTGATCATATTCTAAGCAAATCAAATATAACTACACTTCTGATTGGTAGATATTTAGTTAGGTGGTCATAAAAATATATAATATTTATTTTATCAATTTTTTCACGGCAAAATCAATATTCCAACGGAAACACATATGATTGCTTCAGATACATTTCCTAGATTCATTCATATATATATTGTGTCATTGTAAATCTGAATTATAATTCGCATTATCAATTATAGATATTAATCCTAATTTTGTCATTACTTTAACAGTTTTTCCCATGCCATTTGACTACGTTTGATTTATAATCATGTTTCTGTTAGAAAATATTTTACTATTATTCCTCTGCATACATGACAAGTGCTGCATTTATCATTTCCACTTTTACTACTTGATAAATATATAACTTATACAACTGTTATGAAAAGTTTTCGATTTCACTGATAATTGGGTTTAGATATCACTTTTTAAGCAAATCTATAACTTGGTATTCTATTAAACCAACTCAAAAAAGTAAAAAAAATATCCAAAACAATTGTTTCTGTCAGTAAGACTTTATCGATTAAGCTCGAATTTAAAATACATGTGGATGCAAATTTCCAAAAGAGAAAGGAATGTCATACGAAACAGAATACTAATATTTTCCCGCCAAATTCGTCTGAGCGTATTCAATGTAAAAGGTGACTCTCTTAGCTTTTCAAACTTATTTTCACACAAAGTCTTATTTTCATTTTTGGTTATTTCAAGATTAATAGAAAAAAATAATTGCTTGAACATAAACAGATCCCTTAAAACAGCGTTTTTATTTCTCCATGAATGATAACGGGGAAATGTATGGAACTCAAAAAGCGAATCACTCTTCTAAATGTCCATGCCTCTTTATTGGAATACATCATTATATGTAAAAGAAAAGTACAACGGATGCTATTTTTCAGTATAGGAATATGGTTGACAGAAATGGAACATAAATATTAATCAATGAAATGTTATGAAATCGTTTGAAAATCATAAATAATTTTAAAAAGTGTCTGTCAAAAGTTGCGGTTGTTATGTATTCGGGTTGCAATTAAAAAAAAATAAATGTGATTTTTTTAGGTAATACAAATAGTATATGAAAGAAAAAACAAGATTTTATGGAACTGTGTGAAAAATACACAAAAAACGTGTAAATAAGGATGGTAAAATGAAGTCACTATTGATCACTTTTGTAATTACTTTTGATCTGAATGTTGTATGCTAAGGTTTACTGATTTACAAACGTTTTTCATATTATGCCCTTAACATTTAAATCTGATCTATTATTTAGAAAACGTATTGTATATTTCTGAAGGTATGTAATGCTTTGAAATTATCAGTCATGGTACTGAGTGTTGACAAACGTTTGTTTGATTTATAAAAACAATGCCAAAATGAAATACCTTTTTAAAATATAGCACAATTTGACTTTGATTTTTTGTTTTTCGCGATACTCAACAATCTTTCAGTCATATGATGGCGTCCAGTTTTTTTATTGGTGGGAGAGAAACCCCGGTTACCCGTGTAAAGACCACCGACCTTCCGCAAGTAAACTGGCAAACAAAATATAGCACAAACTGAAAGCAGTGCTGAAGAACTTTAAAGAACAACGACTCGCCCGCGTGTGTTTTTTCGCCATTTTAGAAAGTAGTAAGAGTCAGTTATATTTATAAATCCAAATATTAAAGCAACGTTGAGGTTTATCAATATGATTTGTGCTAAGTCGTCGACACAGATAACTCAATCATGATACTATAAGTAGGGGTTATCTTTCTTTGAAATATTACTTTGCTCAATGAAGTGGAGATAACTCTTTTACTTATAGACCATGCCATTGAACGTTTAAGCAAATATGAGCTATTGTAGTCGACAGAAATTTTACATGCACTTTCTAACTATAAAGAAACAGGAAACATAATATATTATGAATTTTTCATTCAAAACTTTTATATTTACAAAAGCACTTGTACATTTGAAATAAATGGTAATGGTATATACATATATATATATATATATATATATATATATATATATATATATATATATATATATATATATATGTGTGTGTGTGTGTGTGTGTGTGTGTGTGTGTGTATTGTTACAGCTAGCGTATTTAATACTTAAGACTGTACTTCATTTTTTCATTGACAATAATTATTGTTATTTTACATAAGGGTCTTTGATAAGGGAATAATTAACTATTATTCGTTATATGGTCGGTTTGCAGACACGTGATGATGGTTTCCTCTTATACCATACCTGTCCTACTTCGTGAGATTAGACTTGGAAAATTATACATTTATCTAATTGTTTTAATTGCCATTTTTAGTACGAATGCGAGGCAGACACATTTCTGATTTATATCTATCTTTACCCTGTAACGGCCAGCACGTAATTACGCTGCCCTAGGTATTTTAGTCAAGTTAAGTCCATCGCATCTTACCCGCTCGCTAAGTTCCTCGCCATGACGTTATAAGCATTCTGGGATATGTGTCTGTATCTAGCATTTAATTGGTTAATGAAAATGCTATAATTCGCAGGTGCAACGTGATTTAGGTGCAGAGAAACCAGACGCTCCGTCCCTTGTAGACTGCACATATTTTTCTTATAGACTATAGTACTTGTCGAATTATTCGTCATGTCTACTAGAGCGACTCATGATGATGCCTCTAAGGTGCTTAAAGATATTTAGCTTTGTTATTTTCTTGACATTGTCTACTGTTTGACATGTGACACATTTCCTCGGAGATTAGTCCTTATGACTATTTAGTGACTACATCGGCGACGCCGGCCCTGTACCTAGTAGTACTGTAGGAGTTTAGGTTCGCGTTTCTCTGTCCGGTCTTATTAAGACCGTTATCATGTAAATTTAGAGTATAAAACTTAATATTTTAGTCTAGACTTTTTTGGTTGATAGACTTTCATTCATGAAACTAGCTATAATGCCAGTCCCTCAGTCTCTGCACCTACTTCAACGTTGATACGTCATATAAATATTGTGTACTTTTATTTGACGTGAATGTGACGTCTTTTCAAGTTTGAGATAGTTGTTTTAACTTGAAATTTAGTCTTGTGAATAAGTTGATGAACATTGGTTTGTAAATTTAGTAAACTTATTATTTATTTACCCTGACGATTTTTTTCTTAAAAACATGTTTGTGTAATAAACTTAATATCTGATCACAATCAGGTTTTCTCTTGTCAATCATCCGACGCAAGTTCAGGAAACTTACGCAAAAATACTGAAACGGGACCAAGAGGTCGACCAGACGTTTCAATATATATATATATATATATATATATATATATATATATATATATATATATATATATATATATATATATATATATATATATATATATATATATATATATATATATATATACATTGTATATATATATATATATATATATATATATAACGGAACTGAAAGCAAACAAAAAAAACCAAACAAAATAAACAATAAACAAGTACAAAAATACAATAACAACAAAAAAAAAAGAAAGAAAAGAAAAAAGCGAAAAGCAAAAAAAATATCTTATGTGTAAAACATTAATCTACTCACTGAGTGAAAGTTGTTAAATTGTACATTATATTGAGATTAGAAGTTTAAAAATCATTACATATCAAATATTAAACATACATAGACATATCGAACATATGTCTTACTGCAAAAAAAGTGTGCTTGAATATTTTATATAGTTTAACTATGGCTTTTTTCTGTTAAGGTATCAATTGGATAATATTTCAAATTTTATAATAATATTTATTGAATGATGGACATTTAAGGAACATGTAGATCATTTACTACGTGTTTAATGTAAGGGCATAATATTGATTCTTTTTTTTTGTCAATTCAAATTGCGGCGGTATCGTTTGTTATTGTCTTTCTGTCTTTTAATTGACTTGCAGTATCATAATTCATTTACAAAGCTGTAAAATTAAGTTGGAAATTGATATGCTAAAAGAATATTTGTGTGTATACAATCCCCCCCCAACCCCCCAAAAATGTTGAAGTCACGTTGTAACAATACTATGTTCTAATCAAAGGAAAAGTTGTTCCCCTCATGTGGGTGTGTGTATAGCAAATTTAGATTTATTGGAAAATAAACCAAAAATTAGACCAATCGTAATCGAGTATCAGATCAAATTTTATTTATTGTTTAATAACTTGCATAAGTATACTCTCTGAGAGGCTTTGAAAGTCGTTATATCAACTTTATATTGATATTCGTTGATGTCGATCTTATATGTTAAACTCATCAAGTAATAAGGAAAAGATAAGATCACGCGGAAATAAAATATTGACTCAACCCACTGCGGCCTCTGTTGATATATCTCATGATTATACCACACATCACGATTGATTAATGGAATGTGACTTACTTGTCGCACGAGATAACATCTAGCCTTTTCAGAACGCTTCTCTCACTAGACAGACGTTTTACCAATTTCATACATAACTTAGTAACATCCAGTACTTTATAGTAAATCGGTAATCTCTTACACAGAGTTGTCGGTCCTTGAACTCCTCAACGATCTCTTTCAACGTATAAAAAGAAGTCCCATAACACGTGGTCATGTACCCCACAGAATGTATATAAAATCCAATATACACATAGTAAGGAAACTTTTCGCAAAGATAGAGAGGCCTATATTCATATCCTTTTTTAAAAAGTATTTTCACCTCAAATAGTATTTTTCTATGTCACTTCTAAAAATATATAAAAAGATCGATACCTGATAAAGAGCAAAATCTATAGTAGATATACCGTATATATTTTTCAGAAACTGTCAAAAGTCGAGATGTTGACAGAGATTGTTGAGGAGTTCAAGGACCGACAACTCTGTGTAAGAGATTAACGTTTAACTATAAAGTCATGATTTTTACCTTAGTTACAAATAGAGATATTCCAATCAACATGAGCTGTTGATTTAGATTTGAACTCGTCCAGGTCAAGAATGGGATCACGACATTCACCCCTCCGAGTAATATGGGTTTTACTATGTTTCGGGGCGTCATTATTTAACCACAATGTCTTTTACTTCTTGACAACACGGTCGAGCCATAAATTATTATGCTACTTTACTTGCAAAGGTATTTTTTCTACTCCCAGCACAGGTACACAGAATCAGAAACACAAGATACTAAGCACTCATTAAAGAACCAAATAAACACAATTCATAAACGTAGGATAGTTAACGATAAGAACATACATTCTTACAAATATCTTTACCTGACGTTATATTTACACCTGATAATAATATTTAACATTTGATTAAAACATTTTTTGAATTATCTGTTTCTATTTGTGAACATCGCTTTGATATCACGTTACAGACAAACGAATTTTGCAGACGATATATTCAAAGTATGCCAAACGATTGCATTAAATCTATGATGTAACAATATCAAAGCTAAAGGGCATTTACCAAAAACAATTTAAATTGTATATCGGAATTTACCATAGAGGAGCGGCTTGGGATTTAAATTAAACTTTAAAGGGGCATTAGGTATCTTTTTCCTACACATTGTGTTTGTAAATTCTTAATTCGACCTCACATATATAACGACACTGCACCTTATTAATATAAATAGGAATATAAAAAGATGTATGCCCGTGTATATCTCGGAATTGTTATTGCACATCAATTTAAGTAATTAAAAAAACGAAATGATTTATTGTTTTTTTAGAAAACACAGATCACCCCCCTTTAGCAAACGTACGATTGATAGAATTAGTTGTGATAATCAATAGCGATTGATAGCATTAGTTGTGATAATCAATAACTATTGATAGCATTAGTTGTGATAATCAATAACGACTGATAGCATTAGTTGTGATAATTAATAGCGATTGATAGCATTAGTTGTAATAATCAATAGCGATTGATAGCATTATTTGTGATAATAACGACTGATAGCATTAGTTGTGATAATCAATAACTATTAATAGCATTAGTTGTGATGATTGATAGCATTAGTTGTGATAATCAACAGCGATAAATGGCATTATTTGTGATAATCAATAACGATTGATAGCATTAGTCGTGATAATCAATAAAGATTGATAGCATTAATTGTGATAATCAATAGCGATTGATAGCATTAGTTGCGATAATAACGACTGATAGCATTAGTTGTGATAATCAATAACTATTGATAGCATTAGTTGTGATAATCAATAACGACTGATAGCATTATTTGTGATAATCAATAACGATTGATAGCATTAGTTGTGATAATCAATTACGATTGATAGCATTATTTGTGATAATCAATAACGATTGATAGCATTAGTTGTGATAATCAATTACGATTGATAGCATTAAATGTGATAATCAATAACGATTGATAGCATTAGTTGTGATAATCAATAGCGATTGATAGCATTATTTGTGATAATAACGACTGATAGCATACGTTGGGATAATCAATAACTATTGATAGCATTGATTATCACAAATTAGTTGTGATAATCAACAGCGATTAATGGCATTATTTGTGATAATCAATAACGATTGATAGCATTAGTCGTGATAATCAATAACGATTGATAGCATTAATTGTGATAATCAATAACTACTGATAGCATTAGTTGTGATAATCAATAGCAGTATTCACATGATGTGATGTACAATATTTCATCAACAAACTCAATATAAGTTTATTGAATAAAAGAGTAATTCCTGTCAAAAATATTTAAAAAACATTTAAACCTTAAATAAATAGAAGTAACGTAGAAAATAGCATTAAACATTGGGCGATTCCACATGTATCAAAGAAAGAAGTGATAGTATCATTCCGAAAATTAAGCGCATATCAATTTCGGTTGGTACATCCTTAAGGGCAAAATGTCAATGATGTTAACACAAACGCAGGCACGTGTACACTCCCCCACACAGATATACACTAACATACATACATACATTCATACATACATACATACATACATACATACATACATACATACATACATACATACATACATACATGCATGCATGCATGCATGCATTCATACATACATTCTTTGTTTTCATAATATTTTTGTCAAATCTGCTAAAACAATTTCAAAGCGTTTACGATAACCACGAATTAAAGTGAAATTTGATGAAGATAAAGTTTAACAGAACACACCCTTAACGCTCACTGTTACATTTATATGTCTGAAAGTAATTGCCCTTATAATTCTTACAATATACTTAATGTAATTACCACATTGCAAAATTATCTTAAGAGAATGAAAGAGTCAAGTGATAAAATTGGTCTGTTTTAAAAGTTTATCATTTTCCTTTACGATATAATATTACCTTACCCAGCTAATGAATTGCCTAAATGATAACACAAAGATATAACGAAATAAAAGAATGTAGTTAATGAGATACGTGGGTAGTGATATGTATCAAGACAAAATATCATAATTGATTCTTTGTACAATCTAGTAATTTCAGAAAAAATATCAAGTGATAAAACATATGTAACTTTTTTCTGTAAAATATAAAAAAAAACAACCAAAAAAACCCCAGTTTACATCTTTGTAATAATGATTTTTGTGTCACTTTAACATAAAATATTCTGCGGCCGCAGGCATGGAAAGTATTTTTGTGGACATGGTCACACCTTAAACCCATGTTTCTTTATCTGTGCTATCTTCCGTAGGGCACACAATGATGTCGAACATCTGAGAACAAGGTAGACTTCATCTCCGCGCTCTAGTTATCTCGATTAATCCCGACACTGATGAGGTACGTATATATAGATATTAGTAACAAGTCGATCTGCAAAGAGTGTTAACACAACAACGAATAAGGAAAAAGATACAATAGTGAATTAGTTCTCATTTGCTTACACTATTTGTATAAAGAGATATGCGGCATTGTAGAAGATAAAACAACAACTTTAAAATAATTTGCTACATAAGAGCGCTTGCAACAATTTATAGTTAAACAAATTTGTGATGACCGATAGGCGCTCGCAATACGAAGGAGTAAACTTGGGGCCTGTGATGGAGGCAAATAAAGAAATCCCGCTAGACGATCCGACCGACGGGGGAGGCAAAACTCCAAAATTTCCGAAAGACATTGCTCCAGAAACTCCCTCAGTGAAAGTGCATGCAGAAAAAACGCCTGTTCGACAAGCAGTCTATCCAGAACCAAAGTCTGTTAAAATCGGAATAGATGACAGAGATCCGACTCATATGAACGATGTCGTTAAGGTAAGAATACGACAATAATTTATTATTTGGGATAAATCAAAGTTGCTGTACATTAACAATATAAAATATGACACCACATATGATATATTCATTGTGACACTTCATTTTGCATATGCACTACCATGCGTCTTGAAAGTGTTTTTCATTTTGAATCATTATATTATACATTATCTAGATATTCTAAAATATGTTTTGATTGGGGATCTAACATTTTTGTAAATGTCACCATTGATAATCATTATGATAAAAAAGAGATATAGTATATTATATGTTTCATTTTCCTGAACACGTTTAATCTTCGCGTAATTATGTACTAAGTACTATATGAAATGGTAAATAGAAAGATTAACGTAAATGTATACGAGACGCCCAGAACCACCGTATTCATAGTAACATCTATACTTCTCTATTTCCTGGAATTTACACCAGCTATAACAAGTGCGTGTCTAAAACATGTTGTATTCTATTTAAAACTTTTCTGGACACCTACTTAATGTCTGGTCTTTCATTTAATTGTAATTTTAATGTACATGTGTTTAATCTCAGATTGACATTGTATTTATATTCTAAAATACACGGTGTTACTTCTCTTGTAAATCTCCTACTCTTTGATGTATTTGCACACCTGAAAAACAAGGGTCAAA